>CATIWC010002739.1:0-261404 GCA_948472305.1 Vicia faba | reverse complement strand
ATCCAAATTATATATCACTCTCAGCCTATATGTGTCTAATGACAACATTACAATCAACAGTAGTCGTATTATTCATCGAGCAAAACCTAAATGTATGGAAGATTACTTATATACTTGAACTTGGTTGCTCTTTATATGCAGTATGTGAATAAAAAAAATTGTGTTATTATATGTCATGTAAATTAATACATCATAAGTAGATTGTTCATATTTAATATATATTGCAGGGAATTATGGGATCTGCAGTAACATTTTGTGTTCAAGCATGGTGCATTTCAAGGAGAGGACCTCTCTTCTATGCTATGTTTATTCTTGTCTTCACTATAGTTTGTACTGTACTGGCTGCTTTGTTGCTCCATGAAGAAATATACTTTGGAAGGTACTGATATTTATGTTCTGATAATTAATTAAGATCCTTAACACAAATTAAATTATAAATGTTTTCAAACAATATTATTAATCTAACTAAATGATTCTACTGCTTCATGTGTGTCAGCTTGATGTGGTGCAATTGAAGTGATTAGCGGCTTGTCTATTGTTCTTTGGGGGTGAAGCTGAAAATAGATGTAGCTGATGTCATAGAGAAGATAAATCCAAAAATCTATTGCTAATATTATAAATATTTATAGTTATTAGACAATTATATGATTAATATATATAAATATTATAGTTATTAGTAGAAAGTGGAAATATGTTAGGTTAAGTGAAGTTTTATAAGACATGAGTCTGGTCTAACGATAAATATATAAGATTTGAGTCTGACCTATGATCTACTATAGATTCAATTTGTTGGTCTGGTATGACCTTTTTAAGAGTATGATCTGATCTGGAAGCCTATTTAAAAATCTGTTTTTCAATAAAGATTTCAATAAATTCATATATTTTTTTAAGAAGTCTTATAGGTCGGTCTATATATACATATAATTATTTTTAATATATATGCATATATAGACCAACCTATTTAGACTATTTTTAATATATATGCATATATAGATCAATCTATTTAGACTATTTTTAATATATATAAAAATATAGACCGATTTATAAGGTTTCATAAGCTTTTTTAATAGTCTAAGTCTGATCTATTTAATTAAATAGGTTTTTAAAAAAAACATAAACATGACCTTTTTAATAAATAAGTCTGACCTGATGTGGTCTCGAATGGGTTAGGCCATAGGCCCCCTGTAGGCGCCTATTCCCACCCCTAGTTATTAGACCATTCTATGGCTAATATTTATAGTTATTAGATAATTTGTAAATATTTATAGTTATCAGTGATATTTGTAAATATTTAGAACTATTAGACATATTGGATTTATCATTCTGATGATTTGTTACATATTTATTTTTAAACATTACGATGTTATTTGTGATTTTATAATAACAATTTACATATAAAAAATGATCAAACCTTAACGATATGAATGAACTTACTCGTACGGACGCATGGTCTTTATCAACAAAGGTGGTGATACTATTCAATTGACCAAACTATCTATTACACACAAAATTAACACATCAATACAATAATAAAATATTTAATCTTACGAATCAATTTCAATACAATGCCTATTTTATTTTAATCAACAATGACTTTTATTTGAAAATTAAGATCTTTATATTCAAATTTCAAAATTTTGTTTTTTTCTTTCCTTTCTCCATCTCATTGATTCCTTTTTTTTCTTTCTTTTTCTTTTATATGATTATTTAATACATTTGAATTTTAATATAATTGATTCTTTTACAATTAAATATCTCATTTCAAACTTACATTTTAGAACATATGGTATCTTTCCTATTTGTTTATTATTACTAAAAATACTAATTAATCTATTATTTAACTTCAATAAAATTAAAAATAAATTTTATGAAATTAAATAATGCTATATAGTCATTCACACAATTAATTTTTTATCTTATGAGTCATTATCAAATTATTATCATTGTTTTCAAATGTTAAATTTTTTTCTTTCTTTCTCCATGTCACAAGTTTTTTTTTAAAATTATTTAATACAATTGAGTTTATATAATAATTATTTATTTTAACATTATGTAATTCAATTTAAATTCGTATGTGTATCTAAATATATCATTTGTCAAATTTACCATTACATTTTGTATAATCATATTATTTATTATATTTTGATTTCATAAATTTTTATTATAATTTTTCAATATGAGTTTTCACACACACATATTATATATATATATATATATATATATATATATATATATATATATAATATATATATATATATATATATATATATATATATATATATATATATATATTAAAAAAATTATTTTATCAATATTAAAATAAATTCACCCGGGACACGAATCGCTGACTAATTATGGTATACAACCCTCACATAATGTGACACGGAACAAGATACTAATGTAAACTTTTGTGTCATTTAGTACTGTTGTTAGTTTTATTTATACAAGCATAACCAATGTGTTTTGAGTAGGTTTTAAGAATTTGTTTGAGAGTTTAGAAAAACGAGAAATAGAATTATTCAAAACACTTTTTTTCTAAAATTGAAAAATTAATATTTATTGATTTTTTTTTTGTGTAGAATGATAAAATAGTGTTTATTATTAGTATATTTTAATTTTTTTTGAATAATATAGCAACATAAATTATTTTTGAACAATTCTAAAACCTTCCTTTAATATAATTTTTAGTTACTCAAATTAAAAGAATTTTAGTTTTCGAATAAAAATAAATTTCTCAAAATGCTTTTATCCCTTAATATAATATAGTAATATATTCTTAATGATGACGATCCCTAGGCTATCTTAGGCGCGTGTCCGCTCACGTGCTAGCGAGACTGTTTGTAAATGAGAGAGAAAGAGCTTTATTTGCACTTTTTTTGCTTGTTATCTTCAGCTCGTTTCCCTTAGTTCAGCAACGCACCGCCGTCCGCTGTCGAAGTTTCTGCTCGCTTGCCGTTGATCCTCAACGACCAAGTAAGTTTCTTGATTTTCTCTTGTTTATGTGAATTTTGTCTCTGTTCTATGCTAGATTTTATGATTTCTCCTTTAGAGATGCATGCAGTTAGGATTTATATAGCTTAATGGGGGAATTTTTCGGCGGTTTGTTGGCGTCTGACGGTGGTTCTACCACATGAGGATGTCGACTCCGCCGTGAATCTTTTGGGGATATCTGGTGTTTGGGCTGATAACGATGAGGTTGGGCCATTTTCTGGGTTTCTTCCATGAACTGAATGAATTTCTAATGAACCCTCATGTGAAGTTCAAAACTGAATCGTAGGGGAGATCATTCCTTGCGCGGGTTAGGGTTTGGCCTGACGAACAGGCGCCTAACGCGTTAGGGGGGAATCGTCCTTGTGTCCTTATTTTTCTATTTAAGTATAGGCTCTGGTCGGTGACAAAGTCATTGTGCCTTTGTGCGCCCTTTCACTTGATTAGCGGTGGAATAGTGGATTTGATTTAATGTCGAATTCACTTTTGTTCTCTGTTTTTCAGGTAAAATGGCTAGTAGCGCCAAGGACGAGATTATGAGCAAACAAAGTTATTCTGAGCAAAATTCACCCGAGAAGATTGCAATCCGAAGAGAGTACATCAGGGCAACGTGATTCTGAACCAACAACATCGAGACAAGCGCATCCGAGCAGGGTGTTCCTGACGCACCTGTGGCCTCTGAGTACTGGATCTCACTGGGACCCCGAGAGGTTGCCTTATATTTTACCAAGCACCTGGAGAAGGTGTTCACGGTCGTGGCCTCGGGGATGCAGCAACTGAGTGCGGAGGATGATTGGGTCGTTTTCGTTCATGGGAAGCACGATCGGATCTGCATGAAGTACGACATCAATCAGTTCCCCATGTATGAGATTATTTTTAGAGATCTGGGGTTACAGTTCCCTTTCACCGACCTTCAGGTGGTCATCTTCGACCATCTTCATCTTGCTCCTTTGTAGCTTCATCCTAACTCGATAGCCTTTCGGTGGGCTTTTGAAATTGTGTGTGATTATTTGAAGATTGAGGCTACCGTCCCCCTGTTTTTCTACTACTTTCATCTCCAGCAGGGAACCATTGGTGGGCGGTTCATATGGGTTTCCCTGAAACAGTCAAGCAAGAAGTTGTTCAAGGCCTACTTCAAATTTGTTCGACACTTCAAGGATAGGTACCTCTTGATCTAACCCGTGTCGGAGAAGGCGATCCTCAATATTTTTATGATTCTTCCCAAGCATGGTCCGGACGGGCAGCCTGTGCTGACTGAGGAGGATGAGGTGATGAGGGAGCTAGTGCAAAGGTTTCACTTTCACTGGTACAAATAACACTTTTCTCGTGCGACCGACCACTACATAGTCAAGATGGGCCAGCTGAATGCTGAAGATAAAGCTAACTCTGACCGATTGTTGGCCTTTATTGAGGGAATACTTGCGGTCCAGCGTGTGGGAAAGGGGGAAAATGTCCTTGTTGACAAAGAGAGGAAACTTGTGTTCGAGCCCAGACTTATTAATGTCAAGGAGCTCCTTGAATGCAGCGACGCTCTGAAGTATGTAGGTAGTCATTTCGTATTTTACTTGCGCTTATTCTAATATCCACAGTTTGCTAATCT
Organism: Vicia faba; assembly: GCA_948472305.1. Taxonomy (NCBI): domain Eukaryota; kingdom Viridiplantae; phylum Streptophyta; class Magnoliopsida; order Fabales; family Fabaceae; genus Vicia; species Vicia faba. The sequence goes on along the minus strand of CATIWC010002739.1, from coordinate 256,816 downwards.
GTGCTTGTTTTATTGCAGAGAAAATGTCTACTCTTCAGGAGCATTTGGTTATGAATGTTGTTGTCAAGGCCAAGAAAGTGCAGAAAGGTCGCCAAGAGCCTCTTGGGTAGTGATGCAGAAGGTGTACCTCTGACTGGCTCATGGACCTCTTCCTCTAGTCCAGCTATCAGGAAATATTCTCCTCTGCCAGTGAGCTCAAGGGTCAAGAGGCTTCGTTCGAATGACTTGGTATATCTGACCGGGGAGAAAGGCAAAGAAAGATTTATTTTGCTCCCCTACTTCCACGACAGGACTTTCTTCGAAGGATCTTCTTTGAGGGTCCACAAGACAAAGTCTCTAGCCTACGGGGAGATGGACCGCCTGAGCAAGAGGACCTTGTTGGCCTAGGACGATGCTGCCTTGATGAGGATCCTGAGCGCAATGGTGATTCACACCGAGGAAGGGAGTTCCGAGGAGCTAGAGTTGAGGAAAACTTGGGATGCATACAAGGCTCTTGAGGTGAATTTTAAAAAGTTGACGCTTGATAATGAGGAGCTGGAAAAGGCGAAGAAACTATTGACTGAGGAGAGGAATGCTCGTGCGGTCGAGAAGAAAGCTCTCGAGGAAGAGGTGGTCGAGCTAAAGTCCGCCATGACCCCTGATGAGGAGTAGCGTGAAGATGTTAAGGGGTTTACGACCAGAGCCTAGCTATTTGCCCATATTCGGAAGGCCAATGACGATGCTCTTATGGCTGCTGAGGACGGTTTTAAGAACACAATGGCCTAGATCCGTCTTGTGAATATGGGTATTGATTTTGTCTTGACGTGGACTGGTTTCCTCCACAGCGCGGTGGATGGTCATATGGTTGTCCCTTATTTCCCAAGGTGGCGAACGGGCATGTGGCAGATTCTTTCCAATCTCCAGGGGAGCCCATGCAGCGGCAGCCTAATCCTGAAGTGTGTCCCCAGCCTGAAGAGAAGCCTCATCCCAACATTGATAAGTGCTTATCATTTCTTTGTCATGTTCGACTTGCGTACTGTTTGACCTTGTAATATTTGTTTCGGTAGCTTTTGTCGGTTTTAATGTAATTTTTAGACAATTGTAGTGTTCTTGGCCACTTGTTCGTATATTTGGATGGGAGCCTTTGGCTCCCTTTATGTAACCATTTTTATAATTGCGGCCTTCATGGTTGTCTTTTAATATCTTTGACCTTGGTGGTCATTTTATCTAATCCGCATTGTTTAAGTATTTCCTTTTGTTTGTGCATGAATTATTATTTTTGTTAAGTTTTACATGTCTGTATGCTTGTATGCTTGAGATGTTTATTTTGCTTAAGAGTTTTTGATGGTTTGCTCGTTAGTATTGAGGTTCGCCAATGTGAGGAGTCTGGTCGAACGACCATGCTAATTTCCAGGCATGAGCCGAAACTCAAGTCTCGTTTGAGGCCTGAGCTCGACAACATGAACTTCCCATCGTGAGTTGAGTGTTCTGCAATCGTGGTACGATGACGGTGGAGCTCATTTGGGTTTTCCCCGTCGGGCTAAGAATGTCCTCGTTAAAAGAATGGAAACTTTCCTCTTTGTTTAATTTGAGGTGTTATGCTTGTACCCGAGCATTCACATATGGTCGGGAATGATGCATTCGTTGTTTTGACAAAGCGTGTTGACTGTATATGTAGCTCAACTATAATATTGCTTCAGTTTTTTGGAGTTCCAAGGTCGAGCAAGTTGTTCCCCGTGTAAGTTTTCTAAGTAGTGGGCCTCATTTCCCGATTTTGCATGGACGCGATAGGGACCTTCTGTTGCAGCGGTTAAACGGCAAGCAAAAAGTAAAGTATTATTTTTACCGAGTGATATAGGTTATATTGTATCGTGTCCACAGAGATTGGTTATTGAATCGTCGTTCAACAATTTCTCGCGTTTATGAGTTTGGTTTTACATGGGTTTGTTTGTGAGAAACGGGTAAATATTATCAACAGAAAATAAATACATTCAGTTGAAAGGAGAAACCTATCAGGCATGAATTTACACTACTCGTCACAAACTTAAACCTATTGATCAGTTGCACTCAAACTACTGTACTCGTCAAAATCATCACAGACACCACAAGATGTACCCACAACGAAGGTTATGTCTAACGCCAAGTCGCCAGACCAACCGTATTACTCTATCGCCAATATCTTGCGCGCTACAATAACACGGAGGCATTAAGCTTTAGCACCCAAAGTTAATATTAGATTTAAATCTATCTCTAGAATCTAGAAAATAATAGATATCCATCCCTAATCAAGATTTGTGAGGTATATGTCTATAACAACCCAAATCCAAACATAAAGCAAAAAGATCAAAGAAGACATCAAGATTGATTTGTAAAGCAAGCTTTATACAACACCATGATCAACAAATATACATATGTTCAAAGTAAATATACAAAAATACCCAACAAATATAGAAATACATAGAGAAGAAATGAATAAAAACCAAACATCTCACAGATTATCAGTGCCGATTGATGAGAAATCCAACTCCGGATCATCAATATGCAAGCTCCAATGTTGTTTTCTAGGCTAATCTTGACCAAAAATGAAGGTTTGATGAGTTGGGAATAAATAACCAAAAACATAACCTAAAAAAGTGTTTTTTGCCCTTTTAACATATATCTGTCCAGGGAACCGCGCTAATCGGCACAATCCCGCTAAGCGCACTCTACTGTCATGAGAAAAAAATCAGCTTTATGTTTTCGCCATAACTTGAGAATCGTAACTCCAATTTACGCCCGGTTCGAAGCGTTGGAAAGCTTATTAAATTATATATCTAACAATTACTAAATATAAACCAAATTGATGATTTATTATTCTTTGATTTTGAGCCTTATTGGTTGATGAGTTGCTCAAAATCGTGCGTTTGAAGCTGTGTCTTTGACACTTTATTGCTCATTCTCCAAATACGCATCAATACCTACAAAATAAATGGAAAAACATAAAATGGTACACTATATACAAAACAACACAAATAAATACAAACTAAATTTATTTACACAAAAGTCGGGTTTATTCAACGATATTAATAACAAAAAGTCGATAAGTGCAACAAAAAGTATATACAAAAATAGCTACAATTTTCACTTATCAAACTCTCCCCAACTTGAACTTGTTTGTCCTAAAACAAAGCCAAAAAACTCAAAGAACCAAAAGTAATCAACCAAAATATCATGAATCAACAAGTTTTAAAACGGAAAACAAATGTATGGTTCAAACAAAAACGCACACACAAGGTAAATACTTACCACAATCCTACAACGACAACATATAAGCGAAACAAATCCTAAGTACAAAAATCATACTAAACATTCTAAAACAAAACAAGCTCAATCATGAATCACACCTAGTAAAAATTCATCGGTAGATGAAGAACACACAAAGGCGAGGGACAAAAAAACACTCATCCATAATCTTGCAAACAATAGACTAAATTATGCATTCATCCAAAAACTCATATTGAAAATACAAAGGCAAGAATCACAAGGGATTTTTAAGGTTGTAATGTAGCTTGGTTAACAAACAAGAGATAAGTCCTAAATCTAATTGAAACAAAAACTTGTCTTAACCTAAGGGAGTGATCAACTCACAAAGGCTCAAGCAAAATAATTTCAATAAAACTTCTTCTTCATTCCAACTTTAAAACCAACACACATCACTTATTAACATGACATTATTCCAAACTCTTTTTGTTTTTCTTTTTCAAAGCTTTTTTCAATTTTTTATTTTTTCTTTTCACTTTTTTGTTTGTTTTTTTCTCTTCTTTTTTTCAACCTCATAGTAATACACACAAGCACATAAACATTTCAATCCCCAACTTGAATTCAACCATATCATAATGCGAATACTCCCTACTTTCTAAGGCAAGGTAAAAATTAAAACTATAACTCATAGTTAAAGGTTCAAGAAAACAAAGAATCAATATCCATACAAAAAGATTAACCAAACACCCATAGACGAGTATTTAGTAAAAATAATATGGATATCGACAAAAAGCTCAAAGGGGTTAACAAAAGTTCACACACTCACAAGGTGAATTGATTATTTCGCCAAGGTAGTTGTGCTCAAAATGAAACAAAAAATGCCTTGATCATGTTAAAGCTTTCATACAATCAACAAAAAAAATTAAACATAATAAAATCCAGTTAAAACAAGAATTGTAGCCTCCAACATATTTGAACAACAGAAAGCTTCTTCACATTCATGGGTAAAAAGGGAACTAAAGTGATTTAAGTCATGAGCAAGTAATGCAAAAAGAATGAATTACATGGTAATTGTACAAATGAAAAATTTCCTAAACATGTTATGCTATAGAAAGAAATACACGAGTACCTGGCGAGTACCAAATTCAAAAACTATCATTACCATACATCCGCAAGTTGACACACTCAATATTGGAAAATCACCAAGCGACTTCAAGCTATCTAATCAAAATTTGAGTCCAAACAACAAAAGAAAGAATTAAAACTATTACTATTGATTACTGTTGCACCCCAAAATTTGCCCTCCCATATTCTCCAAGATTTGTCAAGTCAAGGTCACAAAATTCCCCAAGGGTTATGCTGTTCAATTGTCTCCTATACAGTCAAAACTAGGGTTTGTGTTCTGATCAAGAATTGAAAGATTTCAAGGACCCAATCAAGTCTCACATGCCTACAAATATGGTCAAGTATCCTCATATCAAGTTTCAAGGCATTCAGCTCAAAATTGCACAGTCAAAACCCTAGATTGCACTACAGTCAACTGTAGGGGCAAAATGGTCATTTGACAGTCAAAAGTTCAAATTTTTGGTCAACATATCATTTTGAAGCCACAAACATCATTTGATCAATGCTTGATCATGATTCTCAAAATTTGGCTCAGAAATCATCAAAGATGCAAAAGTTACTATATTTGGACAGCTGAAAAAGTCAACTGAAATTGACCAGGGCATAACTTTCACATGGATTATCAGAAAAATTCCATCCAAAGCTCATTTTGAAGAGAAAGACATTTCCTACAACTCATCTTCATATTCCAAGTCCAAGAAATGCTCTCACAAAAAGTTATCAATTTCAACATTATAGGTCATTTTCAAAAGTCAACAAAAAGGGACTTTAAGTCAAAGGCCATAACTTGAGATTGGTAAATCAAAATGACATGGGACCAAAGGCATTGGTTAAAGGACTCAAAGAACTTTCCAAAATGTCCAAGAACATGTGAAAAGCTTAAAAATTGAGCAAGTTATGCCTTGTGGAAGTTGGGAAATTTTTGGGAATTTTGAAAAGTCAACAATGGTTCAAATGACCTAAAAATGCAAATGGGCCCATTTTTCTTCCAAGTTTCTCCATGCCAAGCCTATGCACGACCATTAGGCCCAAAGGGAAGTATTTTCTCATTTTTTAATTATTTATTTGAATTTATATTAATATTAATTCATTTAAATTATTTTAATACATGAAAAATATAAAGCTTGACCTAAAAAATCTTTTTATGCACATTCTAGACTCAAGATTTCGTGCACATCCTAATTAGGCAAGATTTGGTTTGATTTGGCATGATTGAATAAAATTACACATGGAAAAGATTTCAAAAAGATCTTACAAAATCAAAGATTGAAAACATTGAATACCATGGATTTTGTGCAATATTTCTAACCTAATAGCTTCACTATATGATCAGGAATGCAAACCTAATGCCGGAACACTCTAAGCTGCGCCCAAACAAGCTATTGCACATTGAAATTTTTCCATAAAAACTCAAAACTGAATTCAGTATTCTAGGTGGTTTTAAGCCCTAATTCATATACCAAAAGCTTGCTCGTGGACTCCTGATCATATTCCAATTCCAAACACCCTTCAAAGCTCCAAGAATTGGTAGAGAAAACTCTCACTGTATCAAGATTTTTTTGAAATCGTGCATCATAATTTAAGCATCCTTTGCACTTTTTATTTGTTGATTAATATTTGTTATGAAATTCTGAGACTAACCATCATGTTCAATTGAGTTTTCATTGGCCATACGCGATTCTACCATGTTCATGTTCTAGGGTTCTTCAAAGCTTGATTTAGGGCTTTTACAATACAGTAAAATTAGGGCTCCAGACTTATGCCATTCAAACCAGCTCATCAAGACGAGGAGATATGGACCCTCGCGATCAATTTATTGATGACACAGCGCTAGTCGTTATTTTTCATAAACCTGCCTAACACAACGCGTTGAAATCGTGGCCTATATGTTTGTTTTACAGGGACAAGGAAGAAGACAACGTCGTGGCGAAGCGTGATTCGTTCATTTGAAATTTCGCGCGTGCTATCCACTACGCGTTGGTTTTGCCTTTTGTTGTTTATTCATTATAATATATTAATTGAAAGTCCATAGTTCAGCTGGCAGGTACTAATGCATGCAACCTTCAAGACCTGGGTTCGAGTCCCAGGTCTGTGCAATTCCTCATATTATTTTTCAATACAAAATCATGTGCAACGCTAGCATCCAGGTTCACCATATGCCATCCTGATCCAAACACACACGTGTCCCAGACGACCATCCAAGGGCTCAGGGTCAAGGTGTACCATGAACAAAAGTCAATGCGCTGATACACAAGCCAAAAAGTCAATGGACTCAAGCTTAATGGGCCTAATTTGCTGAATCTTACCTCCAATTCTGGGGCTACACCCCACTCTGGTTTGCAATTTCTTTCAACTTTTTTTACTTATTTTTATTTTATTGTTAATCATTATGTTATTTATTTTATTGCTTTAATTTAATTAAATATTTTTTTACAATACATAAAAAATGCAGAAAAGACAAAAAAAAAAATATATAATTAATAATATTTATTTTCTATAATTAAATTTTGTATGTAAATTATTTAGTTTAATTAGGTTTTTAACTTTAATTATTTTTAATAAAAATCCAAAAAAAATAGAATTAGGTTAATTGATAATTTTTATATCTTTTTAATTTTTCCTTTTTATCACAATATTATTTATTTATTCATGTTATTTTTATAATTAAATGCACATAAATTAATTTAGGGTTTAATTTAGGTTAATATAACATTTTTTACAATAAACTTAAAAAACATTAGAATTAGGGTTTGACGCTTCCTTTTTAATTTTAATTAATTTCTCCTTCTAAACCTTAAAAAATACAAAAATACCAAAAACATTTAATTTAATTTTAATTCTCATTAACTTTTAATATTTTGCAAAAGGGTCCAACGCCCGTCGCTTTAATTATTTTGTTTCGCGCATTTTACTTTATCGCTTATTATAATTATGTACATGTCCCAAAGCCTTGTAACAATCTTTATTTCTCGCACTTTTATTCGCTTTCTTTATTTTTCCGCTAAATCGGGTCCTGGTTTAATTTGGCGATGTGGACCCGCGCCTTTGTAATAGTTTAGGAATTTTATCTTTCCGCACTTTATAACTGTTAAATATGCATGCAAGAATGAATGGCCCTAATTAAAATCAAGCGTAGATCACAAATAAACATGACAAGACAAATATTTGAAAACGACACACGAATCGCACACACCACCCCTAGGGTACGCCTCACTGTTGCCTTTCGAAAGGTGATCGTCGAGTAGAGGATGTCTTAGTAAGTCCTCATGATCCGGGAACCTGGCATGAGGGTAGCTTCTAAGGTGTCTTCCCATTGCTCTGGTGATCACCACGTCCCTAAACTCGAATTGACCCGAACACCTCCAACGGTGGTGCTACCTACCTCTCAATGGTGGGATGGCACTACTTTTAAGGACATTTACACAGACGAATTCCTTAGGGTAGGTAGACGACTCGTAGATACTTGCTCTAATTTCAAAAACAAATCAAAAATACTTTTCACACCAACACATTTTCAAAAAGCTTTCGAAAGCAATTTTTCAAACACTCTTGAGGACTGATACAAGAGTCGAACTGGAATTTTCAAAGAAACTTTTTTTAAAACCCACTCACATTTTGAAAAGCAAACACTTTTGAAAACACAATGAGCAAGTATCTAAGAGCCCATGGATAACCATGGATAGAAAGGGTGCTAACACCTTCCCTTTCTATAAATCTACCTCCCGAACCGAGAGCAATCTCTTTAAGGAATTTTTCTGTGCTTTTGTCCTTTCCATTTGGAGAAAATAAAAGACGGTGGCGACTCTTGCTTCCGCGACATTTCGCGAACCAGCGTTAAACAGTCAGTTCCAGATCCACCGATCACAGAACTGGCGACTCTGCTGGGGATAAACTATAAAGTGAGGTGTACCTTAGGGCTAGCTTATAACTATGTTTTCAATTGTTTTCCTTGTGTGCTTTAATTTGTGGGTTGCATGGGAGTTCTATAGATCCTGAACCCGGATCTGGGGGATACCTTTCTTAGAAAGTAGCAACAAGGCTGTGAGGGAACTGTGCGGGGTATACCGACATGGTTGAAACAGTCTGCTACGTTGATGTGGCACTTTGGTGTGTACCGGTAACCCTTGAGTTCAGTCAAGGAGAGTACGGGGGCTCCGCGTGGTGTCGTGAAGCATCAACAGACCTTAGGAACCTTAATTGAACAATCTTGGCCTCTTTAGGGTAGTGAGATAACTGACTTTGGTGCAGTCCGAGGTTGGTTGATACTCGATACTACGCTCAATTGAGGGTTGCTTTCCTGGAATATTTCGGTCGCCAGTTCAGTGGCTAAATCGAAACGATGAACAATGAAAGCAATCCCGTGATATTGGGAACCTTAGAACCCGGTTACTTTGATTAGGACAGGTTGAACCCACCAACTTCAAGAGGGTACTACCCAGACCCCATGCTGGCCTTAAACCTTAAGGGCTTGTCTTGTGTGCCTTGTGTGCCTTACATGTTTGTCTTTGTAAATATCTGTGGTGTGTTTAATCATAGCATCATGACATCATCCAGCATCATATGCATTGACTAACCATTTCAGGGGTTCGAATTTTCATCTTTGTTCTTGTTTTGTAGGACATGGAAACTGTTCGTAGAAAGACAATTCAGGTCAATCTTGTAAGGGTCCCTCCTCAACTTAAGGAGCTCATATCCAGGATTCCTGAGAACTCTTCATTCAGTGAAAGGCATGGAAGCCTCATCAGCTTGGTCAACACCAACATTGAGGAAGATATGATAAAGGTCTTGTTCCAATTCTTTGACCCTCTGCATCACTGTTTTACCTTCTTGGACTATCAGTTGGTACCTACATTGGAGGAGTTCTCCCGGCTCCTGAAGATCCCTATCCTTGATCAGCTACCCTTCAACGGTACAGAAAAGGAACCTAAGCTTGAAGAGATTGCTAAAGCCTTGCACCTACAGTCATCTGACCTCAAGGGACATTGGGAAGTCAGAAGTGGTATCAAAGGGTTCTTAGCCAGGTTTCTGTTTGAGAAGGCCCTTGAATGTTGGAACTCCCTTGACTTGCAAGCTTTTGAAGAGGTTGTGGCCCTCCTTGTTTATGGTTTGGTGTTGTTCCCTAACCCAGATCAGCTCATTGATATCAGTGCCGTTCAGATCTTTATGTCCAGGAATCCTATACCTACATTGCTGGGGGACATCCTTCACTCATGTTACACTCGAACCATGAGAAAAAGAGGTGTCCTTATGTGTTGCACTCCTCTCCTGGGAAGGTGGTTTATTTCGCACCTTCCACAATCAGTCCTGAAGAATGAGCGGGGTTTGAGATGGTCACAACGGTTGATGACTCTTACGCATGCAGATATACATTGGTGTCCTAGGTCCAGAGGAGATGTCACTATCATTGATCGTTGTGGGGAGTACCCTAATGTTCCTTTACTGGGAATCAGAGGAGGTATTACTTATAGCCCATGCCTGGCTTGGAGACAGTTTGGTTATGCTCGGAGGGATGGTCCTCATGACATGTTGATTCCTGATATAGTTTTTGACTTCGAAAGTGATACTCAAAGACTTCGTCAGAGATTTATCAGAGCCTGGAGGATGCCTAGTAGGATAGACAGCAAAACACTGGGGCATAGGAACTCCATCCCTTTGGAGCCTTATCTCAAGTGGGTACGAGCCCGCTCTCAGAAGTTAGTCATGCCTTATCCTCACATGCTCCCGGTAATCAAAGAACCAGTCCTGGAAGGGGAAGTGTCTCATGTTATTCAACACCCTGATATGCCCACATCCTGGGAAGAGATGCAGAAGAGCTGGATCCAGCTTAAGGAGGAAAGGAATTCTCTGGAGACTAGTCTGCATGCCAGCGAAAAGAAGGTCTTGGAGCTCACTCGCCTGTTGCATGAGGAGAGGAATCTCAACACCTACATAGCCCCGAAGAGGATGCGTAGTGTATTTTGGGATTGACTTGATTTTTGTACTTTTTGCCCATGAGGCCTTGATGTATTAAACAATGATTTCTTTAATGATAACGTGTGTTCCTTTTTGTCTACAACAAATTTGAACTTTCGAACCCTTGAATGCATTGCATACGCATTTCATACATCATGTGCATAGCAGGTTTTTCCCCTTTTCAGGTTGCTTACAGTTCTTCGCTGTTTATTTCAGCATCATGAATCTCGGATCTGAATCAACCGAGACATCAATCAAGGCTCTCCAGGTGCAGAATGCACAATTCCAAGAACTAATCAAGGGTCTGGCTAAGGGCCAAGAGGAACTAAAGGCTATGCTCCTGAAGAAGGAGAAGAAGAAGAAGAGAAGAACTGTTCTGTTCAACTCGGGCCGAAGGTTTGGCAACACTCTGCAACATGAAGAGGCTGGTTCTTCTGTTGGCAAGAGTCCTTCTCAGGCAGAAGTAAAGGTTCCTACTCCAGAGGTCTCCGACAACGAGACAGATTTTGATGAAGAGCAGTACCCTCCTGAAGACAACAGATACAAACAACTGGAGGACAGGTTGAAGGCTATGGAGGTGCAACAGGCACCTGGGCTGGATTTCGGAGATCTGGGTTTGTCGACTGGTGTGATCATTCCCCACAAGTTCAAAGCACCCACCTTCTCCAAGTATGACGGGGCATCCTGTCCCAAGCTGCATTTGAGGTCCTATGTTCGAAAAATTCAGCCGTACTCTGCGGACAAGAATCTATGGATCCACTTCTTCCAGGAGAGTCTTTCAGGGACTCATCTCGAATGGTTCTATCAGCTGGATGGGACCAAAGTTCGTAACTGGGAGGAGCTGGCTACTGCTTTCTACAAGCAGTATCAGTATAATGCCGACCTTGCACCCACACGTACCCAACTCCAGGGTATGGCGTTAGGCGCAAGCGAAGGTTTTAAGGAGTACGCTCAGAAGTGGAGAGACCTGGCTGGCAGGGTGCAGCCACCATTGACTGATCGGGAGTTGGTTGACATGTTCTTGGGGACCCTATCTGGGCCATTCTTCAATCATCTCATTGGGAATTCTTCTGCCGGTTTCACTGATTTAATCTTAACTGGAGAGAGAATTGAAGCTGGGCTGAAGTCTGGAAAGATTGCAAAGGGTGCCTCATCTAGTTCGGAAAAGAAACCCTTCAAGAAGGAGTCTAGTGCCGTATATGGTTCTAGGAGATCAGAAAGAAATGAACACCGCCAATCTGTCAGTGCGGTAATGATTGCTAAGCCTGCTGCCGCTCCCCGGCCAAACAATACTCAGAAGGTGGAAAGACCCCGGAGAGAATTCTCCCGTTTAAACATGACTTTGTCACAGATCCTGCCACAGTTGCTCTCAACTAATTTAGTGACTGTCAGGGAGGCGCCAAAGTTCCCCAATACTGCATCCCCCAAGTACAACCCGAATGCTCGTTGTGCTTACCACTCAGATAGCCCGGGGCACTCTACTGATGACTGTTGGGCGTTGAAGAATAAGGTGCAAGACCTTATCGACGCAAAAGAGATACAATTCGAAGCGCCCGCAAAGCCGAATGTAGTTACTGCCCCTATGCCTCAGCACGGGGTAAATGCTGTGGATGAAGACGTTTATGCCGTTTCTGTGGATGATCTAGCCACTCCTCTAAAGATCGTTAAGAAGAACCTACTGCAGGCCGGTTTATTTCCGGGTTGTAGTGAGGGTTGCCTGTTCTGTGTTGTGTCCCCATCCGGTTGTCCCTTGCTAAAGTTAGGCATCCAAAGCTTAATGAATAGCAAGGAGATTCTATTCAAGAAGTCTGCTGTTCGTTTGGTTCCAATAGAAGAAGTCTCTGTGGTGACTATCTTCAATAATCCGATCCCGGCTCTCCAGAAGAAGCCCGTTCAAATTCTGACCGTTGCACCTGTTACTATCACTGTTCCTGGGCCCCTGCCCTATGCATCCAACAAAGCTGTCCCTTGGCACTATGGGGCAGATGTATATATAAACGGAGTTAAACAAGAGCTCAACGCTGGCGCCAGCATCTGTGACATCACTGGCCCGACCAAAGTTACCCGCAGTGGCAGGCTCTTCTCGCCTGACAATGCGCCACCTGCTGCCCGAAGACCGCTCCTGATAATTCCTGCAAGTACACCTACTCCCGTTGCTGATCAAGTTGTTGTTCCTGCTGCTGATCCGATCGTTTCTCCTGCTGCCGAGTCATCCAATGCTCGGGGCAAGGGAATTGAAACTGAGCCTGCCCAGATGGAGGCACCCATACCCATAGCTGCTGAGGCCTCCCCACAAGAGATGGAGGAGATTTTGAAGATTATAAAGAAGAGCGATTTTAATGTTGTGGAACAGTTGGGGCATACGCCCTCCAAGATCTCCATGCTCTCTTTACTGCTGTGCTCTGAGGCCCATGCAAAGGCCCTCATCTCATTCCTCAAGACGGCCCATGTGCCACATGAAACCTCTGCAGTCCAGTTCACCGATTGCGTGGCAAGTCTAACGGCAGACAATGGCTTGGGTTTCTCAGATGCTGATTTGACCGCAAAGGGGAGAGATCATAATGATGCTCTGCATGTCTCAATCGAATGCAGGGGCACCACCTTGGCACATGTGTTGGTTGATACTGGGTCATCTTTGAATGTGCTACCCAAGAAGGCTCTGGATCGTCTAGATTGCGAAGGCCTGGATTTGAAACCCAGCAACATCATCGTCAGGGCCTTTGACGGTTCAAAGAGGATGGTCCATGGGGAGGTTGACATTCCGATTCGTGTGGGCTCTCAGGTGTTCGACTCCACTTTTTATGTGATGGATATCCGTCCATCTTACTCTTGTCTGCTGGGTCGACCCTGGATACATAAGGCTGGGGCAGTGACCTCTACCTTGCATCAAAAGCTGAAGTACCCCGTCAGAGGGAAGATTGTCACCGTGCAAGGAGATGAAGAATACATGGTGAGCCACCTAAACTCGTTCAGATACATTTAGATGGATGGGGAGTTCATTGAGACCCCCTTTCAGCATTTCGAGGAGGTGTTTCCAATTGCAGCAGAAGTAACAGAAGCAAGTGGTCCTTTGAAGATGGCTTCTCTGAAGGATGCCAGGGCTGTGGTGCAGAAGGGTGAATGTGCCGACTGGGGCAGACTTCCAGACTTCACCCAGAAGACTGATAAACTTGGGCTGGGTTTCACCTCAGAAGGTCAGAGGGCTATGAGGAAAGCAAAGATCGGAAGACCTCCGGTATTTATTAAAAGTTCAGAGGTGAATGCTGTTGGGGAAGACCTTGAAGTGGACGAAGCCGAATTCAACAGCTGGATTTATCCGACGGCCGAAGACGGGTTAAACAATTGGAGTGCAAAGGACCATACCCCTGTTACCTTTGTGACGCAGTAATAAGTTTCTTTGTTTCGTTATTTTTTGTAATAAACAATGATAAACTCTATGGCCCGGTGTCTTACCCGAGGCACCGTGGTTCTATTTGTGAGAGCATACAAACTGTCATTTTATACATCATGAATGAAAATCTTGGACGTACTTTTCGCATCGCAAATATTGTGTTCCTTTTCTGTCTTTCTTTTCCTTTACATATTTCAAAAACAGCTGTATTTACACACACACTCACTCATACAGGTTCCAATCCACTCTGGATCTCACTGATAACAACTCTGCTAATGCCCGCTATGACTTCGAAAATCCGATCAACTTAGCCGAAGACGAAGGTGAAGATGATTGCGAAGTGCCTGGCGAGCTCGCAAGATTGTTGCTTCAGGAAGAGAGGGCAATTCAACCCCATGAAGAGCCAGTGGAAACCATAAACTTGGGTACGGAGGCAGATAGGAAAGAGGTAAAGATTGGTGCCAACCTAGAGCTCAGCGTGAAGCAACGGTTAACCAAGATGTTACATGACTATATAGAGATCTTTGCCTGGTCCTACGAAGACATGCCCGGGTTGGATACCGATATTGTTGTCCATCATTTGCCGACTAGGGAAGACTGCCCTCCAGTTAAACAAAAGGTCCGTCGGATGCGTCCAGAGATGTCCGAGAAGATTAAAGCCGAGGTCATGAAACAGTTTGATGCGGGGTTCCTTGCGGTAACTTCTTACCCTCAGTGGGTTGCTAATGTGGTGCCGGTACCTAAAAAGGACGGTAAAGTCAAAATGTGTGTCGATTACAGGGATCTGAGCAGGGCCAGCCCCAAGGATGACTTTCCCTTACCTCACATTGATGTCCTTGTGGATAATACAGCTCAGCACAAGGTGTTCTCTTTCATGGATGGCTTTTCAGGTTACAATCAGATCAAGATGGCACCTGAAGACATGGAAAAGACTACATTTGTTACTCAGTGGGGCACCTTCTGTTACAAGGTCATGCCGTTCGGGTTAAAGAATGCTGGGGCAACCTACCAACGTGCCATGGTTGCCTTATTTCATGATATGATGCACCATGAGATCGAAGTGTATGTGGACGACATGATCGCTAGGTCCCAAACTGAGGAAGAGCACCTAGATCATCTGCAGAAGTTGTTTGACCGGTTGAAACTGTACAAGCTGAGATTGAACCCGAACAAATGTACCTTCGGGGTAAGATCTGGGAAGTTGCTAGGCTTCGTGGTCAGTGATAAAGGTATTCAGGTGGACCCTGCTAAGGTCAAAGCTATTCAAGAGATGCCAGTTCCCAAGACAGAGAAGGAAGTCAGAGGCTTTTTAGGACGCCTGAATTACATCGCTCGATTCATATCTCATCTGACCGCTACCTGTGAGCCAATCTTCAAGCTACTGAAGAAAGATCAGGTAGTACGTTGGAACGATGAATGTCAGGCTGCTTTCGACAAAATCAAAGAGTATCTCCAAGAACCACCTATCCTTATGCCACCGGTTGAAGGGAGACCTCTGATACTATATCTGACAGTGCTTGACAATTCAATGGGGTGTGTGCTGGGGCAGCATGACGAGTCTGGCCGAAAAGAGCACGCCATTTATTACCTTAGCAAAAAGTTTACCGACTGTGAGACCCGATACTCACTGCTTGAGAAAACTTGCTGCGCTTTGGTATGGGCTGCTCGCCGGCTGAGACAGTATATGTTGACTCACACTACCTTGTTGATCTCAAAAATGGATCCTATAAAGTACATATTCGAAAAGCCTGCTCTGTCTGGGAGAATTGCAAGATGGCAAATGATCTTGACGGAATACAACATTCAGTACACAACCCAGAAAGCCATCAAGGGAAGTGTATTGGCAGACCACCTGGCACATCAAGCTGTAGATGACTATCAGTCAATGAACTTCGAGTTTCCAGATGAAAGCATCATGATTGTAACTGATTGTGAAGTACCTGGACCGGATGAAGGACCTGAACCAGGATCCCGATGGTCTATGCACTTTGACGGAGCTTCCAATGCTTTGGGAAATGGTATCGGCGCCATCATCATATCTCCTCAAGGTACTCATACTCCACTCACTGCCCGGCTATGTTTCAACTGTACCAACAACATGGCGGAGTATGAGGCGTGTATCATGGGTCTTCAAGCTGCGATTGACCTAAGGATCAAATTTCTAAGTGTCTTCGGAGATTCCGCTCTTGTGATCAATCAGATCAAAGGAGAGTGGGATACGAAACATCCAAACTTGATTCCTTACAGAGAATGTGTGTTGACCCTGATTCCCCACTTTACAGAGATAACCTTCGAACACTTTCCAAGAGAAGAGAATCAGTTAGCGGACGCGTTAGCTACAATGTCTTCAATGTTCAAGGTTAAATGGGATAATGAAGTTCCCCGGATCATCATCTGGAAACTGGACGAACCGGCATACTGTTGTGATCTCGAAACTGAATTGGTAACTGAGAAGCCTTGGTACCACGAAGTGAAGAGATATCTGGAAGCTCAGGAATACCCTGAAGGTGCCTCTATCAACGATAAGAAATTCCTGAGGAGGTTCGCAGCAAAATTCTTCCTAAGCAACGGCATCTTGTACAAGCGAAACCATGATTCAACCTTATTGCGTTGTGTGGATAAGACTGAAGCGGAAAGAATCATGGAAGAGCTACACGAAGGGACCTTTGGTACGCACTCCAGTGGACATACAATGGCTAAGAAGATCCTACGGGCAGGATACTACTGGTCCACAATGGAAGCTGACTGCTACCAACACTCCAGGACATGCCACAAGTGCCAGATCTATGCAGATAAGGTGCATGTTCCTCCGGTTCCCCTGAATGTTCTGACTGCGCCTTGGCCGTTTGCAATGTGGGGCATAGACATGATCGGCGAAATAAAACCTACGGCATCCAATGGACATCGCTTCATCCTAGTGGCGATCGACTATTTTACAAAGTGGGTTGAGGCAGCATCCTATGCTACAGTAACCAAGACTGTTGTGGCACGGTTCATTCGGCACAACCTGATCTGTCGGTACGGCGTCCCTGAGCGGATTATTACAGACAACGGTACCAATCTGAACAACAAGATGATCGCTGAGCTCTGCGAACAGTTCAAGATACAGCACCACA
The DNA here is from genome assembly GCA_948472305.1 of Vicia faba. NCBI lineage: Eukaryota > Viridiplantae > Streptophyta > Magnoliopsida > Fabales > Fabaceae > Vicia > Vicia faba. Next base: position 240,013 of record CATIWC010002739.1, on the reverse strand, counting down.
ATTCTTCTCCTTACAGACCGAAGATGAATGGGGCTGTAGAAGCAGCAAATAAGAACATCAAAAAGATCGTGCAGAAAATGACAGTAACGTATAAAGATTGGCACGAGATGTTACCGTTCGCTCTGCACGGGTACCGTACCTCAGCTAGGACGTCAACCGGGGCAACACCCTTCTCTCTGGTCTATGGCATGGAGGCAGTCTTGCCGATTGAAGTACAAATTCCCTCTCTCCGGATAATGAAGGACGCAAATCTAGACGAAGATGATTGGATCCAGACACGACTTGATCAGCTCAACCTCATTGACGAAAAGAGACTTGCTGCTATCTGTCATGGTCAAACGTACCAGAAACGAATGATCAGGGCATTTAACAAAAAGGTCAGACCACAAGAATATCAAGTTGGGGATCTGGTAATCAAGAGAATCATCCTTCCTCAGAGTGATCCAAGGGGCAAATGGACCCCTACATACGAAGGGCCATTTGTGGTTAAGCATGTGTTCTCAGGAGGAGCAATGATCTTAACCAACATGGATGGTGACGACCTTCCTCACCCCGCCAATGCAGACATAGTTAAAAAATACTACGCATGAAAAAAGACCCGCTAGGCTGACATGCCTAGGCAAAAATTAGGGCTTCCCGTCGAACCAAAAGGGTTCGGGCAAAATGAAGGGATGAAAATGAAAAAATCTGTACACCCGGCAAGTCGAAAACCTGAAAAGGCGGCTTGGGCAAAAATGGGTATCCCGGTGGACTGAAAACCCGAAAGGGCGGTCCAGGCAAAAATTAGGGATAAAGCGTAAAACTATGTCTCATTGATCACTTTGCATCCAGAATCCGGTATCTACATCAAACGGCATCGATCAGTCAGCTTCTCCTTCAACCAAGGTCATCAAGTGATGAGACGCTCAGAGTTATAAAGGCAATAGCAGAGTTGAAACCCAGTGGGATCATTCATATTTCACACAGCTGTTTATTTTCTTTTGTACAAACTTGTATAAACTCTCTTGTTCGACGACGTATCTCTTACTAGGACGTCAGCCTCTTGTATACAAAACGCCTATTCAGGCCATTCAAAAATCAATACAAATATATTTTTCAGTTAAACGTGCCAAGTGTTTTTTCTTTTCCTGTTTTGTTTTGCGAAGAACGTCCAAGGTTCAATCTGTGATATATGCATTGACAATAATTTTCCAACTCATAAATATTTGCATACGAAACAAAGGAATTAGTTGCAGGTGACATTAGAAACAGGGGCAATAAAGAGTTGTCTGAGCAGTCTAATTGTTCTATCCTCCAAGGTACCAAAATAGGTTCAGCTAAAGAACGTAACCGAGTATCTTAATTCCTCAGAGAGTGGTTCAGTAAAACAATACATCAAATCTCAAGGAAATTGAGTATTCTCCCGTAGATCTCAATACGTCCCCGCAGCAATAACATATATTCTTAACAAGCATCCCCGGCAGTCTTGGTCTAAAGATTGTTCCCCGGCGGTACATCAACATTCAAAGGGATTACTTCCCCAGCATGGTTTAAAACTTCCCCAGAAGAGTCCAATCCAGTTTCCCCAAGAAAGTTGGAATTCATATCCCCAAGCGATAAGCCTATCCCCAGTAAATTCTGGAAGCTTATCCCCCGCAGAGCACGAACGCGTCGTCCGGCTTTATTTAAAGAGTTATTTCCTTAACAGGATATAACTGGGTTATCCTCAGCCAAAAGCCACAGAAAGGTCGTCGTCAACGTAGTTCTTTCCTATCCCCAGCGAAGTCCATTAACACTTCCAACAACAAGGGCATCCTCAGCAAACTATCAACATTTCAGCAAAGCATCTCTATCCCCACAGAGTACCGCTTCCCAGCATAGTCGCTAGAGCATTTTTTCTCCCCGCAGAATCTTCCATTTGCCAAGTTATTCCGCAACGGAGTCATCTTCTCCTACCGGTATTCTTGCAGTTATCATCCCCAGCGGAAGCAAAATCAATACTTCAACATCAGCCCAGGATACGACTTCCCGGCACCCGTCAAGGATTTACTTTCCTAGACGAAAACATACATAAAACATCACATACATCATTATAGCATGCATAACGCATTGCATCATACAAGTCTCATTTATACCGAGAACATCATTGCTTGACCCATATCATGCATTGCATATGACTGACCTTTACCTTTCAGGAAAGACGCAGTTGAAATTCTCAATCACATTTCAAGACCTAGATCGGTTCAGTTAAATCGACCCTAAGATTTTTCTGATGCTTATCCAGTCAAAGGCCTTCTCTGGTTCAGTCAGATCGACCCTAAGATCTCCCTGATGCATATCCAGTTGAAGATATTTCAAGACCTAGACCGGTTCAGTTAAATCGACCCTAAGATTTTTCTGATGCTTATCCAGTCAAAGGCCTTCTCTGGTTCAGTCAGATCGACCCTAAGATCTCCCTGATGCATATCCAGTTGAAGATATTTCAAGACCTAGACCGGTTCAGTTAAATCGACCCTAAGATTTTCCTGATGCTTATCCAGTCAAAGGCCTTCTCTTGGTTCAGTCAGATCGACCCTAAGATCTCCCTGATGCTTATCCAGTTGAAGATATTTCAAGACCTTGTCCGGTTCAGTTAAATCGACCCTAAGATTTTCCTGATTCTTACCCAGTCAAAGGCCTCTCTGGTTCAGTCAGATCGACCCTAAGATCTCCCTGATTCTTATTCCAGTAGAAGACACCCAAGATTTTTCCCAACGAGCGTTGTTGGAGTTAAAGTCGCCCAAGGTTCTCTTACCATCCATGCTAAGGCAGTAACCATCCCTGGTTCATTCATCAACGTTTGAAGCTCCAGACTCAGCTCCTGTAACCAGTCAGGACATATCTATACCAAGCATCTAAAATCAGCTCCTGCAACGTGTCAGGTACTCATTTCCTCTTTTGCAGGTATGCAGGTTCTCGCTAAGGAATCTCCTACGCGATCAACATCCAGATGGCATCTATAAGCCCATCATCCTATCCAGCAAACTCCAAAATGGCATCTATAAGCCCATTCCACCATCATTGCCACTATGCGAGCGCAAATTTCTGGGCACTTTAGTGTTCAATCATCTTCTACCCTTGGATTACGAAAGGCACGTCAGCCAATCTGCATCCTCAGGTCTAAGAAGATTGAACAGGGGCAACTGTTGCACCCCAAAATTTGCCCTCCCATATTCTCCAAGATTTGTCAAGTCAAGGTCACAAAATTCCCCAAGGGTTATGCTGTTCAATTGTCTCCTATACAGTCAAAACTAGGGTTTGTGTTCTGATCAAGAATTGAAAGATTTCAAGGACCCAATCAAGTCTCACATGCCTACAAATATGGTCAAGTATCCTCATATCAAGTTTCAAGGCATTCAGCTCAAAATTGCACAGTCAAAACCCTAGATTGCACTACAGTCAACTGTAGGGGCAAAATGGTCATTTGACAGTCAAAAGTTCAAATTTTTGGTCAACATATCATTTTGAAGCCACAAACATCATTTGATCAATGCTTGATCATGATTCTCAAAATTTGGCTCAGAAATCATCAAAGATGCAAAAGTTACTATATTTGGACAGTTGAAAAAGTCAACTGAAATTGACCAGGGCATAACTTTCACATGGATTATCAGAAAAATTCCATCCAAAGCTCATTTTGAAGAGAAAGACATTTCCTACAACTCATCTTCATATTCCAAGTCCAAGAAATGCTCTCACAAAAAGTTATCAATTTCAACATTATAGGTCATTTTCAAAAGTCAACAAAAAGGGACTTTAAGTCAAAGGCCATAACTTGAGATTGGTAAATCAAAATGACATGGGACCAAAGGCATTGGTTAAAGGACTCAAAGACCTTTCCAAAATGTCCAAGAACATGTGAAAAGCTTAAAAATTGAGCAAGTTATGCCTTGTGGAAGTTGGGAAATTTTTGGGAATTTTGAAAAGTCAACAATGGTTCAAATGACCTAAAAATGCAAATAGGCCCATTTTTCTTCCAAGTTTCTCCATGCCAAGCCTATGCACGACCATTAGGCCCAAAGGGAAGTATTTTCTCATTTTTTAATTATTTATTTGAATTTATATTAATATTAATTCATTTAAATTATTTTAATACATGAAAAATATAAAGCTTGACCTAAAAAATCTTTTTATGCACATTCTAGACTCAAGATTTCGTGCACATCCTAATTAGGCAAGATTTGGTTTGATTTGGCATGATTGAATAAAATTACACATGGAAAAGATTTCAAAAAGATCTTACAAAATCAAAGATTGAAAACATTGAATACCATGGATTTTGTGCAATATTTCTAACCTAATAGCTTCACTATATGATCAGGAATGCAAACCTAATGCCGGAACACTCTAAGCTGCGCCCAAACAAGCTATTGCACATTGAAATTTTTCCATAAAAACTCAAAACTGAATTCAGTATTCTAGGTGGTTTTAAGCCCTAATTCATATACCAAAAGCTTGCTCGTGGACTCCTGATCATATTCCAATTCCAAACACCCTTCAAAGCTCCAAGAATTGGTAGAGAAAACTCTCACTGTATCAAGATTTTTTTGAAATCGTGCATCATAATTTAAGCATCCTTTGCACTTTTTATTTGTTGATTAATATTTGTTATGAAATTCTGAGACTAACCATCATGTTCAATTGAGTTTTCATTGGCCATACGCGATTCTACCATGTTCATGTTCTAGGGTTCTTCAAAGCTTGATTTAGGGCTTTTACAATACAGTAAAATTAGGGCTCCAGACTTATGCCATTCAAACCAGCTCATCAAGACGAGGAGATATGGACCCTCGCGATCAATTTATTGATGACACAGCGCTAGTCGTTATTTTTCATAAACCTGCCTAACACAACACGTTGAAACCGTGGCCTATATGTTTGTTTTACAGGGACAAGGAAGAAGACAACGTCGTGGCGAAGCGTGATTCGTTCATTTGAAATTTCGCGCGTGCTATCCACTACGCGTTGGTTTTGCCTTTTGTTGTTTATTCATTATAATATATTAATTGAAAGTCCATAGTTCAGCTGTCAGGTACTAATGCATGCAACCTTCAAGACCTGGGTTCGAGTCCCAGGTCTGTGCAATTCCTCATATTATTTTTCAATACAAAATCATGTGCAACGCTAGCATCCAGGTTCACCATATGCCATCCTGATCCAAACACACACGTGTCCCAGACGACCATCCAAGGGCTCAGGGTCAAGGTGTACCATGAACAAAAGTCAATGCGCTGATACACAAGCCAAAAAGTCAATGGACTCAAGCTTAATGGGCCTAATTTGCTGAATCTTACCTCCAATTCTGGGGCTACACCCCACTCTGGTTTGCAATTTCTTTCAACTTTTTTTACTTATTTTTATTTTATTGTTAATCATTATGTTATTTATTTTATTGCTTTAATTTAATTAAATATTTTTTTACAATACATAAAAAATGCAGAAAAGACAAAAAAAAATATAATTAATAATATTTATTTTCTATAATTAAATTTTGTATGTAAATTATTTAGTTTAATTAGGTTTTTAACTTTAATTATTTTTAATAAAAATCCAAAAAAAATAGAATTAGGTTAATTGATAATTTTTATATCTTTTTAATTTTTCCTTTTTATCACAATATTATTTATTTATTCATGTTATTTTTATAATTAAATGCACATAAATTAATTTAGGGTTTAATTTAGGTTAATATAACATTTTTTACAATAAACTTAAAAAACATTAGAATTAGGGTTTGACGCTTCCTTTTTAATTTTAATTAATTTCTCCTTCTAAACCTTAAAAAATACAAAAATACCAAAAACATTTAATTTAATTTTAATTCTCATTAACTTTTAATATTTTGCAAAAGGGTCCAACGCCCGTCGCTTTAATTATTTTGTTTCGCGCATTTTACTTTATCACTTATTATAATTATGTACATGTCCCAAAGCCTTGTAACAATCTTTATTTCTCGCACTTTTATTCGCTTTCTTTATTTTTCCGCTAAATCGGGTCCTGGTTTAATTTGGCGATGTGGACCCGCGCCTTTGTAATAGTTTAGGAATTTTATCTTTCCGCACTTTATAACTGTTAAATATGCATGCAAGAATGAATGGCCCTAATTAAAATCAAGCGTAGATCACAAATAAACATGACAAGACAAATATTTGAAAACGACACACGAATCGCACACACCACCCCTAGGGTACGCCTCACTGTTGCCTTTCGAAAGGTGATCGTCGAGTAGAGGATGTCTTAGTAAGTCCTCATGATCCGGGAACCTGGCATGAGGGTAGCTTCTAAGGTGTCTTCCCATTGCTCTGGTGATCACCACGTCCCTAAACTCGAATTGACCCGAACACCTCCAACGGTGGTGCTACCTACCTCTCAATGGTGGGATGGCACTACTTTTAAGGACATTTACACAGACGAATTCCTTAGGGTAGGTAGACGACTCATAGATACTTGCTCTAATTTCAAAAACAAATCAAAAATACTTTTCACACCAACACATTTTCAAAAAGCTTTCGAAAGCAATTTTTCAAACACTCTTGAGGACTGATACAAGAGTCGAACTGGAATTTTCAAAGAAACTTTTTTTAAAACCCACTCACATTTTGAAAAGCAAACACTTTTGAAAACACAATGAGCAAGTATCTAAGAGCCCATGGATAACCATGGATAGAAAGGGTGCTAACACCTTCCCTTTCTATAAATCTACCTCCCGAACCGAGAGCAATCTCTTTAAGGAATTTTTCTGTGCTTTTGTCCTTTCCATTTGGAGAAAATAAAAGACGGTGGCGACTCTTGCTTCCGCGACATTTCGCGAACCAGCGTTAAACAGTCAGTTCCAGATCCACCGATCACAGAACTGGCGACTCTGCTGGGGATAAACTATAAAGTGAGGTGTACCTTAGGGCTAGCTTATAACTATGTTTTCAATTGTTTTCCTTGTGTGCTTTAATTTGTGGGTTGCATGGGAGTTCTATAGATCCTGAACCCGGATCTGGGGGATACCTTTCTTAGAAAGTAGCAACAAGGCTGTGAGGGAACTGTGCGGGGTATACCGACATGGTTGAAACAGTCTGCTACGTTGATGTGGCACTTTGGTGTGTACCGGTAACCCTTGAGTTCAGTCAAGGAGAGTACGGGGCCTCCGCGTGGTGTCGTGAAGCATCAACAGACCTTAGGAACCTTAATTGAACAATCTTGGCCTCTTTAGGGTAGTGAGATAACTGACTTTGGTGCAGTCCGAGGTTGGTTGATACTCGATACTACGCTCAATTGAGGGTTGCTTTCCTGGAATATTTCGGTCGCCAGTTCAGTGGCTAAATCGAAACGATGAACAATGAAAGCAATCCCGTGATATTGGGAACCTTAGAACCCGGTTACTTTGATTAGGACAGGTTGAACCCACCAACTTCAAGAGGGTACTACCCAGACCCCATGCTGGCCTTAAACCTTAAGGGCTTGTCTTGTGTGCCTTGTGTGCCTTACATGTTTGTCTTTGTAAATATCTGTGGTGTGTTTAATCATAGCATCATGACATCATCCAGCATCATATGCATTGACTAACCATTTCAGGGGTTCGAATTTTCATCTTTGTTCTTGTTTTGTAGGACATGGAAACTGTTCGTAGAAAGACAATTCAGGTCAATCTTGTAAGGGTCCCTCCTCAACTTAAGGAGCTCATATCCAGGATTCCCGAGAACTCTTCATTCAGTGAAAGGCATGGAAGCCTCATCAGCTTGGTCAACACCAACATTGAGGAAGATATGATAAAGGTCTTGTTCCAATTCTTTGACCCTCTGCATCACTGTTTTACCTTCTTGGACTATCAGTTGGTACCTACATTGGAGGAGTTCTCCCGGCTCCTGAAGATCCCTATCCTTGATCAGCTACCCTTCAACGGTACAGAAAAGGAACCTAAGCTTGAAGAGATTGCTAAAGCCTTGCACCTACAGTCATCTGACCTCAAGGGACATTGGGAAGTCAGAAGTGGTATCAAAGGGTTCTTAGCCAGGTTTCTGTTTGAGAAGGCCCTTGAATGTTGGAACTCCCTTGACTTGCAAGCTTTTGAAGAGGTTGTGGCCCTCCTTGTTTATGGTTTGGTGTTGTTCCCTAACCCAGATCAGCTCATTGATATCAGTGCCGTTCAGATCTTTATGTCCAGGAATCCTATACCTACATTGCTGGGGGACATCCTTCACTCATGTTACACTCGAACCATGAGAAAAAGAGGTGTCCTTATGTGTTGCACTCCTCTCCTGGGAAGGTGGTTTATTTCGCACCTTCCACAATCAGTCCTGAAGAATGAGCGGGGTTTGAGATGGTCACAACGGTTGATGACTCTTACGCATGCAGATATACATTGGTGTCCTAGGTCCAGAGGAGATGTCACTATCATTGATCGTTGTGGGGAGTACCCTAATGTTCCTTTACTGGGAATCAGAGGAGGTATTACTTATAGCCCATGCCTGGCTTGGAGACAGTTTGGTTATGCTCGGAGGGATGGTCCTCATGACATGTTGATTCCTGATATAGTTTTTGACTTCGAAAGTGATACTCAAAGACTTCGTCAGAGATTTATCAGAACCTGGAGGATGCCTAGTAGGATAGACAGCAAAACACTGGGGCATAGGAACTCCATCCCTTTGGAGCCTTATCTCAAGTGGGTACGAGCCCGCTCTCAGAAGTTAGTCATGCCTTATCCTCACATGCTCCCGGTAATCAAAGAACCAGTCCTGGAAGGGGAAGTGTCTCATGTTATTCAACACCCTGATATGCCCACATCCTGGGAAGAGATGCAGAAGAGCTGGATCCAGCTTAAGGAGGAAAGGAATTCTCTGGAGACTAGTCTGCATGCCAGCGAAAAGAAGGTCTTGGAGCTCACTCGCCTGTTGCATGAGGAGAGGAATCTCAACACCTACATAGCCCCGAAGAGGATGCGTAGTGTATTTTGGGATTGACTTGATTTTTGTACTTTTTGCCCATGAGGCCTTGATGTATTAAACAATGATTTCTTTAATGATAACGTGTGTTCCTTTTTGTCTACAACAAATTTGAACTTTCGAACCCTTGAATGCATTGCATACGCATTTCATACATCATGTGCATAGCAGGTTTTTCCCCTTTTCAGGTTGCTTACAGTTCTTCGCTGTTTATTTCAGCATCATGAATCCCGGATCTGAATCAACCGAGACATCAATCAAGGCTCTCCAGGTGCAGAATGCACAATTCCAAGAACTAATCAAGGGTCTGGCTAAGGGCCAAGAGGAACTAAAGGCTATGCTCCTGAAGAAGGAGAAGAAGAAGAAGAGAAGAACTGTTCTGTTCAACTCGGGCCGAAGGTTTGGCAACACTCTGCAACATGAAGAGGCTGGTTCTTCTGTTGGCAAGAGTCCTTCTCAGGCAGAAGTAAAGGTTCCTACTCCAGAGGTCTCCGACAACGAGACAGATTTTGATGAAGAGCAGTACCCTCCTGAAGACAACAGATACAAACAACTGGAGGACAGGTTGAAGGCTATGGAGGTGCAACAGGCACCTGGGCTGGATTTCGGAGATCTGGGTTTGTCGACTGGTGTGATCATTCCCCACAAGTTCAAAGCACCCACCTTCTCCAAGTATGACGGGGCATCCTGTCCCAAGCTGCATTTGAGGTCCTATGTTCGAAAAATTCAGCCGTACTCTGCGGACAAGAATCTATGGATCCACTTCTTCCAGGAGAGTCTTTCAGGGACTCATCTCGAATGGTTCTATCAGCTGGATGGGACCAAAGTTCGTAACTGGGAGGAGCTGGCTACTGCTTTCTACAAGCAGTATCAGTATAATGCCGACCTTGCACCCACACGTACCCAACTCCAGGGTATGGCGTTAGGCGCAAGCGAAGGTTTTAAGGAGTACGCTCAGAAGTGGAGAGACCTGGCTGGCAGGGTGCAGCCACCATTGACTGATCGGGAGTTGGTTGACATGTTCTTGGGGACCCTATCTGGGCCATTCTTCAATCATCTCATTGGGAATTCTTCTGCCGGTTTCACTGATTTAATCTTAACTGGAGAGAGAATTGAAGCTGGGCTGAAGTCTGGAAAGATTGCAAAGGGTGCCTCATCTAGTTCGGAAAAGAAACCCTTCAAGAAGGAGTCTAGTGCCGTATATGGTTCTAGGAGATCAGAAAGAAATGAACACCGCCAATCTGTCAGTGCGGTAATGATTGCTAAGCCTGCTGCCGCTCCCCGGCCAAACAATACTCAGAAGGTGGAAAGACCCCGGAGAGAATTCTCCCGTTTAAACATGACTTTGTCACAGATCCTGCCACAGTTGCTCTCAACTAATTTAGTGACTGTCAGGGAGGCGCCAAAGTTCCCCAATACTGCATCCCCCAAGTACAACCCGAATGCTCGTTGTGCTTACCACTCAGATAGCCCGGGGCACTCTACTGATGACTGTTGGGCGTTGAAGAATAAGGTGCAAGACCTTATCGACGCAAAAGAGATACAATTCGAAGCGCCCGCAAAGCCGAATGTAGTTACTGCCCCTATGCCTCAGCACGGGGTAAATGCTGTGGATGAAGACGTTTATGCCGTTTCTGTGGATGATCTAGCCACTCCTCTAAAGATCGTTAAGAAGAACCTACTGCAGGCCGGTTTATTTCCGGGTTGTAGTGAGGGTTGCCTGTTCTGTGTTGTGTCCCCATCCGGTTGTCCCTTGCTAAAGTTAGGCATCCAAAGCTTAATGAATAGCAAGGAGATTCTATTCAAGAAGTCTGCTGTTCGTTTGGTTCCAATAGAAGAAGTCTCTGTGGTGACTATCTTCAATAATCCGATCCCGGCTCTCCAGAAGAAGCCCGTTCAAATTCTGACCGTTGCACCTGTTACTATCACTGTTCCTGGGCCCCTGCCCTATGCATCCAACAAAGCTGTCCCTTGGCACTATGGGGCAGATGTATATATAAACGGAGTTAAACAAGAGCTCAACGCTGGCGCCAGCATCTGTGACATCACTGGCCCGGCCAAAGTTACCCGCAGTGGCAGGCTCTTCTCGCCTGACATTGCGCCACCTGCTGCCCGAAGACCGCTCCTGATAATTCCTGCAAGTACACCTACTCCCGTTGCTGATCAAGTTGTTGTTCCTGCTGCTGATCCGATCGTTTCTCCTGCTGCCGAGTCATCCAATGCTCGGGGCAAGGGAATTGAAACTGAGCCTGCCCAGATGGAGGCACCCATACTCATAGCTGCTGAGGCCTCCCCACAAGAGATGGAGGAGATTTTGAAGATTATAAAGAAGAGCGATTTTAATGTTGTGGAACAGTTGGGGCATACGCCCTCCAAGATCTCCATGCTCTCTTTACTGCTGTGCTCTGAGGCCCATGCAAAGGCCCTCATCTCATTCCTCAAGACGGCCCATGTGCCACATGAAACCTCTGCAGTCCAGTTCACCGATTGCGTGGCAAGTCTAACGGCAGACAATGGCTTGGGTTTCTCAGATGCTGATTTGACCGCAAAGGGGAGAGATCATAATGATGCTCTGCATGTCTCAATCGAATGCAGGGGCACCACCTTGGCACATGTGTTGGTTGATACTGGGTCATCTTTGAATGTGCTACCCAAGAAGGCTCTGGATCGTCTAGATTGCGAAGGCCTGGATTTGAAACCCAGCAACATCATTGTCAGGGCCTTTGACGGTTCAAAGAGGATGGTCCATGGGGAGGTTGACATTCCGATTCGTGTGGGCTCTCAGGTGTTCGACTCCACTTTTTATGTGATGGATATCCGTCCATCTTACTCTTGTCTGCTGGGTCGACCCTGGATACATAAGGCTGGGGCAGTGACCTCTACCTTGCATCAAAAGCTGAAGTACCCCGTCAGAGGGAAGATTGTCACCGTGCAAGGAGAGGAAGAATACATGGTGAGCCACCTAAACTCGTTCAGATACATTGAGATGGATGGGGAGTTCATTGAGACCCCCTTTCAGCATTTCGAGGAGGTGTTTCCAATTGCAGCAGAAGTAACAAAAGCAAGTGGTCCTTTGAAGATGGCTTCTCTGAAGGATGCCAGGGCTGTGGTGCAGAAGGGTGAATGTGCCGACTGGGGCAGACTTCCAGACTTCACCCAGAAGACTGATAAACTTGGGCTGGGTTTCACCTCAGAAGGTCAGAGGGCTATGAGGAAAGCAAAGATCGGAAGACCTCCGGTATTTATTAAAAGTTCAGAGGTGAATGCTGTTGGGGAAGACCTTGAAGTGGACGAAGCCGAATTCAACAGCTGGATTTATCCGACGGCCGAAGACGGGTTAAACAATTGGAGTGCAAAGGACCATACCCCTGTTACCTTTGTGACGCAGTAATAAGTTTCTTTGTTTCGTTATTTTTTGTAATAAACAATGATAAACTCTATGGCCCGGTGTCTTACCCGAGGCACCGTGGTTCTATTTGTGAGGGCATACAAACTGTCATTTTATACATCATGAATGAAAATCTTGGACGTACTTTTCGCATCGTAAATATTGTGTTCCTTTTCTGTCTTTCTTTTCCTTTACATATTTCAAAAACAGCTGTATTTACACACACACTCACTCATACAGGTTCCAATCCACTCTGGATCTCACTGATAACAACTCTGCTAATGCCCGCTATGACTTCGAAAATCCGATCAACTTAGCCGAAGACGAAGGTGAAGATGATTGCGAAGTGCCTGGCGAGCTCGCAAGATTGTTGCTTCAGGAAGAGAGGGCAATTCAACCCCATGAAGAGCCAGTGGAAACCATAAACTTGGGTACGGAGGCAGACAGGAAAGAGGTAAAGATTGGTGCCAACCTAGAGCTCAGCGTGAAGCAACGGTTAACCAAGATGTTACATGACTATATAGAGATCTTTGCCTGGTCCTACGAAGACATGCCCGGGTTGGATACCGATATTGTTGTCCATCATTTGCCGACTAGGGAAGACTGCCCTCCAGTTAAACAAAAGGTCCGTCGGATGCGTCCAGAGATGTCCGAGAAGATTAAAGCCGAGGTCATGAAACAGTTTGATGCGGGGTTCCTTGCGGTAACTTCTTACCCTCAGTGGGTTGCTAATGTGGTGCCGGTACCTAAAAAGGACGGTAAAGTCAGAATGTGTGTCGATTACAGGGATCTGAACAGGGCCAGCCCCAAGGATGACTTTCCCTTACCTCACATTGATGTCCTTGTGGATAATACAGCTCAGCACAAGGTGTTCTCTTTCATGGATGGCTTTTCAGGTTACAATCAGATCAAGATGGCACCTGAAGACATGGAAAAGACTACATTTGTTACTCAGTGGGGCACCTTCTGTTACAAGGTCATGCCGTTCGGGTTAAAGAATGCTGGGGCAACCTACCAACGTGCCATGGTTGCCTTATTTCATGATATGATCCACCATGAGATCGAAGTGTATATGGACGACATGATCGCTAGGTCCCAAACTGAGGAAGAGCACCTAGATCATCTGCAGAAGTTGTTTGACCGGTTGAAACTGTACAAGCTGAGATTGAACCCGAACAAATGTACCTTCGGGGTAAGATCTGGGAAGTTGCTAGGCTTCGTGGTCAGTGATAAAGGTATTCAGGTGGACCCTGCTAAGGTCAAAGCTATTCAAGAGATGCCAGTTCCCAAGACAGAGAAGGAAGTCAGAGGCTTTTTAGGACGCCTGAATTACATCGCTCGATTCATATCTCATCTGACCGCTACCTGTGAGCCAATCTTCAAGCTACTGAAGAAAGATCAGGTAGTACGTTGGAACGATGAATGTCAGGCTGCTTTCGACAAAATCAAAGAGTATCTCCAAGAACCACCTATCCTTATGCCACCGGTTGAAGGGAGACCTCTGATACTATATCTGACAGTGCTTGACAATTCAATGGGGTGTGTGCTGGGGCAGCATGACGAGTCTGGCCGAAAAGAGCACGCCATTTATTACCTTAGCAAAAAGTTTACCGACTGTGAGACCCGATACTCACTGCTTGAGAAAACTTGCTGCGCTTTGGTATGGGCTGCTCGCCGGCTGAGACAGTATATGTTGACTCACACTACCTTGTTGATCTCAAAAATGGATCCTATAAAGTACATATTCGAAAAGCCTGCTCTGTCTGGGAGAATTGCAAGATGGCAAATGATCTTGACGGAATACAACATTCAGTACACAACCCAGAAAGCCATCAAGGGAAGTGTATTGGCAGACCACCTGGCACATCAAGCTGTAGATGACTATCAGTCAATGAACTTCGAGTTTCCAGATGAAAGCATCATGATTGTAACTGATTGTGAAGTACCTGGACCGGATGAAGGACCTGAACCAGGATCCCGATGGTCTATGCACTTTGACGGAGCTTCCAATGCTTTGGGAAATGGTATCGGCGCCATCATCATATCTCCTCAAGGTACTCATACTCCACTCACTGCCCGACTATGTTTCAACTGTACCAACAACATGGCGGAGTATGAGGCGTGTATCATGGGTCTTCAAGCTGCGATTGACCTAAGGATCAAATTTCTAAGTGTCTTCGGAGATTCCGCTCTTGTGATCAATCAGATCAAAGGAGAGTGAGATACGAAACATCCAAACTTGATTCCTTACAGAGAATGTGTGTTGACCCTGATTCCCCACTTTACAGAGATAACCTTCGAACACTTTCCAAGAGAAGAGAATCAGTTAGCGGACGCGTTAGCTACAATGTCTTCAATGTTCAAGGTTAAATGGGATAATGAAGTTCCCCGGATCATCATCTGGAAACTGGACGAACCGGCATACTGTTGTGATCTCGAAACTGAATTGGTAACTGAGAAGCCTTGGTACCACGAAGTGAAGAGATATCTGGAAGCTCAGGAATACCCTGAAGGTGCCTCTATCAACGATAAGAAATTCCTGAGGAGGTTCGCAGCAAAATTCTTCCTAAGCAACGGCATCTTGTACAAGCGAAACCATGATTCAACCTTATTGCGTTGTGTGGATAAGACTGAAGCGGAAAGAATCATGGAAGAGCTACACGAAGGGACCTTTGGTACGCACTCCAGTGGACATACAATGGCTAAGAAGATCCTACGGGAAGGATACTACTGGTCCACAATGGAAGCTGACTGCTACCAACACTCCAGGACATGCCACAAGTGCCAGATCTATGCAGATAAGGTGCATGTTCCTCCGGTTCCCCTGAATGTTCTGACTGCGCCTTGGCCGTTTGCAATGTGGGGCATAGACATGATCGGCGAAATAAAACCTACGGCATCCAATGGACATCGCTTCATCCTAGTGGCGATCGACTATTTTACAAAGTGGGTTGAGGCAGCATCCTATGCTACAGTAACCAAGATTGTTGTGGCACGGTTCATTCGGCACAACCTGATCTGTCGGTACGGCGTCCCTGAGCGGATTATTACAGACAACGGTACCAATCTGAACAACAAGATGATCGCTGAGCTCTGCGAACAGTTCAAGATACAGCACCACAATTCTTCTCCTTACAGACCGAAGATGAATGGGGCTGTAGAAGCAGCAAATAAGAACATCAAAAAGATCGTGCAGAAAATGACAGTAACGTATAAAGATTGGCACGAGATGTTACCGTTCGCTCTGCACGGGTACCGTACCTCAGCTAGGACGTCAACCGGGGCAACACCCTTCTCTCTGGTCTATGGCATGGAGGCAGTCTTGCCGATTGAAGTACAAATTCCCTCTCTCCGGATAATGAAGGACGCAAATCTAGACGAAGATGATTGGATCCAGACACGACTTGATCAGCTCAACCTCATTGACGAAAAGAGACTTGCTGCTATCTGTCATGGTCAAACGTACCAGAAACGAATGATCAGGGCATTTAACAAAAAGGTCAGACCACAAGAATATCAAGTTGGGGATCTGGTAATCAAGAGAATCATCCTTCCTCAGAGTGATCCAAGGGGCAAATGGACCCCTACATACGAAGGGCCATTTGTGGTTAAGCATGTGTTCTCAGGAGGAGCAATGATCTTAACCAACATGGATGGTGACGACCTTCCTCACCCCGCCAATGCAGACATAGTTAAAAAATACTACGCATGAAAAAAGACCCGCTAGGCTGACATGCCTAGGCAAAAATTAGGGCTTCCCGTCGAACCAAAAGGGTTCGGGCAAAATGAAGGGATGAAAATGAAAAAATCTGTACACCCGGCAAGTCGAAAACCTGAAAAGGCGGCTTGGGCAAAAATGGGTATCCCGGTGGACTGAAAACCCGAAAGGGCGGTCCAGGCAAAAATTAGGGATAAAGCGTAAAACTATGTCTCATTGATCACTTTGCATCCAGAATCCGGTATCTACATCAAACGACATCGATCAGTCAGCTTCACCTTCAACCAAGGTCATCAAGTGATGAGACGCTCAGAGTTATAAAGGCAATAGCAGAGTTGAAACCCAGTGGGATCATTCATATTTCACACAGCTGTTTATTTTCTTTTGTACAAACTTGTATAAACTCTCTTGTTCGGCGACGTATCTCTTACTAGGACGTCAGCCTCTTGTATACAAAACGCCTATTCAGGCCATTCAAAAATCAATACAAATATATTTTTCAGTTAAACGTGCCAAGTGTTTTTTCTTTTCCTGTTTTGTTTTGCGAAGAACGTCCAAGGTTCAATCTGTGATATATGCATTGACAATAATTTGCTAACTCATAAATATTTGCATACGAAACAAAGGAATTAGTTGCAGGTGACATTAGAAATAGGGGCAATAAAGAGTTGTCTGAGCAGTCTAATTGTTCTATCCTCCAAGGTACCAAAATAGGTTCAGCTAAAGAACGTAACCGAGTATCTTAATTCCTCAGAGAGTGGTTCAGTAAAACAATACATCAAATCTCAAGGAAATTGAGTATTCTCCCGTAGATCTCAATACGTCCCCGCAGCAATAACATATATTCTTTACAAGCATCCCCGGCAGTCTTGGTCTAAAGATTGTTCCCCGGTGGTACATCAACATTCAAAGGGATTACTTCCCCAGCATGGTTTAAAACTTCCCCAGAAGAGTCCAATCCAGTTTCCCCAAGAAAGTTGGAATTCATATCCCCAAGCGATAAGCCTATCCCCAGTAAATTCTGGAAGCTTATCCCCCGCAGAGCACGAACGCGTCGTCCGGCTTTATTTAAAGAGTTATTTCCTTAACAGGATATAACTGGGTTATCCTCAGCCAAAAGCCACAGAAAGGTCGTCGTCAACGTAGTTCTTTCCTATCCCCAGCGAAGTCCATTAACACTTCCAACAACAAGGGCATCCTCAGCAAACTATCAACATTTCAGCAAAGCATCTCTATCCCCACAGAGTACCGCTTCCCAGCATAGTCGCTAGAGCATTTTTTCTCCCCGCAGAATCTTCCATTTGCCAAGTTATTCCGCAACGGAGTCATCTTCTCCTACCGGTATTCTTGCAGTTATCATCCCCAGCGGAAGCAAAATCAATACTTCAACATCAGCCCAGGATACGACTTCCCGGCACCCGTCAAGGATTTACTTTCCTAGACGAAAACATACATAAAACATCACATACATCATTATAGCATGCATAACGCATTGCATCATACAAGTCTCATTTATACCGAGAACATCATTGCTTGACCCATATCATGCATTGCATATGACTGACCTTTACCTTTCAGGAAAGACGCAGTTGAAATTCTCAATCACATTTCAAGACCTAGATCGGTTCAGTTAAATCGACCCTAAGATTTTTCTGATGCTTATCCAGTCAAAGGCCTTCTCTGGTTCAGTCAGATCGACCCTAAGATCTCCCTGATGCATATCCAGTTGAAGATATTTCAAGACCTAGACCGGTTCAGTTAAATCGACCCTAAGATTTTTCTGATGCTTATCCAGTCAAAGGCCTTCTCTGGTTCAGTCAGATCGACCCTAAGATCTCCCTGATGCATATCCAGTTGAAGATATTTCAAGACCTAGACCGGTTCAGTTAAATCGACCCTAAGATTTTCCTGATGCTTATCCAGTCAAAGGCCTTCTCTTGGTTCAGTCAGATCGACCCTAAGATCTCCCTGATGCTTATCCAGTTGAAGATATTTCAAGACCTTGTCCGGTTCAGTTAAATCGACCCTAAGATTTTCCTGATTCTTACCCAGTCAAAGGCCTCTCTGGTTCAGTCAGATCGACCCTAAGATCTCCCTGATTCTTATTCCAGTAGAAGACACCCAAGATTTTTCCCAACGAGCGTTGTTGGAGTTAAAGTCGCCCAAGGTTCTCTTACCATCCATGCTAAGGCAGTAACCATCCCTGGTTCATTCATCAACGTTTGAAGCTCCAGACTCAGCTCCTGTAACCAGTCAGGACATATCTATACCAAGCATCTAAAATCAGCTCCTGCAACGTGTCAGGTACTCATTTCCTCTTTTGCAGGTATGCAGGTTCTCGCTAAGGAATCTCCTACGCGATCAACATCCAGATGGCATCTATAAGCCCATCATCCTATCCAGCAAACTCCAAAATGGCATCTATAAGCCCATTCCACCATCACTGCCACTATGCGAGCGCAAATTTCTGGGCACTTTAGTGTTCAATCATCTTCTACCCTTGGATTACGAAAGGCACGTCAGCCAATCTGCATCCTCAGGTCTAAGAAGATTGAACAGGGGCAACTGTTGCACCCCAAAATTTGCCCTCCCATATTCTCCAAGATTTGTCAAGTCAAGGTCACAAAATTCCCCAAGGGTTATGCTGTTCAATTGTCTCCTATACAGTCAAAACTAGGGTTTGTGTTCTGATCAAGAATTGAAAGATTTCAAGGACCCAATCAAGTCTCACATGCCTACAAATATGGTCAAGTATCCTCATATCAAGTTTCAAGGCATTCAGCTCAAAATTGCACAGTCAAAACCCTAGATTGCACTACAGTCAACTGTAGGGGCAAAATGGTCATTTGACAGTCAAAAGTTCAAATTTTTGGTCAACATATCATTTTGAAGCCACAAACATCATTTGATCAATGCTTGATCATGATTCTCAAAATTTGGCTCAGAAATCATCAAAGATGCAAAAGTTATTATATTTGGACAGCTGAAAAAGTCAACTGAAATTGACCAGGGCATAACTTTCACATGGATTATCAGAAAAATTCCATCCAAAGCTCATTTTGAAGAGAAAGACATTTCCTACAACTCATCTTCATATTCCAAGTCCAAGAAATGCTCTCACAAAAAGTTATCAATTTCAACATTATAGGTCATTTTCAAAAGTCAACAAAAAGGGACTTTAAGTCAAAGGCCATAACTTGAGATTGGTAAATCAAAATGACATGGGACCAAAGGAATTGGTTAAAGGACTCAAAGAACTTTCCAAAATGTCCAAGAACATGTGAAAAGCTTAAAAATTGAGCAAGTTATGCCTTGTGGAAGTTGGGAAATTTTTGGGAATTTTGAAAAGTCAACAATGGTTCAAATGACCTAAAAATGCAAATGGGCCCATTTTTCTTCCAAGTTTCTCCATGCCAAGCCTATGCACGACCATTAGGCCCAAAGGGAAGTATTTTCTCATTTTTTAATTATTTATTTGAATTTATATTAATATTAATTCATTTAAATTATTTTAATACATGAAAAATATAAAGCTTGACCTAAAAAATCTTTTTATGCACATTCTAGACTCAAGATTTCGTGCACATCCTAATTAGGCAAGATTTGGTTTGATTTGGCATGATTGAATAAAATTACACATGGAAAAGATTTCAAAAAGATCTTACAAAATCAAAGATTGAAAACATTGAATACCATGGATTTTGTGCAATATTTCTAACCTAATAGCTTCACTATATGATCAGGAATGCAAACCTAATGCCGGAACACTCTAAGCTGCGCCCAAACAAGCTATTGCACATTGAAATTTTTCCATAAAAACTCAAAACTGAATTCAGTATTCTAGGTGGTTTTAAGCCCTAATTCATATACCAAAAGCTTGCTCGTGGACTCCTGATCATATTCCAATTCCAAACACCCTTCAAAGCTCCAAGAATTGGTAGAGAAAACTCTCACTGTATCAAGATTTTTTTGAAATCGTGCATCATAATTTAAGCATCCTTTGCACTTTTTATTTGTTGATTAATATTTGTTATGAAATTCTGAGACTAACCATCATGTTCAATTGAGTTTTCATTGGCCATACGCGATTCTACCATGTTCATGTTCTAGGGTTCTTCAAAGCTTGATTTAGGGCTTTTACAATACAGTAAAATTAGGGCTCCAGACTTATGCCATTCAAACCAGCTCATCAAGACGAGGAGATATGGACCCTCGCGATCAATTTATTGATGACACAGCGCTAGTCGCTATTTTTCATAAACCTGCCTAACACAACGCGTTGAAACCGTGGCCTATATGTTTGTTTTACAGGGACAAGGAAGAAGACAACGTCGTGGCGAAGCGTGATTCGTTCATTTGAAATTTCGCGCGTGCTATCCACTACGCGTTGGTTTTGCCTTTTGTTGTTTATTCATTATAATATATTAATTGAAAGTCCATAGTTCAGCTGGCAGGTACTAATGCACGCAACCTTCAAGACCTGGGTTCGAGTCCCAGGTCTGTGCAATTCCTCATATTATTTTTCAATACAAAATCATGTGCAACGCTAGCATCCAGGTTCACCATATGCCATCCTGATCCAAACACACACGTGTCCCAGACGACCATCCAAGGGCTCAGGGTCAAGGTGTACCATGAACAAAAGTCAATGCGCTGATACACAAGCCAAAAAGTCAATGGACTCAAGCTTAATGGGCCTAATTTGCTGAATCTTACCTCCAATTCTGGGGCTACACCCCACTCTGGTTTGCAATTTCTTTCAACTTTTTTTACTTATTTTTATTTTATTGTTAATCATTATGTTATTTATTTTATTGCTTTAATTTAATTAAATATTTTTTTACAATACATAAAAAATGCAGAAAAGACAAAAAAAAATATATAATTAATAATATTTATTTTCTATAATTAAATTTTGTATGTAAATTATTTAGTTTAATTAGGTTTTTAACTTTAATTATTTTTAATAAAAATCCAAAAAAAATAGAATTAGGTTAATTGATAATTTTTATATCTTTTTAATTTTTCCTTTTTATCACAATATTATTTATTTATTCATGTTATTTTTATAATTAAATGCACATAAATTAATTTAGGGTTTAATTTAGGTTAATATAACATTTTTTTACAATAAACTTAAAAAACATTAGAATTAGGGTTTGACGCTTCCTTTTTAATTTTAATTAATTTCTCCTTCTAAACCTTAAAAAATACAAAAATACCAAAAACATTTAATTTAATTTAATTCTCATTAACTTTTAATATTTTGCAAAAGGGTCCAACGCCCGTCGCTTTAATTATTTTGTTTCGCGCATTTTACTTTATCGCTTATTATAATTATGTACATGTCCCAAAGCCTTGTAACAATCTTTATTTCTCGCACTTTTATTCGCTTTCTTTATTTTTCCGCTAAATCGGGTCCTGGTTTAATTTGGCGATGTGGACCCGCGCCTTTGTAATAGTTTAGGAATTTTATCTTTCCGCACTTTATAACTGTTAAATATGCATGCAAGAATGAATGGCCCTAATTAAAATCAAGCGTAGATCACAAATAAACATGACAAGACAAATATTTGAAAACGACACACGAATCGCACACACCACCCCTAGGGTACGCCTCACTGTTGCCTTTCGAAAGGTGATCGTCGAGTAGATGATGTCTTAGTAAGTCCTCATGATCCGGGAACCTGGCATGAGGGTAGCTTCTAAGGTGTCTTCCCATTGCTCTGGTGATCACCACGTCCCTAAACTCGAATTGACCCGAACACCTCCAACGGTGGTGCTACCTACCTCTCAATGGTGGGATGGCACTACTTTTAAGGACATTTACACAGACGAATTCCTTAGGGTAGGTAGACGACTCTTAGATACTTGCTCTAATTTCAAAAACAAATCAAAAATACTTTTCACACCAACACATTTTCAAAAAGCTTTCGAAAGCAATTTTTCAAACACTCTTGAGGACTGATACAAGAGTCGAACTGGAATTTTCAAAGAAACTTTTTTTAAAACCCACTCACATTTTGAAAAGCAAACACTTTTGAAAACACAATGAGCAAGTATCTAAGAGCCCATGGATAACCATGGATAGAAAGGGTGCTAACACCTTCCCTTTCTATAAATCTACCTCCCGAACCGAGAGCAATCTCTTTAAGGAATTTTTCTGTGCTTTTGTCCTTTCCATTTGGAGAAAATAAAAGACGGTGGCGACTCTTGCTTCTGCGACATTTCGCGAACCAGCGTTAAACAGTCAGTTCCAGATCCACCGATCACAATTACTATACTATAAAACCTTAGGTGAAGTGGGAAAAAGGAGAGCCAAGTGAAAAATTAAAAAGAATTCACTGGCTCTGCATAGCAGGGAGCTAAGCGGCACAAAGCGTGTTAAGCGCGCTACACCAGTTGCAGAAAAACAGGATGAAGGTTGAGAAAACACTTAGAAGGGGGGGGGGGGTTGAATAAGTTTTTCTTCTTTTCTAGCACAATACTAATGGAAGGACACTGGTAATTTTATCCTGGTTAGTTTGAAATTCAAACTACTCCAGTCCACCCGCCAAGGTGATTTCGCCTCTCTCAATGAGGACTTAATCCATTATAATCAAACTGATTACAAGCACACAACCAAACTGGTGTGACTAACAATACAATGCACAAGCTAACTGCAAGTGACTAACAATACAATGCACAAGCTAACTGCAAGTGACTAAAACCTCTAAGACTCAACTAGTCCTAGCCCTCTTGAGAAATCTGACCCAACTGGTCTCTCAAGGAACACTTAAAAATTGTCTCTTAATAGTAGTGAAAAATATTTGCTTCTAAAAAGCTTTATCACAACTGTGATTTTTTCACTAAGATTGTTGCCCAATTCTTAAGAACTACCCACTATACAATATTAGTTTACAAGTATGAAAATAGTGAGTGTAAGTATATTTAACGTAAGTCAGTAACCTTTCTTTGATACAAAAGGTCTTCTATATATAGCTTCCAATTGACCGTTAATGCCTTGATGATGGTGCATGCATTTAATGAAGCGTGTGTGCAATGATGTGTGTAGCAAGTAGATTTGGTCTTTATGTTTCCAATGCTAGTGCGCGTAGTATACTTGAGTGTGTTAGATGTCTTAACATTTAATAACCAACGGTACTTTCAGAGCTTGTCTCTGGAAGTTGAAGTGTTTGCTTGCAGCGTTGCTAATTCAGAGTTTACTAGATCTATTCTTCTATCAGAGTATTCTTCAATATGTGATCATCAGAGTTTGCTTTAATCTTGCATTTATCAGATGATGCTTTCAGCATGCTTCTATAAGATCTTTGCTTCAGCTAGCTTTATCAGAAGTTTCTTAGGATTGCTCTTCATCAGAGTTTGCTTTGGAGTGCTTCCTTCTGAGTTTGCTTTATACCTGCGTAGAATGCTGTTTCGTTCTAAGATGCGTAAGACATAACTTCATATGATCTTAGAGAACATACAAGTCAGAGTATAAAATATATATCACAAAATTTATTTCAATGTTATCATCAAAACTCTAAGATATGATTAGAACCAAACTTTGTTCTAACAATCTCCCCCTTTTCGATGATGACAAAAACACTTCAGATTTTGATTAAAAAGAAATTTGTGCAAGTATGAGGATCTCCCCCTGAGATAGATAATCTCCCCCTGAGATTGATATTTCTTATGAAATAAATAATAATTAAAAATCATAAGGGAAACTTCCTGAGATTTGTTCTTCAGATCTTTTAGACTTTTTCTTTCAGAGTTTCTTTAGCAATTCTTTTCCTGATGATGTTCAGAGCTTCTTGAATTCCTGCATATCTCTTAAACAGAAAAAAACTTTGTATTTCGTTAGAAATGTTTGAGACTTAGTCCCATAATTGTTTCATGGATCAGATCAAAATCTCATTTTCTCCCCCTTTTTGTCATAATCAAAAAGTTAAAAATGTAAAGAAATCCAAAAATGTCATATATTGAAGAGTCAAAAGAAAACAAAGTTACAAAACAAAAACAACAAGAAAAAAATTTAGAAATAAAATCTAAGAGCGACGAGAACCAAGGGAAAGCATAAGATTCTTGATTTCATTTGAGGAATCCTCTTGTTTCTGCATCCAAGATCTGATTTCCTTGTTGGTTTCATATTGTTTATCCAAACGTTCGTGGATGGCCTCATTGTCCTTCTTCAGTTTATTCAGAGTGTCCAGCAACAACGAGGGTGCCACATAAGTTGAAGCAACTTCAAATGAGACAACCTTAGAAGCAGAAGTAGCAGAGCCTGAGTACACAAAATTTGAGAGAAAGGTACCAGGATCAATCAGCAGAGTAGGCACTTTCACAGGGCTAGCTTTAGCAAAAGGTTGGTGATACAGAGTCATGGCCAAAGGATGTGGTTCAGACTCAGCGTCATCTTCTGATTCATCCTCTGATATCTCCATGGGGTCAGCAGGTGGTAATGGAGCACCAGTAATCTGTAGTGGAGACCTCTGATCCCAGATGTTTATTACTTCTGTCAAGAAAGTATTCAAATACTTGGATAAATTCTCAAGAACCTGAGCATATCACAGTTCTTGCAAATTGAGGATTTCATCATTTATTTTGCTTCTGAAAGTGTCCCACATAAAATCACACGCTGCTGGATTAAGGCTGCTGGCACTGTCAGCTTTCAGCAGGTCAATCCACGTCTGCATTTCTGTTATGAAGTTCTCACAGCGTACATGAACTTCTGATTGATCAAATTTTGGAGTTGGTTTGGGAGAGACCTTTTTGGTGGATTTTATTTGTAGATAACTTAGGATTCAAGATCAACTACAATTCTGAGAAAGTTAGAAGGTACAAAGGGTTCAGGAGGTTCTATTGAGGATGGACTAGGGATTGGTTCTAGAGAGAGGTGAAGAGGTTTCAGATGATGAAGGGAATGGAATTTCTGGTGAGGAAGGTGGTGTGACATCAGGAGATATGATGATTGTGGTTTGAGGTGAGGAAGGAGGAGAAGGTGCTGGTGATAAATTCAGGGAAAAAATGTTTTCAGATGGTAGGATGAAGGATGGTGGTTGTGTAGCCAGAGGAACATTTATGCCAGGTAGTCTCCAAGAACCATCATACCACTCAGAGGGTCTTGGTGATAAAGGTATGACGGGGGATGTTGGTAGAGGGTTGTGAGCAGGATTATTTGGATTCTGATGGTGAGGAGCAAAATGAGGTTTTTGAGTTTGAGGTTGAGTTTATTGAGGTACTGCAGCAGCAAAATTATCTATGTCAGATAATACTTGGTCAATTTCAGGGTTGTTATCCAGGGGCTCATATGATTGTGATAGGTCTATGTCAACTTCTATATTTTCGAGGGTTTGAGGTTCAGCAGATGTTTCCATGTGCACAAAATCATTAACATAAATTTAGAGGTTGTACCTACAAATTTCTTCTTCTTCTTCTTCTTCTTCTGAGGTCTAGCAGAGGGGCCAACTTCAGCTTGGCTTTTCTTCTTCTGGAGGACAACATCTGGTGGAGGTAGATTTCTTCCTTGAAGCCAAGCAGGGTCAAGGGGATACCACTTTCTTTGCATGCTTCAATGAAGTGCAGAATGATCTCTGGATGATCACCAGAGTTGAACATGGGAAAATCTTCAATAGGGATTCTCCTGCTGGTGATTGTTGCTGAGACGTATGGTGTAGGTTCTACCAGAAGTTTCTCAATCAGCTTCCTCTTCAGTAGGTTCTTTCTGGTCAGAGCTTTTCCACACGTAGGCTCCAACTCTCCAAGTAAGTTTTCATCTTATAAGTGGGTGTGATCGATGGATCTGGAACTGACTGTTTAACGCTGGTTCGCAAAATGTCGCGGAAGCAAGAGTCGCCACCGTCTTTTATTTTCTCCAAATGGAAAGGACAAAAGCACAGAAAAATTCCTTAAAGAGATTGCTCTCGGTTCGGGAGGTAGGTTATAGAAAGGGAAGGTGTTAGCACCCTTTCTATCCATGGTTATCCATGGGCTCTTAGATACTTGCTCATTGTGTTTTCAAAAATGGTTTGTTTGCTTTTCAACTGTGGGTTTTAAAAAGTTTCTTTGAAAATTCCAGTTCGACTCTTGTATCGGTCCTCAAGAGTGTTTGAAAAATTGCTTTCGAAAGCTTTTGAAAGTGTCGGTGTGAAAAGTATTTTTGATTTGTTTTGAAGTTTAGAGCAAGTATCTACGAGTCGTCTACCTACCCTAAGGAATTCGTCTGTGTAAATGTCCTTTAAAATAGTGCCATCCTACCATTGAGAGGTAGGTAGCACCACCGTTGGAGGTGTTCGGGTCAATTCGAAGGTTCGGGACATGGTGATCACCAGAGCAATGGGAAGACACCTTAGAAGCTACCCTCATGCCAGGTTCCCGGATCATGAGGACTTACTAAGACATCTTCTACTCGACGTCACCTTTCGAGGCAAGGCAACAGTGAGGCGTACCCTAGGGGTGGTGTGTGATTTGTGTGTCAGATTCATTGTATTTATCTTGTTCATGTCAAAGTGATCTACGCATTATTTTTATTTTAGCATTCATTCTTACATGCCATTATTAATAGTTAAAAAAGCGAGAAATAAAAGTTCTAAACTATTACAAAGGCGCGGGTCCACATCGCCAAAATTTCCTGGACCCGATTTGACAGAAAGTAAAGAATTAGATTAAAGTGCGAAAGATTAAAATGTCCGAGTTTACAAGGCTTTGGGAGAGGTACATAAATATTAAAAGAAAAAGAAATAAATACGCGAATTGAATTAAAACTGGAAACGAGGGCGTTGGACCCTTTTTAACGAAATTAAATTAAATTGTTAAATTAATTAAATTAAAAAGAAAAAGAAATTATTTTTTTGAGATTTTTTTGCATTTATGGTTTTAATGAGAAAG
The DNA here is from genome assembly GCA_948472305.1 of Vicia faba. Taxonomy (NCBI): domain Eukaryota; kingdom Viridiplantae; phylum Streptophyta; class Magnoliopsida; order Fabales; family Fabaceae; genus Vicia; species Vicia faba. Next base: position 213,087 of record CATIWC010002739.1, on the reverse strand, counting down.
ATTAATTGAAATTAAAATGTTAACCCTAATTCTAATTGTTTTTTAGTTTATTAAGAAAGTATTAAAGTTAAACCTAAATTAACCTAATTATTTACATGCAATTTTGATTTATAAAAATAATAGGAAATATTTAATTATTTAGAGAAAAGAAAAGAAAAAGGATAAAAATTAATCAAAACCCTAATTCTACCAATTTTAAGTTTATTAGAAAAATATTGGAATTAAACCTAATTTAATAGCTAAAATTAATGAATGATGTTTATTTACAAAATATTAACATTAAATAAAAATATTTATTTTTTGTCTCTTTTCTGATTTTTATGTTATTTTGATATTTTTATGAAAATACTAAATTAAAAGAATTAATTAAAAAGAACAATAATTGAAATAAATAAAAAATATAATGAAAGGAATATTGCAAACCTAGGGGGGTTCTGTCCCCAGTTGGAGGTCACAACTTAGAAATCCAGGCCCAATAGCTTTGGCCTGGTTGACTTCTCATGCCAGCGTGTAACACCTTTGACTCATGTCCAGGATATTCTTCCAACTATGGCCCTTGGATTGATCTTAGCATGTGCGTGGCAAGCTGGATGGTGAGTTACATGGTAGACTCCCTGTATTGAAACTGCATAGGATGATAATTAAAGGAAAAATAATATGGAAAGGGGTGGGGACCTGGGGCTCGAACCCAGGTCCTGATGATTACCAATGCCTATGCCTGCCAAACGCGCTGCTTGAGTTCTTTGTATATCATATAACTAATAAATATAATAAAACAAAACAAATGTTAGTGCTCCTTTTTCGCGCGAAATTCAAATCAACCACTTATGCCTCGCCACCTAAGCGTCTTCTTCCTTAATGCGTTTTTCCTGAAAATACAAAAGGGTTAGCGGGGGTTTTGAACCCCCCCAAAATATGCAGCTTTTGATAATAGCGATTAAGCCATGGTAGCACATAAATTAGGCGCGAGGATTGATTTGTTTTCGTCCGAACACGCTGAATTCATTCATGGCATTATGGTGTTCTAATTTTATAGCTTTTAGAAACGCCCAATTTGGAACTCAAGGAACCGTAGCCTGTATCAATGGTGGAATCGCGTATAGCACATGAAAACTCAATTGAATTATACAGTTAGCTTCAGAATTAGACAATGAACATAAATCAAATGTTAGAAATTGCTAAAGATGCATGAATCGAGATGCAAGAATGTAAAATATTTTCTGTACAGGTCACCATCATTCTCACGTTTCTTGGTGTTAGGATGGTTGGTTTTGATTTGAAAACCTTCCTTGAAGCCTCAGGAAGGTGATGGAACAAGTCTTTTTGCTTGAGTCGACCTGTAACCTAGTTTTCAGTTTCCAATTTTTTGACAAAAAATTCAACTTTGGTTCTTGAGTTTCTGCGCAGCTAAGAGGTTTTTTGGAATAGGGTTGGCTTTGCACTTATGTATGGAAGGATTAGGGTTGAGAAATTGATCAAAAAATCCATGAATTGAAGGAATCAATATTTGATTTTTATGCCATAATTTTTTCAAATCTTTTTCATGCTATTTTGGCTTCAATCATATCCAATCACCATAATTCCTTCTATATCTGATTGTGCACGAAATCTTAAGCCTATTTCATGCACAAAAAGATTTAAAACATTAGGTTTAGTATTTTTCACCTATTTATTTTAATTAAATGAATTATTAATAATTAAAAATCCAAATAATTAAATAAAAATGATAAAAAACTTCCATTTGGGCCAAATGGTCGTGCACATGCCTTGGATGATGAATTGTGGAAGCAAAAGAGGCCCATTAGCAATTTTAGGTCATTTGAAGCAATGTTGACTTTTCAAAATATCCAAAAATTTCCCAACTTCCACAAGGCATAACTTGCTCAATTTTTAAGCTTTGCTCATGTTCTTGGACATTTTGGAAAGGTCTTTGATTCCTCTAACCAATACCTTTGGTCCCATGTCATTTTGATTTACCAATCTCAAGTTATGGCCTTTGACTTAAAGTCCCTTTTTGTTGACTTTTGAAAATGACCTATAATGTTGAAATTGATAACTTTTTGTGAGAGCATTTCTTGGACTTGAAGTATGAAGAGGAGTTGTAGGAAATGTCTTTCTCTTCAAAATGAGCTTTGGATGGAATTTTTCTGATAATCCATGTGAAAGTTATGCCCTGGTCAAGTTACAGTTGACTTTTTCAACTATCCAAATATGGAAACTTTTGCATCTTGAGACTTTTTGAGCCAAGCTTTGAGAATCATGATCAAGCATTGATAAAATGATGTTTGTGGCTTCAAAATGAGATGTTGACCAAAAATTTGGACTTTTGACTGTCAAATGACCATTTTGCCCCTACAGTTGACTGTAGTGCAATTAGGGTTTTTGACTGTGCAATTTTGTACTGTAAGTCTTGAAACTTGGTATGAGGATGCTTGACCATGTTTGTAGGCATGTGGGACTTGATGGGACCCTTGGAAACTTCAATTTCTTTGTCAGAATGAAAACCCTAATTTTGACTGTTTAGGAGGTCCTTGAGCTGTGCAACCCTTGGGGAGATTTTGAAGCTTTGACTTGGCAAATCTTGAAGAATATGGGAGGGTAAATTTTGGGGTACAACAATTGCCCCTGTTCAATCTTCTTAGACCTGAGGATGCAGATTGGCTGACGTGCCTTTCGTAATCCGAAGGTGGAAGATGATTGAACACTAGAGTGCCCAGAAATTTGCGCTCACATAGTAGTGTGATGGTGGGGAATGGGCTTACAGATGCCATTTGGAGTTTTACGAATAGGATGATGGGCTTATAGATGCTATGCTAAGAGATGATGGAAGGTGGATGGGCTTATAGATGCCATCTGGATGTTGATCGCGTAAGAGATTCCTTAGCGAGAACTTGCGTACCTGCAAAAGAAAAGGATTACCTGACCCGTTACAGGAGTTGGTCTTCAAATTCTTTGTATAGATGTGTCCTGACTGGTTACAGGGGTTGGATCTGGAGCTTCAAACGGTGATGAATGAACCAGGGATGGTTACTACCTCAACAGGAACGGTGAGAGAACCTTGGATGATAACTACCTCAACAGGAACGCTGAGAGAATCTGGGGACGATTACTACCTCCGTAGTATCGGGGAGAGAACCATAGGCGACTACAACCTCAACAACAATCATTGAGAGAATCTTGGATAACTTCAACTTCAACAGTAACGCTGAGAGAAACTTGGGGCGATTACTACCTCCGCAGTAACAGGGAGAGAACCACAGGCGACTACAACCTCAACAGCAATCATTGAGAGAATCTTGGGCGACTTCGACTTCAACAGTATCATTGAGCGAATCTTGGGATGATTACTACCTCCGCAGTATCGGGGAGAGAACCACAGGCGACTACAACCTCAACAACAATCATTGAGAGAATCTTGGGCGACTTCGACTTCAACAGTATCATTGAGCGAATCTTGGGATGATTACTACCTCCGCAGTATCGGGGAGAGAACCACAAGCGACTACAACCTCAACAGCAATCATTGAGAGAATCTTGGGCGACTTCGACTTCAACAGTATCATTGAGCGAATCTTGGGATGATTACTACCTCCGCAGTATCGGGGAGAGAACCATGGGCGACTACAACCTCAACAGCAATCATTGAGAGAATCTTGGATAACTTCTACTGAGTCTTCATCAGAAAAATCTGTTTGGGGTCGATTTAGCTGGACTAGAGAAGGCCTTGGACTGGATAAGAAACAGAAAAATCTGAACCGGTCTAGGTCTTGAAATCTTCAACTGGAATAAGTGTCAGAACGTCGCCATATCTGGGTCACATCTGAATGATATCTAGAAGGAAGTCTGGAAGAAGTATTAGAACGTTGCCATATATGGGTTAAATCTGAACTATATCTAGAAGGAAATCTGGAAGAAGTATCAGAACGTTGCCATATCTGGTTCACATCTGAACTATATCTAGAAGAAAATCTGGAAGAAGTATCAGAACGTTGCCATATCTGGTTCACATCTGAACTATATCTAGAAGGAAATCTGGAAGAAGTATCAGAACATTGCCATATCTGGTTCACATCTGAACTATATCTCGAAGGGAATCTGGAAGAAGTATCAGAACGTCGCCATAACTGGTTCACATCTGAACTATATCTAGAAAGAGTTGCGATAGTTGATAGTAATCATCTTTGTATTGACCTTTCCTGAAAGGTAAAGCATCAGTTGTATGCAAGATCATGATGCATGAACTGTATGTCCTCAAAATTAATGAGATTCGTGTAGTATGATGCATATGCATGCTATAATGTATGAAGATGTTATGTTTATGAATATATGTTTTCGTCTTAGGAAAATAAATCCTTGACGAGTACCGGGAAGTCACTCCTGGGCTGCTGTTGAAGAATAGATTTTTGCCTCCGCTGGGGATGATAGTTGCAAGCATACCGGTAGGAGAAGATAACTCGGTTGGGGAATGAACTTGGCGAACGGATTACTCTGCGGGGAGAAAAGTACTCTAGCGATCTTGATGGGAAGCAATACTCTGTGGGGAGAGAAATACTTTGCTGAGCGTTGATAATAACTTGTTGGGGATACCCTTTGTTGTGTTGGAAGTGTTGATAGACTTCACTGGGGATAAGAAGATTTCGTCGAGGACGATCTTTCCGTGGCTTTTGGCTGAGGATAACCCAGTTATATCCTGGTAGGGAAATAACTCTTTGAATAAAGCCGGGCGACGCGTTCGTGCTCTGCGAGGGATAAGCTTCCAGAATCTACTGGGGATAAGCTTGGGGAGATGGATTCCAACTTCCTTGGGGAAGCCGGATTGGATTCTCCTGGGGAGGTTTTGAATTGCTGGGTTATGTTCTTCAACGGAACCTACCTTGATACCTTGGAGGACAGAACAATCAGATTGCTTAGACAACTCTTTATTGCCCCTGTTTCTGATGTGGGAGAGGAAGATACCTGTGGAGGTGCTTGATAGTTGTTGATGGACAAACCTTCTTCTGGCAGGCCGGTGACAAGATGACAGGACATAGTCGTACGCTTTGATCCCTAACTTTTGCCTGGACTGCCCTTTCGGGTTTTCAGTCCACCGGGATACCCATTTTTGCCCAAGCCGCCTTTTCAGGTTTTCGACTTGCCGGGTGTACAGATTGTTTTCATTTCATCCCTTATTTTTGCCCGAACCCTTTTGGTTCGCCGGGAAGCCCTTATTTTTTTCCTAGGCATGTCAACCTAGCGGGTCTTTAATTATGCGTAGTATTTTTCGACTATGTCCGTTCTCTCGGAATGTAGGGAATTGCCCCTGTCAGAAGTGTTTGGCCGTGCCACCAGAAGGTATTTGATCAGACAAGATTCGTTGTTGGAATGCCCCAAGTGACTCAGGCGGAGATTTGCCCCAGGCTATTTGGCCTTTGAGAGATTCTCCGAATCTTGACTTACTTGCCCCAGATGATGGACAATAATCACGTCTGCCCCTTGATTAGAAGTGCTTTTGTTCACTAGGTATTCATCGTGCGAATTTCCCTGCTGTTCAAACAAAAGGTCATATGCAAACAAAGTTATATCAAAAATGCAAAGCTTATGTCTGTCTTGAAGATTTTGAAAAATGCATTCTTTTTCATAAAACAAGTGAATGTTTGTAAAACGTGACGTCAACTCCGTATTTACCGTAGGCCTTAAGGAGTCAGGATAGTTTTCGTACAGTATGCTTTCGAGCTAACCCATGCTTCAGCTAGGACTTTTAAGGGTTATAACGTGGCCTGGTTCACGGTTTAAGAAACAAAGGAAAAGGCTCAAATTATATTTGTACCCACACGCTCTTCGTGATGTTCTTCAAACCTAAACTCAGTTGATCGTGCGTTAGACCTTGTTTGAGTCTTTGCTCGGATATTCCAGTGATGGTTCGGATATTGACAGTTTATAGGGAATAGGCAGTCATTCCTTTTTTGGTTGAGGGTTTGTAGGACCTCTTTCTTGTCTGATTTTTGTTATCCCTTTCTTTTTTGCCTGAACTGTTTCCTTTTTTGGAATTACAGTCAGCGGGATGCCCTAGTTTTGTAAGTCTCCTTCATGGGTTTTGACTTAATGGTTTTTTTTTTTGAGATAATGACTGCCTTTCTTTATTGATTATTCGGAACCATCATTGTCTTCTTTTTTGTAAGGACCTCTTTGGTGCCATTCGTTATGCACTTGGATCAACTGAGAGACTACCCCGCCCCAGGTTATGATTAAGGGTTTTAAATTTCGAAAAGAAAAAACTCCTACTTCTTTGGCTCAGAGGGGTTGACGAGGGATTATCATCCTTATAACTCCAGTGTTTAGGATTTGAAACAATGCCTGTACCTCATCAGCGGGGTCTGTTCAAAAGCATACTGTAAAGATCGTGGTATCGTTTTCGTCATCCTCCCTCAAGAGGCTTAGAAATTATTAACCGAGAGTTGATCATCACAGAAAAATGAAAGCAATTTTAAATATAATGAAAACAATTGTATTAATTCCAAAACAGACACATGCGATGCTTTAATAGAATAAAAGAGTTTGCTATGACATTAATTGTTTGTTTAAGCAAAGAAAAATACAACTCGGAAATCCCAAATAAGCAAAAGTCTTCAATGATTGGGTAACGGAGCAGTGATTATGTTAGGTACTTCAAACTGAATCTCTCCAGCGTCAATCATGTCTTGAATCTTGTTTTTGAGAGGCCAGCAGTTGTCCGTAGTATGCCCCGGGCTATCAGAATGATATGCGCACCTATCGTTGGGATGATAGTTAGGAGCAGAAGTGTTCGGATTCCGAAGAGGAGCCCTTAAGGTGATCAGCCCTGCCTTCAACATTTGTTGTAGTGCCTGATCCAGCGACATGTTGATCTTGGTGAACTGTCGTTTGGGTGCGACCTCCTTGTGCTGCCCCTGTCCTTGTTGAGCAGGTCTAGGATTGGAGATCTGGGTTGCTCCTACCTCATGACGGCTCTTTTTACCGTGCACAGCATTGGGCTCTTTCTTTCCATGATGAGGCTTTTTATCAGAAGGTGCAACCTCTTGAATCTTCCCAGACCTGATGCCAACTTCTATTCTCTCCCCAGTCAAGATAAGATCTGTGAATCTAGCAGACGAATTCCCAATCAGATGGTTATAGAATGGACCAGACAGGGTCCCTAGGAACATGTCCACAAGTTCACGGTCAGTCAGCGGCGGTTGTACCCTACCGGCCAGGTCTCTCCATTTCTGCGCATACTCTTTAAAACCTTCTCCCGATCCTAGCGACATACCCTGGAGTTGGGTACGCGTAGGAGCGAGGTCGGCATTGTACTGATACTGCTTGTAAAAAGCAGTAGCCAACTCCTCCCAGTTACGAACCTTGGTTCCGTCCAGCTGATAGAACCATTCGAGATGAGTCCCTGAAAGACTCTCCTGGAAGAAGTGGATCCACAAGTTCTTGTCCATAATATACGGTTGAATATTCCACATATAAGACCTGAGATGCAGCCTGGGACAGGATGCCCCATCGTACTTAGCAAAAGAGGGTGCTTTGAATTTGTGTGGGATCACCACACCAGAAGTTAGACCCAAATCTCCGAAATCCAAACCAGGTACTTGTTGAATTTCCATTGCATTCAGATGGTCTTCCAACTGCTTGTACTTGTCTTCAGCAGGAGGGTATTACTCATCATTAAAATCTGTCTCGTTGTCGGAGACCACTGGGCTGGGAACCCTTTCCTCTTGATGACCGCCTTCCCCAACAGATGGAGTAGTCCTCTCAGTTTCATTCTGCAGTGTATTCCCAGATCTGCGTCTAGGGCTGAACAAAACAGTCCTCTTCTTCTTCTTTTTCAAGAGCAGAGTCTTCAGGTCTTGTTGCCCCTGGGCCAAATTCATGATCAGCTCTTGGAACTGGGCATTCTGAGCCTGAAGGGCCTTGATGGACTGCTCAGTTGATGATTCAGGATTCATGACGACTGGCTGAAATAAACAGCGAAGAAGGTAAGAGACCTGTCAAAAGGGTACCTGCAATGCAATGATATGTATGATATGCATGCAATGTTTTCAAGGACCTCGCAGGGTAAACAAGAAAAATTGTTAGCATCGGAAACTGGTGGCTTGATTGAAGGTACTTCATGTTGTAGAGAGTCCTTCTTCAAGGGTCAAAGGCTCACCATATCCAGTGGGTCATAGCCCCTGACTTTAGTCATCATGTCTAGTTTTGGTTTCCAAACAACCTTGGTTAGGGGAACCTTCTCCAGGAGTCAAAGCTCACCATATCAAGTGGGTCATAGCCCCTGACAACCTTGACTAGAGGAAAATAAATCCTCTTTGCCCCTTGCTAGACGTTTGATTCATCATGACCTGCATCACAAGCCCTTGAGATCCTTGAAATGGGTTAGGATGTATGTAATGGTATGATGTCATGCTATGCATGGGGTGATGTAGGTAAACCCTGTTATGAGTCCCAATTAAGGACTATAAACAAACCCTGCAAGAAATTCAGTATACTTTGTTATGAGTCCCAATTAAGGACTATAAACAAAACCTGCAAGAGACCTAGTAAACCCTGTTATGAGTCCTAGTTAAGGACTATAAACAAAACCTGCAAGTAGCTTATGTGTCAGATAACAAGCATGCAAGTAGTCAAGTTGGAAGGCACACAAGTCACACAAGAGAAACCCTTAGAGTTCAGACCAGCATGGGGTCTGGGTATTACCCTCTTGAAGTTGGTGGGCTCAACCTGTCCTATCAAAGTAACCGGGTTCTTAGAGGATCCCAATATCATTGACTACCCTGAATCAGTCATAACTCCAGCATCGCAATCTTTTCTTGCGGCCAGAACCATCACGAGAGTTTAGCCTCAATGGGCGTAGCATACTGCTACTGTTCTAATGGCCAAGTTGGGTCATTTAAGGTTCTAAGGTCTGTTGGTGCTTAATGACTCCTTGGAAGACCCATATTCTCCCCGTTTCAACACGAGGGATATCGGTACAGACCAAGGCGCCACACCAACGTAGCCCCTGCTTCACCCATGTCGGTATACGCCGGACAGGTCCCTCACAGATTATGCTACCTAAACAGGGTATCCCCAGATCCGGGTTAGGATCTATGTAACTCCCATGCAACCCACAATAGTAAAGCAAGCAAGTCAATACAATTGAAAACACAGTTATGAACTAACCCTAAGGTACACCTCACTTTAAGTTTAAGTCCCCAGCAGAGTCGCCAGTTCTGTGATCGATGGATCTGGAACTGACTGTTTAACGCTGGTTCGCGAAATGTCGCGGAAGCAAGAGTTGCCACCGTCTTTTATTTTCTCCAAATGGAAAGGACAAAAGCACAGAAAAATTCCTTAAAGAGATTGCTCTCGGTTCGGGAGGTAGGTTATAGAAAGGGAAGGTGTTAGCACCCTTTCTATCCATGGTTATCCATGGGCTCTTAGATACTTGCTCATTGTGTTTTCAAAAATGGTTTGTTTGCTTTTCAACTGTGGGTTTTAAAAAGTTTCTTTGAAAATTCCAGTTCGACTCTTGTATCGGTCCTCAAGAGTGTTTGAAAAATTGCTTTCGAAAGCTTTTGAAAGTGTCGGTGTGAAAAGTATTTTTGATTTGTTTTGAAGTTTAGAGCAAGTATCTACGAGTCGTCTACCTACCCTAAGGAATTCGTCTGTGTAAATGTCCTTTAAAATAGTGCCATCCTACCATTGAGAGGTAGGTAGCACCACCGTTGGAGGTGTTCGGGTCAATTCGAAGGTTCGGGACATGGTGATCACCAGAGCAATGGGAAGACACCTTAGAAGCTACCCTCATGCCAGGTTCCCGGATCATGAGGACTTACTAAGACATCTTCTACTCGACGATCACCTTTCGAGGCAAGGCAACAGTGAGGCGTACCCTAGGGGTGGTGTGTGATTTGTGTGTCAGATTCATTGTATTTATCTTGTTCATGTCAAAGTGATCTACGCGTTATTTTTATTTTAGCATTCATTCTTACATGCCATTATTAATAGTTAAAAAAGCGAGAAATAAAAGTTCTAAACTATTACAAAGGCGCGGGTCCACATCGCCAAAATTTCCTGGACCCGATTTGACAGAAAGTAAAGAATTAAATTAAAGTGCGAAAGATTAAAATGTCCGAGTTTACAAGGCTTTGGGAGAGGTACATAAATATTAAAAGAAAAAGAAATAAATACGCGAATTGAATTAAAACTGGAAACGAGGGCGTTGGACCCTTTTTAACGAAATTAAATTAAATTGTTAAATTAATTAAACTAAAAAGAAAAAGAAATTATTTTTTTGAGATTTTTTTGCATTTATGGTTTTAATGAGAAAGATTAATTGAAATTAAAATGTTAACCCTAATTCTAATTGTTTTTTAGTTTATTAAGAAAGTATTAAAGTTAAACCTAAATTAACCTAATTATTTACATGCAATTTTGATTTATAAAAATAATAGGAAATATTTAATTATTTAGAGAAAAGAAAAGAAAAAGGATAAAAATTAATCAAAACCCTAATTCTACCAATTTTAAGTTTATTAGAAAAATATTGGAATTAAACCTAATTTAATAGCTAAAATTAATGAATGATGTTTATTTACAAAATATTAACATTAAATAAAAATATTTATTTTTTGTCTCTTTTCTGATTTTTATGTTATTTTGATATTTTTATGAAAATACTAAATTAAAAGAATTAATTAAAAAGAACAATAATTGAAATAAATAAAAAATATAATGAAAGGAATATTGTAAACCTAGGGGGGTTCTGTCCCCAGTTGGAGGTCACAACTTAGAAATCCAGGCCCAATAGCTTTGGCCTGGTTGACTTCTCATGCCAGCGTGTAACACCTTTGACTCATGTCCAGGATATTCTTCCAACTATGGCCCTTGGATTGATCTTAGCATGTGCGTGGCAAGCTGGATGGTGAGTTACATGGTAGACTCCCTGTATTGAAACTGCATAGGATGATAATTAAAGGAAAAATAATATGGAAAGGGGTGGGGACCTGGAGCTCGAACCCAGGTCCTGATGATTACCAATGCCTATGCCTGCCAAACGCGCTGCTTGAGTTCTTTGTATATCATATAACTAATAAATATAATAAAACAAAACAAATGTTAGTGCTCCTTTTTCGCGCGAAATTCAAATCAACCACTTATGCCTCGCCACCTAAGCGTCTTCTTCCTTAATGCGTTTTTCCTGAAAATACAAAAGGGTTAGCGGGGGTTTTGAACCCCCCCAAAATATGCAGCTTTTGATAATAGCGATTAAGCCATGGTAGCACATAAATTAGGCGCGATGATTGATTTGTTTTCGTCCGAACACGCTGAATTCATTCATGGCATTATGGTGTTCTAATTTTATAGCTTTTAGAAACGCCCAATTTGGAACTCAAGGAACCGTAGCCTGTATCAATGGTGGAATCGCGTATAGCACATGAAAACTCAATTGAATTATACAGTTAGCTTCAGAATTAGACAATGAACATAAATCAAATGTTAGAAATTGCTAAAGATGCATGAATCGAGATGCAAGAATGTAAAATATTTTATGTACAGGTCACCATCATTCTCACGTTTCTTGGTGTTAGGATGGTTGGTTTTGATTTGAAAACCTTCCTTGAAGCCTCAGGAAGGTGATGGAACAAGTCTTTTTGCTTGAATCGACCTGTAACCTAGTTTTCAGTTTCCAATTTTTTGACAAAAAATTCAACTCTGGTTCTTGAGTTTCTGCGCAGCTAAGAGGTTTTTTGGAATAGGGTTGGCTTTGCACTTATGTATGGAAGGATTAGGGTTGAGAAATTGATCAAAAAATCCATGAATTGAAGGAATCAATATTTGATTTTTATGCCATAATTTTTTCAAATCTTTTTCATGCTATTTTGGCTTCAATCATATCCAATCACCATAATTCCTTCTATATCTGATTGTGCACGAAATCTTAAGCCTATTTCATGCACAAAAAGATTTAAAACATTAGGTTTAGTATTTTTCACCTATTTATTTTAATTAAATGAATTATTAATAATTAAAAATCCAAATAATTAAATAAAAATGATAAAAACTTCCCTTTGGGCCAAATGGTCGTGCACATGCCTTGGATGATGAATTGTGGAAGCAAAAGAGGCCCATTAGCAATTTTAGGTCATTTGAAGCAATGTTGACTTTTCAAAATATCCAAAAATTTCCCAACTTCCACAAGGCATAACTTGCTCAATTTTTAAGATTTGCTCATGTTCTTGGACATTTTGGAAAGGTCTTTGATTCCTCTAACCAATGCCTTTGGTCCCATGTCATTTTGATTTACCAATCTCAAGTTATGGCCTTTGACTTAAAGTCCCTTTTTGTTGAATTTTGAAAATGATCTATAATGTTGAAATTGATAACTTTTTGTGAGAGAATTTCTTGGACTTGAAGTATGAAGAGGAGTTGTAGGAAATGTCTTTCTCTTCAAAATGAGCTTTGGATGGAATTTTTCTGATGATCCATGTGAAAGTTATGCCCTGGTCAAGTTACAATTGACTTTTTCAACTGTCCAAATATGAAAACTTTTGCATCTTGAGACTTTTTGAGCCAAGCTTTGAGAATCATGATCAAGCATTGATCAAATGATGTTTGTGGCTTCAAAATGAGATGTTGACCAAAAATTTGGACTTTTGACTGTCAAATGACCATTTTGCCCCTATAGTTGACTGTAGTGCAATTAGGGTTTTTGACTGTGCAATTTTGTGCTGTAAGTCTTGAAACTTGGTACGAGGATGCTTGACCATGTTTGTAGGCATGTGGGACTTGATGGGACCCTTGGAAACTTCAATTTCTTTATCAGAACCAAAACCCTAATTTTGACTGTTTAGGAGGTCCTTGAGCTGTGCAACCCTTGGGGAGATTTTGAAGCTTTGACTTGGCAAATCTTGAAGAATATGGGAGGGCAAATTTTGGGGTACAACAGTGGGCTATCAGACCATTCTCAGTCAGAATGTCTGAAATTAGTCTTCCCAGAGGGATCCAGTTTCTCTTTGATTTAGGGTTTCTGACCCTCTTAGCTTCCCTAGTTTCCTTCACACGCGTCCACAGATGGTTGAACAGAAGGTATGACAAATCAATCTTTACATTTGTTCCAAGACAGAACAGAAGGTACTGTTGATCAGCATTAATGTAATCAGGAGAACTAGTTTCCTTTCGGTGATGTATGCAGCCATGGATGATTCTTGCCCAGATTTTATAGTAGCTCTTCAAGTCTCTGACCTTGTTTGAAGCTTGCCCAGAAATAAAGATTTCAGCATAGACCTTGGACATATCCATTCGTCCACTAGAGATTCCAGTAACGCCATGTCCTTCAAAACCTAGAAGCTTCCTGATGAGATTCTCAGTTATAGAAATCTCTTTGCCCATGACAAACGAAAGGATAACTTTTGGGAAAGCAATAGCATGAATCCAGAATTACTTAACTAGATGAGGGAATACTGGTCCTACAAGACGATCAAAGAAGTTTTTCCAACCTTGGAAATCCACAACTGGGAGCAAGTCAAACCCATTTTCCTTCAGATTATCAAAATCTACCATAAGTTCAGCCACCACTTCCAAGCTGTCCACTGGAATCAGCGTCGTTCTCTCAGGAGTAACATACCTTTCTGCTTGTTGAGCGCTGTTTGAGGACATATGAATGCTTGAGGAAGGAGATGAAGATGGAGCCATTTGAACGTTTAGGTTTTAGAATTTGAGAAGGGAGTTGAGAGAGTTTGCACAAAAACATAGAGGTGGTTTGAAGTTTGAGAAAGAAAGTAAAAAATAGAACATGGATTTTGCAAGGGTATTTATAGCTAAAAAGAATCTTTAAAATGATGAATAGTTTAAGAATTGGAAACAATTTAAAAAACATAATAATTATAGACAATTAATGATATTTGACATTTAAGGGGGTGCGTGATTTTGATCAAATCTGAACAGTTACCTAGGAACGACGTCTCAATAGCAGTGCACACATGCGCGACCTTTCAGAATTGAAACACACATTCAACTTCTGAGGGTAGCGTGAGACAGCTGGTTTAATATAATGAACTTCTGACCATTCTAGTAATGAAATGTTAGACACATTTCAGAACATGATGAATGGATTCTGATGTAACTCCTCTTCTAACTTCTGAAGAGCAGTCAATCAGAACATTCATTTCAGAACATTCTGGAAACACATATAGAAGAAAAAATATTTTTATTCAGGACAAAATTCCATGCTGATGTTTTTCAGAATGAATTTGAATCTATCTTTAGCAAGGGGTTTGGTAAAAATGTCAGCCCCATTGATGGTTTGTGTCTACAAAATTTAAGTTTAAAATTCCCTTCTAAATGTAGTCCCTTATAAAATGATGTTTGATTTCTATATGTTTTGCCTTAGAATGTAAGATGGGATTTTTTTAGAGACAGATAGCAGAGGTATTATCACGGAAGATAGGAATCTTACTTTCATATAGATGATAATCTTCCAACTGGCTCTTCATCCAGATTATCTGAGTGCTACATCCAGCAGCAGATATATATTCAGCTTCAGTGGTTGATAGTGCAATAGTAGCTTGCTTCTTTCTGTACCATGAGATGACGTTATCACCCAGAAACTGACAGCTTCCAGAGGTGCTTTTGCATTCTATTTTATCTCCAGCAAAGTCAGCATCACAGTAACCTACTAGTTTAAAATCTTTGGATCTTCTGTAACACAGTCCAAGGTTAGTAGTACCTTTCAGATACCTAAGAATTCGCTTAACAATAGTTAAGTGAGATTATCTAGGATCTGATTGGAATCTAGAACATAGACATACACTGAATAGAATAACTGGTCTGGATGCAGTCAGATAGAGAAGAGATCCGATCATACCTCTATAGAGTTTATGATCTACCTTCTTACTTGCCTCGTCTTTTCCCAGAGTGCATGTGGGATGCATTAGGGTCTTTGCTTCTTTACTTTCTGATAGCTGGAATTTATTCAGAAGTTCCTTGACATTCTTTGTCTGATGTATGTAGGTACCTTCTGGCGTTTGATTTATTTGAATTCCCAGAAAGAATTTTAGTTCTCCCACCATGTTTATCTCAAATTCAGCCTGCATAGATTCAACAAATTCTCTTCCAAGAGAGACATTAGAAGTTCCAAAAATAATATCATCAACATATATTTGACAGATTAAAATGTCATTTTAAAATGTTTTTCTGAATAAGGTTGTGTCCACTTTGCCTCTGGTAAAATTCTTTTCTAAAAGAAAGTTACTCAGACGTTCATACCAAGCTCTGAGAGCTTGTTTCAGACGGTATAAAGACTTTTTCAGTTTGAAAACATGTTCTGGAAATTTTGAGTCATCAAAACCCGGAGGTTGGTGGATATAAACTTCTTCTTCTATGTAACCATTTAAAAAGGCACTTTTAACATCCATTTGATATAATGAGATGTTATGTTGAACAACAAAAGAAATTAACAATCTAATTGATTCTAACCTGGCGACTGGGGAAAAGGTTTCATTATAATCAATTCCTTGTTGTTGACTATAACCCTGAGCCACCAGTCGTGCTTTATTTCTGACAACCTCTCCTTGCTCATTCAACTTGTTTCTGAAGACCCATTTAGTTCCAATGATATTAAATCCTTTTGGTTTTGGAACAAGATCCCACACATCATTTCTTCAAAATTGATTTAATTCCTCTTGCATAGCTAGGATCCAATCATTATCTAGCAGAGCTTCATCTATTGAAGTTGGCTCAATCAGCAAGACCAATTCAAACAGTGATTCTTCATTATTTCTGAAGGAGGATCTTGTTCTGATGGAATCTTCTTTCTTTCCTATAACCACATTTTCTGGGTGTGCGGATGTGATTCTGGGGAATTTATTTTATGAGGATTGTTCAGAAATTCTTAGATTTTCCAGAGCATTTTCAACAGGAGGATCTTCTGAGATGTATTTTGCTTCTGACTCATCAGAGTTTGTAAGGTGGTATTCTGTTCCGCTTCTGATGGTTCCAGAACCAATAATCTTTCCTTTTTGATTTCCTCCAAATTTGACATCACCTCCAGATTTAAGTTCCAGACTTTGGAACATAGACTTTCTTCCCGTCATATGACGCCAGCATCCAGAGTCCAGGTACCATGACTGGTGTTTCAATTGAGCTGTTAAGGACATCTGCAACATAGATTATTTTCTCCTTAGGTACCCATTTCTTTTTGGGGTCCTTTTTGGTTAGAGTTTCTATAGTTCAGATTGAACTTTGATTTTGCATAGGAATTTTCAGAGTGAGAAGTGTATTTGATATCATGTGTGTGCCCAAAATTAAATTGCTTGTGTAGTGGTTTATATGATATAACCATTTCCTCAACGGGCTTAGGTTTATATATTTCTTTCCCTTTGGGAGCTTTATATCCAATACCTCTTTTGTCATTTCCACTAACACCATAGATCATTGAATCCATTTTTATTCTATCTATGCTTTTAGCGAGAAATGTTTGAAAACTGGAGTCATATTCTTTTAGAATATCTTTTGAAAACAAAGGGTCTTTGCTAAAGCATCCCACGTTCGAGGGATATGACTATTTTTTATCTGAGGCAACAAGCAAGGTTAACCTAGAGGTGCGTGTGTGTAGTGTTTTGATTTCAAGTATTTGTCTTGAGATTAGGTTTTCTAATGTTTGTTTTTTACGTATTGCCATGCAATCCTATTAAACTAACAGTAATAAGGAAAATAGTAAATTGTGGAAATTAAATGTTCTACGCTATTACAAGGCTTCGGGGATGGGGAGTTACAAACCATAAAATGTGGAAAAGATAAAGAAACCCTAATTTTAAACTATTATATCCCTTTGACAGTTATAAAAATTATATAAGGTGAAAAAGAATTAAACGCGCGGGGATTGGAAAGAGAAATGATATTGAAAACCCTAAAAAATTTCAAAGCATTTAAGAAAATATTTTTGTTGTTTTTGTTTAGAAAAATATTTGAAATGTGAAATAAAAATTAGACCTAATTCTAATTAATTTACAATATAATTATTTAAAATAAAACAAAGTGTGATAAAATTAATTAATTTTATTTATAAAAATTAAATTAATTTATTAAAACCTAAATCTAAATTTTTGTGATTTTATTATTTTTTTGTGATTAAATAAAAATGATTTAGAAAAAAAAAGAGTTAGTTAAAACAACAAAACAAAAAAAGGAAAATAATAAAATGGACCTGGGTGTAAACAAGTAAAAATGGAGGTGAGAAGAAACAAAAATCTCAGGCTCAACTCAAGGAGCCCAGGCGCCTGTTTGGGATCCAGTGGGGGTGGCTTTTACAAGGTGCATCATGGGCCTGGCTTTCTGGAGCGCTGGATCTAGAGTCTTGAGATCTGATGGTCAAGATATGAGGATGCGTGGTTCGCGCATATGCCTGGATTGCACTGAATCTACAATGAAAATGTTAGAAAATAAAATTCTAGAGGCAAGATCGAACCCTTGCCCTGGCACACCAACGCCTTACTCACACACACGCTTTCCACTGGGGTGGCTGTTTCATCCGGTTATGAAACAACACCCATTAAATATATTATAAGACATGTTTAAAAGTTCAAACTTATGAACTTCATCTTCTTCCTCGCGCCACCAATAACACAACCATTTTCAAATATCAAACTCTTCCATTTCTCAACTATTTTAAAAACTAGAAACATGAAAGTTGTTCTAAATTTCACCACAAATTCAACCATGACATTAACTTTAATTAACACTCAAAGATTAAAAAGAATTTATGTTGGTACCAAAACAAAAACCTAACTGGTCAGAGCTAAAATTCTCAACACAAAAGCAATATAAATTAAAACTAAGGACATGGTTAGCTTCATGGAATTGATATCTATATTTTTTCTTTTGAAATCGAACGTAAATGATGCATGGATAAGGATATCATAGTTTGAGAAAACTTACCTCTTGAAGAAAAATCCAATTCCCTTTACACGACTTCCAGAAGCAATGTGATGATGGATTAAGCTTGCTGGGACCTTCCTTGAGCTAATGGGATAACTACTTTGCTTTGAAAGTTGTTGAATCGATACAACAAAGTCAATATGCAAGCTTCGAATATGGAGTTTAGAGGATGATGAAGATGGTGTTACAGAAGTGTAACATGTGTTTAGATGTGTTATATGTGATGTATGGATGGTTGGTTTGCACATATATTGCAAGGTTTGAGGGATTAGAAGAAATGGAATTCAAAGCTCAAAAATGGAGTTTTATGGCAATTCTGACTTTGAGAGTGTATGAGAGGTTTAAAGGGCTTGTGATTTCCTCCCCTGGGTTATAAATGAACTCTATATTGATAGGAAAAAGGTTTTAGAAGTTATAGTAACCATATTTGTAAGATAGTAAGTCATGGTTTAGTTGGAATGCAACGACCATGTTTTGGTGAAAATCATGGTGCTAAGGCATGGTACAACTCCTCTAGGGTGGTTGATATCTTTTAAAGGAGTTGCTTTTGATGTTAGGATTATGTTTGTGTAGAGACAACAATTTAGAGGCTCAAGGAGAGTTGACATTGTGTATAAAGCATGCTTTACTAGAATGGAAGTGTGACCTTTCTCCCTTAAATGGAAAAATGATTGGATAAAGCTTTAATCACTTGGATCATGGCTCAAAAGTGTGTGTAATCTTTTGATTATGGATAGATGTGGAGGTTTAGAGGCCTGAAAAGTGGGATATCTAGGCATGGTTATGAGATTTGATTATATCTTCATCAAAGAAATGACTTACAATCCAAGTAAAAATGGCCAAATTCATCTCTTCGAATCTCTCATCTAAAGTATGATCTTTTAATGTTCTTGGACATTTTGGAAAGCTTGAATCAAGATCTATAACTTTCATGTTGACCACTTTTGTTTAATCAATTGGGATCTTGGTGAAAAATGACCATGAAGTTGGGATAAAAAACTAATCAAAACTTGTTGAAATTTTTTCTTAGTGTATGATAAAAAATATCAAAACTTCATGGGATCATATCTCTTAAATAAAGCACTTTTTGAGGATCATCCCACATTAAACAAGTTGTAAAATTCATGATCAAATCATCAAAAGGGAAAAGTGGTCAAAATTAAGGTTTTGATTGAGAAAGGGCAATTTCTGATTTTTGACCTAGCAAATGACAAATTGGTTTGAATCATGATTCCAAGGGCTCAATTTCATCATCATTACCTAATGACATGGTTCAAAACATTGCAAATCTATTGGATTGACAGATGAAATTTGCAGTCAACTGATCAAAAGTCAACTGTATACCGAAAAGTCAAACTTTGACTTTTTGGTCAAAATCAAGTGCCAAGGGTCACAGTTCATCAAAACATGTCAAAATGTGAAACTTTTTCATCAAGAAATCAAGGATTGAAGATTAGGGTTTAAAATTTAAAATTTTCTTAACTTAGAAAATTTTTTAAGTATAGAAAATTTCTTATTTTTTCTCAACTTTAAGCCATTTTTTCACCATGATGCAAAATGATTCAAAGGAAGTTCCCAACATGAAAGTTATAGACCTCCATGAAATCTACAACTTTTCTTCACACACTTTTCCATAAAGATTCTTGGATCTTAAGATATAATTTTATGAATACATGCTCATGAACTAAATAACTTAGTGAATTTTTGCCCTAATTTAGGCAGGTTTTGGACCCAACTTCATGGAAAATTTTCACCTAGTTCCAAGAGGAGTATTGAAATGCATTTCAAAGATGAGTTATATAGCACATTGAAAGCTTTCCGAAATTTCTAAGAACTCCTCAAGATCATTTTTGAGTAGGGAGAATCGAAGAGATGAAGTTGGCAATTTCTCACTTTTGATTCAAACCATTTCATGAAGAACAAAGTTCCAATCAATACCTATGTTGCCTAATCCATGCTTTACAGGTCCCAAACTTGTTTCTTACTCCATAATTTAATTCTTACTCATTTGACAAAGCTTTAATCCAAGCCCTAGAGCCATTGTCCAAGTTGTAATTCCATAAATGGCATAAAGTGGCCATTGCCATTTTGAAAAAGCTCAACTTTTTTCCACTTTCCAATTCTTGAGCATTGAACCTGTCCCCATTGCACATATAAGTATTATAGGCCTAAAGAAAATTGTACAAAGCATGTACCAACCCTAAGCAAGCCAGTACAAGCATGTGAAGACTTGTCTCTTCACTTTGCTTCAAAAGCAAGAAAGGTTGCCAAAAGGCTAGAACTTACAAATCTGTTAGAGAGATGACTTTAAACTGATTCCATACTAATACACAAGCACATTACAATTAGAAACACGACCACTAGAGGCCTGAAACACTCCCAAACTCCCTTTCACCACAAAATTGTCAAAACTTGCAGTTTTTTGCATAAGCATAGTAATCCGTCATTTGGCTCGTGCGTTTCCAGTTTCAATCATCAAAACACTTTACCTACTTAATATATAACCAATCCAAACCCTCATCCCTGTACTGTAACTCCTTCTCCATCATTTGCCATTTTTGTTTTCAAAGCTTGCAGGTTGACTTGGATAGAGAGTTCCAGGCACATCCAATGCAAGGCAAAGGTTTGAACACATTCAGGGAGGCTCAAGCAAGCTCAAGCAATCATCAGGCTTTCATAAAACTCACTCCACCTCCATCCACGATTTCAACTGAAAGAGGTAAAAAATTCAACTCCTATCTCTCCATACAGGCATCCATTGGCCACGATTTATGAATAAACAATGTAGACCTCATTTCTATGAAGCTGTACATGTATATATCTTGCATTTATTTGGCCTGAGTTGAGAGAGTTTTGAAGTTCAAATTTCTGTAAAAATTAGGTTAAGATTTAGGGCTTTTAAAATTCATCTTGATCTTTGTTTGTTAGCTTACATAATTTACATGGTTAGAATCGTGAGACAAAATGATACAACATTCATGTTATGAGTTTTCATTTTCATGGAGAAATGAGAAAGTTATAGAGCATCTGGCTGGATAGAGGAAGAAGACGAAGTACAGGGCAAGGGCTTTGTTTGTGTTATGTTTTTTTTATATTAATCAACAGATGTATAGCCACCCCAGTGGCAAGGTAGCGCGCTGGTGAGGCCCATGTCCTGGGTTCGAACTTTGGCACTACCTTTTGATTTTTCACAGTTTTCCATTTTTTCATTTTTGCTGGTTTTTGCAGGATTGGGCTTGATTCTTTGGGCCTAGCGTTTTTTACTAACATTCTGCTCCCAGTTTCCTTACAACACCCCTGGCCCAACTATTTATATATTTTTTATTTTATTTGTTTTATTTTCATTTTAATTTATTAAATATTTTCCTTAATGCATGAAAATCCTAAAAAATACAAATATGACTGTGATACGGTGGGAGAACTGACTTGTGGTTTTGCGTTTGTTTTCGCACTTGTTCGGTTTAGCAAGAGTCGCCACCGACTTTTATTTTATCCTAAGGAAAGGTCAAAAAGCATAGGAAAGACCTTTGAGATGTTTTCTTGGGTTCGGGGGGTAGATTATGAAAAGGGAAGGTGCTAGCACCCTTTTCATCCATGGTTATCCATGGGCTCTTAGTTACTTGTCTTAGATCACTTGCCTTTGCTTTTTAATTGTTTGAAATTGTGCTTTGTGTGTGTGGTTTTGAAAATGTTTTGGAAAAGATATTTCAATGTTTTTGAAAGTTGTTTTTGAAGTTGTGTTGTGATGTGTGTTTGAAAAAATGGCAAGGATGTTTTGCAAGATTTTTGATCAAGTAACTAAGAGTTGTCTACCTTATTTTACTCAAAGATTTTCTTGTGTTTTAACCCTTTTAACAGTGTTGTTTCACCATTGTGTTTGATGAACAACCTTGCGTTAGGATGTTAAATGGGACAGGCGCGGGTCATCGTATACAATCATTGAAGGCAACTTATGAGACGCTCTAGAAATTTTGTAAGGGACGAGATCGTTTTATCGAAGGCAACATCGAGGGTCATCGAGGGACTACGATCTTTGTTTATCGAAGGGACATTTGCTAGAGTGTCTCATACTCGAGGGACATGATTTCATTTTCCGAGGCAACAAGTGAGATTACCTTAAGGGTGCATGTGTGCAAAGTGTGTTTCGTTGCATGCATTTGTCTTTGATTTTTTTTGGTGGCCTATTTGTTGGTTTTATCTTATCATACACACCTAATTACTAGCATTTGTACAAAGTAAATAAAGTGAAGAAAGATAAAATCCTACGCTATTACAACCATATTGAAAGGCAAGAAAATGTAAAGGCAAAAATAAGATAAAAAAGAAATAAAAAGAGCTCTTTCGACCCATGCAGCAGCATCCTTCGATTGGGATTCTGCTGGCCTCCTTCGATTGGGGCTGGAAACAACAAGGTCATGTCTTTCGATGGGGCCTTGGCAGAGGCGAGGTCTTGTATTTCGATTGGAGGCTGGCACCAGCATGGGAGTGCCTTTCGTCTGAGCCTGGACTTAGTGCAAGCGTGCCTCTGGCTGGGCCTGGAAGTCAATTGAAAAAGCTGAATCGAAAAACACTTGTTTTTATCCAAATTTGCCAAAATATTAATTTTATCTGTTTTTCTCCATTTTTGACAGTTTCCTTTTAATTCTGGTGCTGGAAAATCCCAATGCCCTTCTTCAAGCTTGAACCTTGAGAATCCTTGTGAGGAAGGCCTTGATAATTGAGAGGGAAAATTTTGGGGTACAACAGTTGCCCCTGTTCAATTTTCTTAAACCTAAGGATATAGATTGGCTTTCGAGCCTTTTGTGATCCGAAGGTGGAAGATAATTGGACACTAGAGTGCCCAAAAATTTGCACTCGCATGGTGTAGTATCAGCATTGCGATGTCGGGAATGGGCTTACAGATGCCATTTGGAGATGTGACAGAAACTTGTTGGAGATGGGCTTAAAGATGCCATCCAAGAATGTTTGTTGTAAGTGCAATGTTGTAGGTCAGAAGAATGAGTATCAAAATGGTATTCGTGTCTGGCATGCCATTGAACTGTATCTGGGGACTGAGTCTGTATGAGCAAAAGAAATGGCATCCGTGTCTGGAGCGTATCTGAAATGTATTTGAATGAGTGTCAGAATGACATCCGAATCTGGATCGCATCTGGACTGTATTTGAATGAGTGAAAGAAATGGCGTCCGTGTTTGGAGCGTATCTGAAATGTTTTTGAATGAGTGTCAGAATGACATCCGAATCTGGATCGTATCTGGACTGTATTTTAAATGAATCTGGAATAAGTATCAGAATGTCAGCCATATCTGGATCGCATCTGAACCGTCTCTAGAAGGAAATCTGGAATAAGTATCAGAATGTCAGCCATATCTGGATTGCATCTGAACTGTCTCTAGAAGGAAATCTGGAATAAGTATCAGAATGCCAGCCATATCTGGATCACATCTGAACTGTCTCTAGGGGGAAATCTGGAATAAGTATTAGAATATCAGCCATATCTGGATCGCATCCGAACTATCTCTAGAAGGAAATCTGGAATAAGTATCAGAATGTCATCCATATCTGGATCGCATCTAAACTGTCTCTAGAAGGAAATCTGGAATAAGTATCAGAATGTCAGCCATATCTGGATCGCATCTGAACTGTCTCTAGAAGGAAATCTGGAATAAGTATCAGAATGTCAGCCATATTTGGATCGCATCTGAACTGTCTCTAGAAGGAAATCTGGAATAAGTATCAGAATGTCAGCCATATCTGGATCGCATCTGAACTGTCTCTAGAAGGAAATCTGGAATAAGTATCAGAATGTCAGCCATATCTGGATCGCATCTGAACTGTCTCTAGAAGGAAATCTGGAATAAGTATCAGAATGTCAGCCATATCTGGATCGCATCTGAACTGTCTCTAGAAGGAAATCTGGAATAAGTATCAGAATGTCAGCCATATCTGGATCGCATCTGAACTGTCTCTAGAAGGAAATTTGGAATAAGTATCAGAATGTCAGCCATATCTGGATCGCATCTGAACTGTCTCTAGAAGGAAATCTGGAATAAGTATCAGAATGTCAGCCATATCTGGATCGCATCTGAACTGTCTCTAGGGGGAAATCTGGAATAAGTATCAGACTGTCAGCCATATCTGGATCGCATCTGAACCGTCTCTAGGGGGAAATCTGGAATAAGTATTAGAATGTCAGCCATATCTGGATCGCATCCGAACTGTCTCTAGAAGGAAATCTGGAATAAGTATCAGAATGTCAGCCATATCCAGATCGCATCTGAACTGTCTCTAAAAGGAAATCTGGAATAAGTATCAGAATGTCAGCCATATCTGGATCGCATCTGAACTGTCTCTAGAAGGAAATCTGGAATAAGTATCAAAATGTCAGCCATATCTGGATCGCATCTGAACTGTCTCTAGAAGGAAATCTGGAATAAGTATCAGAATGTCAGCCATATCTGGATCACATCTTAACTGTCTCTAGAAGGAAATCTCAGAAGATGATGATCTTTGCCTGTTGATTGATCTTTCCTGAAAAGGTAAAGAGTTAGTTGTATGCAATGTCATGATGTATGCATTGTGTAATGAAGTTCTCAAAGTAAATGGGATTGCGTTGTATGCACTTATCCTGTGTGTAAATAGGATGTATGAAATGCGAAATGTTAATGAATGTACTTTTGTCTGGGAAAATAAATCCTTGACAAAAGCTGGGGAGTCATTAAATCCTGGACTGTTGTTGAAGAGTATGTGTGTCTTCAAACTTTGCTCAGCATATTTCCAAAGGATTCCTATTTTGTTGTTTGAGGAGAACTCCGCTGGGGGAAGTTGAAAACTCTGTGGGGAGTATGTTTATTCCTGCTTGGGAAAAGAGTTTAGGAGTCTTATTCGTCCGTTGCTCTATTGGGGAGTCGAAGTTGAACTGATATCTGGTTGGGTCCAGGTTTCACAGTAACTTGCTGGGGATTGTAGAGTAGTCTACTGGGGAAGAGGAGTTGTGGTCCTTTGATTTGTAGTAGTCGGAGAGGAAAACTCAAGCTGGGGAATCCTGTCATTTGTTGGGGAAATAAACCCGGTCGTCAGTCCACTAGAGAGGTGACATCTTCGTTGGGGGAAGTCCTCGAGGATTCTTGAGGTTGATTTAGCTGGGAAAAGGGGGTCAGAGATTAAACTCTTGTTGGGGAGTCATCCTATGAGAAGGACCTTGGGGAGACTTGTCATTACCCCTAGTAGCAAGTGTTTGTGACATTGCCAGAAAATGTTTAATTGTACGTAACCCTTCACTGAGATTTGACGTTTAATGCCCCAAGTGATGGAGATGGAGACTTGCCCCTGGTTACTCTACAATTGAGAGATTTCTTGAAATCTTGACTGGACTGCCCCAGGTGTGCTGGATAGTGACATGTCATGCCCCCTTGTTGATAGGAGATTTGTCAATGGAAGTGTCATCCTACTCGAAGTGATTTTGTTCACTGAGAGAGCTTTTGTTCACTGGATACTCATTGTGTGAATTTCTCCGCTGTCAAACAAATAGCCAAATGCAAACAGTGATATTCAAGTAATGCAAAGTTTATGCTTGTCTCGAAGTTTTGAAAAATGCGTTTTTAGCAAGTAAAGAAGTTTTGTAAGAAAAATTCAACTCAGGATTTTGAGTAAAGCCTTACAGGAGTCAGGATACCTTTTGTAACAATATGCTTTTGAACTAACCCATGCTTCAATTAGGACTTTTGAAGGGTTGTAACGTGGCTTGGTTCATGGTTTAAGAAACAAAGGATAAAGGCCCAAAGTTTATTTGTACCCACCCGCTCTTCGTGATGTTCTTTAATCCTAAACTCAATTAACTGTGCGTTTGAACTCCAAATGAGTCTGGAACGACGTTTTTGGTGATGGTTCACACAAGTTGAATTTGTTGGAAGGCAGTCATTTTTGCAACATTTTTCATGTTGTCGAGGATTTGTAATGACCTCGTTCTTTTGATTTGGTATCCCTAATTTTTGCCTGACCGTTCCTGTTTTGAGATTACAGTCAGCGGGATGCCCCATTTTTCTTAAGTCTCTGTTGTACCCCAAAATTTGCCCTCCCATATTCTTCAAGATTTGCAAAGAGCATGCTTCAAAATCTCCCCAAGGGTTGCACAGTTCAAGGGCCTCCTAATAGGGTTTACCTACATTACCCCATGCATAGCATAACATCATACCATTGCATACATCCTAACCCATTTCAAGGATCTCAAGGGCTTGTGATGCAGGTGATGATGAACCAACTGTCCAGCAAGGGGAAAAAGGGGATTTATTTTCCTCTAGACAAGGTTGTCAGGGGCTATGACCCACTGGATATGGTGAGCCTTGACTCTTGAAGAAGGACTCTCAACAACATAGGTTTTCTTCAATCAAGCTACAAATTCCAATGCTAACAATTTTTCTTGTTTACCCTGCGAGGTCCTTGAAAACATGGCATACATATCATGCATATCATTGCATTACAGGTACCCTCTTGACAGGTCACTTACCTTTGTCGCTGTTTATTTCAGCAATGACTTCCCAACAAGATAACCAAGACCTTCTTGCTCAAAAGACCCAGTTCAGGGAAATCCTCCTGAATCTATCCAAGGGGCAGGAGGAGATGCGAACACTTCTCATGGAGACTTTGGTCAGGAACAATGCTGAGGATGAACGGCTGAAACATCTGCAAGCGGAAGTGGATGCAACGAAAGTCCAAATGCTGGGGCAGGTGACTGCCATTCAAGGTTTATCCCAAAGACAAGAAGAGCTCGGAGTTCTCGTCAACCAGCTGCTTCAGAGTAACCAACTGGGGCAAACATATAAGGGTAAAGAGCCAGTCATCGTTCAACCACCTTTGAGACAAGGAGATAAGGGGAGAGCTCCTCAAATGGCTTCAGGGTCACAAACTCAGCATCAACTTCACCAGCTTCAGCCAGACAAGCCCAGAAGGCAATTCACCCAGCTCAACATGTCGTTGTTTCAAGCTTTACAACGCCTGTTGAGATTGAATCTGATCACATTAAGGGCTCATCCCCGGAACCCCAACACAACATCTCCTATTTATGATCCCAATAAAAGGTGTGCCTACCACTCTGCCAGTCCAGGACATGATACAAATGAGTGTTGGGCTCTGAAGAACAAGATCCAGGACCTGATTGATGAAGGAGCATTGGAGTTCACACAAGATGGTCAGGATGAGTTTTTCTACCATCCCTCCAAGGCCCACCATCTGAAGTAACAAGCCCTGAGATGAAAAGACTTTTGTTCATTAGGATTTTCAAAGTTGTAATTTTCTTTTGTTCAAACATTTACTCATGTTAAACGTTGTTATTTCATTAATGCATCGCATATGTCTGTTTTAAAGCAATATATTCGTATCCACTATATGCAAATTATTTTCATATTTTTTCTGATGATCAACGCTCGATTAATAATTCTAAGCCTCTTGAGGGAGGATGACGAAAACGATACCACGACAATTACAATATGCTTTTGAACAGACCCCGCTGATGAGGTACAGGCATTGTTTCAATCCCTAAACACTGGAGTTATAAGGAAGATAATCCCTCGTCAACCCCTCTGAGCCAAAGAAGTAGGAGTTTTTCTTTTCGAAATTTAAAACCCTTAATCATAACCTGGGGCAGGGTAGTCTCTCAGTTGATCCAAGTGCACAACAAAATGGCACCAAAGAGGTCCTTACAAAACAAAAGACAGTGATGGTTCCGAACAATCAATAAAGAAAGGCAGTCATTACTTTTCAAAATAAGAACCTATGAAGGGGACTTACAAAACTGGGGCATCCCGCCGACTGTAATCACAAAAGAAACAGTTTAGGAAAAATTTAGGGATAGAAAAATCAAAAAGAAAGAGGTCATACAAACCCTCAACAATAACACAAAAAAAATGACTGCCTATTCAGAATAAATCATCAATATCTGGACCATCATTGGAACATCAGGACAAAGACTCAAACAAGGTCTAACGCACGATCAACTGAGCTTAGGTTTGAAGAACATCACGAAGAACGGGTGGGTACAAATAATTTGAGCCTTTATCCTTTGTTTCTTAAACCGTGAACCAGGCCACGTTACAACCCTAAAAAGTCCTAGCTGAAGCATGGGTTAGTTCAAAAGCATACTGTTACGAAAGGTATCCCGACTCCTTAAGACCTACGGTAAATACGAAGTTGACATCACGTTTTACAAACAATCACTTGTTTTATGAAAAGAATGCATTTTCAAAATCTTCAAGACAAACATAAGCTTTGCATTTTTAACATAACTTTGTTTGCATATGACTTTTTGTTTGAACAACATAGAAATTCGCACGACGAATGCCTAATGAACAGAAGCACTTCCAATCAAGGGGCATGATATAATCATGGTCTATTATCTGGGGCAGTCCAATCAAAATTTGGAGAATCTCTCAAAGGCCAAATAGCCTGGGGCAAATCTCTGCCTGAGTCATTTGGGGCATTCCAGCAACGAATCTTGCACGATCAGACATCTTCCGGTAATATGGCAACACAAGCAGTCAGGGGCACCTCCCTGCATTCTAAAAGCATGGACATAGTCGAAAAAAAATACTACGCACAATCAAGGACCCGCTAGGTTGACATACCTAGGCAAAAATAAGGGCTTCCCGGCGAATCAAAAGGGTTCGGACAAAATGAGGGATGAAATGGAAAAAAATTTGTACACCCAGCAAGTCGAAAACCTGAAAAGGCGGCTTGGGCATAAATGGGTATCCCGGTGGACTGAAAACCCGAAAGGGTGGTCCAGGCAAAAATTAGGGATTAAAGCGTACGACTATGTCCTGGCATCTCGTCACCTGTCTACCAGAAGATTTGTCAGTTACCCCCACGGGTGCCTTCTCCCACTGAAACTGGGGCAATAATGAGTGGTCTAAGCGATTTAATGGTTCGGTCCACCAAGGTACCAAGATAGGTTCAGCTGAAGAACATAACCAGTACATCTCAATTCCCCAGAGAGTGAGTCAGCAGGTCAATACACTCTCCCCAAGCAGAGTTATACAATCAGCCTCAAGGAAGTTGGGTATCCTCCAGCAGATCTCAACATTCCCCAGCACATCATATACATGCATTCTTAACAAGCATCCCCGGCAGTCTTGACCTAAAGATTGTTCCCCGGTGGTATATCAAACATTCAATGGAGTCACTTCCCCAAACATAGTTCAAACTTCCCCAGGAGAGTCCAATCCAGTTTCCCCAGGAAGGTTGGAATCCATCTCCCCAAGCAGCAAGCTTATCCCCAGTAAATTCTGGAAGCTTGTCCCCTGCAGAGCCCGAACGTGTCCCCCGGCTTTATTCAAAGGTTATGCTCCACCAGAGCTTATAACTGGGTTATCCTCAGCCAAAAAGCCACGGAAAGATCGTCCTCGACAAGGTCTTCTTATCCCCAGCGAAGTCAATTAACACTTCCAACACAACAATATCCCCAGCGAAGTTATCATCAACATCTCAAACAAAGTACCTCTCTCCCCACAGAGTATTGTTTCCCAGCAAGATCGTTAGAGTGCTTTTCTCCCCGCAGAGTAATCCATTCGCCAAGATTATCCCCAACAGAGTTATCTTCTCCTACCGGTATTCTTGCAACTATCATCCCCAGCGGAAGCAAAATCTATTTTCCAACATCAGCCCAGGAGTGACTTCCCGACACCCGTCAAGGATTTATTTTCCTAAGACGAAAACATACATTCATAAACATCACATACATCATTATAGCAGGCATATACGCATCATATCTTACAAATCTCATTTATGTTGAGAACATCATTGCTTGATCCACATCATGCATTGCATATAATTGACCTTTACTTTTCAGGAAAGATCCAGTTAAGTTCTGAGCTATATTTCAAGACCTAGACCGGTTCAGTTAAATCAACCCTAAGATTTTCCTGTTTCTTATCCAGTCAAAGGCCTTCTCTGGTTCAGTCAGATCGACCCTAAGATCTCCCTGTTTCTTATCCAGTTGAAGATTTCAAGACCTAGACCGGTTCAGTTAAATCGACCCTAAGATTTTTCTGTTTCTTATCCAGTCAAAGGCCTTCTCTGGTTCAGTCAGATCGACCCTAAGAACTCCCTGTTTCTTATCCAGTTGAAGATTTCAAGACCTAGACCGGTTCAGTTAAATCAACCCTAAGATTTTCCTGTTTCTTATCCAGTCAAAGGCCTTCTCTGGTTCAGTCAGATCGACCCTAAGATCTCCCTGTTTCTTATCCAGTTGAAGATTTCAAGACCTAGACCGGTTCAGTTAAATCGACCCTAAGATTTTTCTGTTTCTTATCCAGTCAAAGGCCTTCTCTAGTTCAGTCAGATCGACCCTAAGATCTCCCTGTTTCTTATCCAGTTGAAGATTTCAAGACCTAGACCGGTTCAGTTAAATCGACCCTAAGATTTTTCTGTTTCTTATCCAGTCAAAGGCCTTCTCTGGTTCAGTCAGATCGACCCTAAGATCTCCCTGTTTCTTATCCAGTTGAAGATTTCAAGACCTAGACCGGTTCAGTTAAATCAATCCTAAGATTTTTCTGTTTCTTATCCAGTCAAAGGCCTTCTCTGGTTTAGTCAGATCGACCTTAAGATTTTTCTGTTTCTTATCCAGTCAAAGGCCTTCTCTAGTCCAGTTAAATCGATCCCTAAAAGATTTTCCTGATGAAGACTCAGTAGAAGACATCCAAGATTCTCTCAGCGTTACTGTTGAGGTTGAAGTCGCCTATGATTCTCTCAGCGTTACTGTTGAGGTTGAAGTCGCCCAAGATTCTCTCAGCGTTACTGTTGAGGTTGAAGTCGCCCAAGATTCTCTCAGCGTTCCTGTTGAGGTAGTAATCTCCCCAAGATTCTCTCAGCGTTCCTGTTGAGGTAGTAATCGTCCAAGGTTCTCTCACCGTTCCTGTTGAGGTAGTAACCATCCCTGGTCCATTCATCGCCGTTTGAAGCTCCAGATTCAATTCCTGTAACCAGTCGAGGCATATCTACACAAAGGGTTTGAAGACCAGCTCCTGTCACAGGTCAGGTAATCATTTTCTTTTTCAGGTACGCAAGTTCTCGCTAAGGAATCTCTTACACGATCGACACCCAGATGGCATCTATAAGCCCATCCACCTATACATCACCTCTCAGCATGGCATCTATAAGCCCATCCATATATCCATCATCTCTTAGCATGGCATCTATAAGCCCATCATCCTATTCACCAATCTCCAAATGGCATCTGTAAGCCCATTCCCCATCACTACTATGTGAGCGCAAATTTCTGGGC
The DNA here is from genome assembly GCA_948472305.1 of Vicia faba. Taxonomy (NCBI): domain Eukaryota; kingdom Viridiplantae; phylum Streptophyta; class Magnoliopsida; order Fabales; family Fabaceae; genus Vicia; species Vicia faba. The sequence continues at coordinate 181,897 of CATIWC010002739.1, read as the reverse complement.
ACTCTAGTGTTCAATCATCTTCCACCTTCGGATTACGAAAGGCACGTCAGCCAATCTGCATCCTCAGGTCTAAGAAGATTAAACAGGGGCAATGGTTGTACCCCAAAATTTTCCCTCCCATATTCTTCAAGATTTGCAAAGAGCATGCTTCAAAATCTCCCCAAGGGTTGCACAGTTCAAGGGCCTCCTAACAGTCAAAAATTAGGGTTTTGGTTCTGACAAAGAAAATGAAGTTTCCAAGGGTCCAATCAAGTCCCACATGCCTACAAACATGGTCAAGCATCCTCATGCCAAGTTTCAAGACTTACAGCACAAAATTGCCCAGTCAAAAACCCTAGTTGCTCAACAGTCAATTGTAGGGGAAAAATAGTCATTTGACAGTCAAAAGTTCAAATTCTTGATCAACATCTCATTTTGAAGCCACAAACATCATTTGATTAATTCTTGATCATGATTTTCAAGGCATGGCTCAAAAAGTCTCAAGATGCAAAAGTTTCCATATTTGGACAGTTGAAAAAGTCAACTGTAACTTGACCAAGGCATAACTTCCACATGGTTCATCAGAAAAATTCCATCCAAAGCTCATTTTGAAGAGAACGACATTTCCTACAACTCCTCTTCACACTTCAAGTCCAAGAAATGCTCTCACAAAAAGTTATCAATTTCAACATTATAGGTCATTTTCAAAAGTCAACAAAAGGGGACTTTAAGTCAAAGACCATAACTTGAGATTGGTAAATCAAAATGACATGGGACCAAAGGCATTGGTTATAGGACTTCAAGACCTTTCCAAAATGTCCAAGAAAATGATCAAAGCTTAAAAATTGAGCAAGATATGCCTTGTGGAAGTTGGGAAAGTTTTGGGAATTTTGAAAAGTCAACTTTACTTCAAATGCCTCAAATTTGCTAATGGGCCACATTTTCTTCCAAGATTCATCATCCAAAGGCTATGCACGACCATTTGGCCCAAAGGGGATTTATTTCATCATTTTTTATTATTTATTTGAATTTTTAATTACTATTAATTCATTTAATTAAATAAAATATGAAAAAAATACTAAACCAATGTGATTGAATCTTTTTAATTCATTTGGTGAATACTTTTTAATCCAAAGGGTTTCAAGGCAAGAGAACCATCCCATTACGTTCCTGAGGCATCACTGAACCTGACTGAATACTTTTCCACGCCCATAGCATCAAGGATTGGTACATAGAAGTCGAGAATTCTCATACTTTGTGCATAATCGTATTTCAATTTCTGGGCATTTTTCATACCATTTAATTGTTGTTTTACACTAATATAATCATGCTGAAGCTAACCATGTATTTTAATTGAGTTTTTGTGCATCATACACGAATTCACCATTGAAGCTCGTTAGGGTTTCCAAACTGTAAAATTGGGGCTTTACGTTTAAGGAAAAATCAGGCAACAAGACTTATGCCATCAGAATCAGAAGCTCATGACGATTAACATTGCATACTCGTGCTCAATTTATCATAAGCCAATTCCTATTCGCTATTTTTATGTTCACCAATTAGTGGGGGTTTAAAACCCCCGCTATCTCTTTTTATTTTACAGGCAATTGAAGAAGAAGACAGACGTGTCCATGGCTTACAGGCTCGTTTGAATTTCGCGCGAAAATTACCCACTAACCCTTGTTTTGCATTATGTTATTTGTTTTCTATATTATATCCAAAGCGTGTGAATGGCTCAGTGGCAAGGCATTTGGTTTGGTACACTCTGGGACCTGGGTTCGATTCCCAGGTCCCCTCCTCTCTCCATATTATTTTTCTGACCATGTTTGCATGTAGCGCTCTCTCCAGGCGTCCACCATACGTTCACAATCCAGGCGCGCCACATGTCTCAGAATCTCAATCCAAGGGCCATGATCTGATGAACACCATATTCGTTGGTCAATGAAGCCACACGCGCCCTGGAAAGTCAACTGAAGGCCTTAATTCTATTGGGCCTAATTGCTGGGACAAAACCTCTAAACTGGGGTCAACACCCCCCTTGGTTTGCCTTCTTTCACTCATTTTATTTTGTATTTTATTTGTTTAATTTAGTTTTAATTGAATGCTTTAAATTAATATATTTTCATAAAACATAAAAATAATAAAAAAGAGAGCAGAAAGTCACAAATTATAAAAATATTTTATTTAAATGTTTTCTTTGTAAACACATTGTATTAATTAATTTAGTTAATTCTAGGGTTAAATTTTAATATTTTTTGTAATAAATTAAAAAATGTAGAATTAGGGTTTTTAATTACTTTTATCCTTTTTTTCTTTTCTTTTATCATTATTAATAATTAATTATTTATTTTTGTAAATCAAATTATATTAATTAGTTAGGTTAACTTTAGGTTTAAATTTTCACATTTTTTTAATAAACTAAAAATAGCTAGAATTAGGTTTTAATTCCTTTAATTCCCATTAAAATCCATAAATACAAAAAACTCAAAAATAACTTCTCTTTTCTCATTTAATTTAATTAACTTCGTAATTTTAATTCAATTTCTTTAAAAGGGTCCAACGCCCTCGCATTCCCGATTCTAATTCTCTTCGCACTTTTATTTCTTTTTGTGAATATAATGTAATTCTCCCAAAGCTATGTAATAGATCAATTAGGGTTTTTATTTCTCGCACTTTATTTTTATTCAAATCGGGTCCTGGATTAATTTGGCGATATGGACCCGCGCCTTTGTAATAGCGTAGGACCTTTATATTTCTCGCAACTTTTAAACTGTTAATTAAACTGCATGAAAGAATGAATGTCAAAAATAAAAGCAACGCGTAGATCACCAATACATGACAAGACAAAATATCTGAAAACGACACACGAATCACACACCACCCCTAGGGTACGCCTCACTGTTGCCTTGCCCCTCGAAAGGTGATCGTCGAGTAGAGGACGTTTTAGTAAGTCCTCATGATCCAGGAACCTGGCATGAGGGTAGCTTCTAAGGTGTCTTCCCATTGCTCAGGTGATCACCATGTCCCGAACCCTCGAATTGACCCGAATACCTCCAACGGTGGTGCTACCTACCTCTCAATGGTGGGATGACACTACTTTAAGGACATTTACACAGACGAATTCCTTAGGGTAGGTAGACGACTCTAAATACTTGCTCTAATTTCAAAAACAAATCAAAAATACTTTTCACACCGACACCTTTTCAAAAAGCTTTCGAAAGCAACTTTTCAAACACTCTTGAGGACCGATACAAGAGTCGAACTGAAATTTTCAAAGAAACTTTTTTTTAAAACCCACAGAAAAGCAAACAAACCACTTTTGAAAACACAAATGAGCAAGTATCTAAGAGCCCATGGATAACCATGGATAGAAAGGGTGCTAACACCTTCCCTTTCTATAATCTACCTCCCGAACCGAGAGCAATCTCTATAAGGAATTTTTCTGTGCTTTTGTCCTTTCCATTTGGAGAAAATAAAAGACGGTGGCGACTCTTGCTTCCGCGACATTTCACGAAACCAGCGTTAAACAGTTAGTTCTAGATCCACCGATCACAGTCTCCTTTATAGGTTTTGACTTAGTGGGCTTTTCTTTTTGAGAGATAATGACTGCCTATTTGGTAGGGAACCATCACCATATTTTGATTCCAGAGGAATGTTTTTGATGTCATTCGTTGTATTACGGGATAAGAGTTTGCGGCTTAACGCACATTTGAATTAACTGAGAGACTACCCTGCCCCAGGTTTTGATTCAAGGTTTCAATTTGTGTTAAAAACAGAAAACTTCTACTTCTTTGGCTCGAAGGGGTTGACTAGGGATTATCTTCCTTATAACTCCAATGTTTAGGATTTGAAAGAAACGCCTGTACATCATCAACAAGGTCTGTTCAAAAGCATACTGTATGAGATTATGGCATTGTTTCGTCATCGTCCCTCTAAAGGCTTGTAACTTTTAGCAAGAGTAGAAAGTATAGTTTAAATGAAATGAAAACAAATGAAATAATTCAAGACAAACATATGCAGTGCATTAATGAAACAAAGTTTGACATTAATAGATAATTGTTTGAATAACAAAAGACATTACAACTTGAAAATTCAAATGAAACAAAAGCCTTCAATGATTTGGCATAGGAGCAGTGATCACGTTTGGAGTCTCCGGAGGGTCAAACTCGATCTCTTTGGCATCAATCATGTCTTGGACCTTGTTCTTCAAGGCCCAACAGTTATTTGTGTCATGTCCCGGGCTGTCAGAGTGGTATGCACACCTTTCATTGGGATGATAGGTAGGAGCGGAAGTATTTGGGTTCCGGAGAGGAGCCTTTAATGTAATCAGCTCTGCCTCCAACATGCGTTGTAGCGCTTGACCCAGTGACATGTTGATCTTAGTGAATTGTCTTTTAGGCGTGACCTCCTTACGCTGATGCCCCTGTCCTTGTTGAGCAGGCGTAGGATTAGAGATCAAGATTGCTCCTACGTGTTGGTCATGACGACTCTTTTGACCATACACAGCATTAGACTCTTTCTTCCCATTGTAGGGCTTTTTCTGAGCATCAGAAGGTGTAGCTTCTTGAATCTTCCCACTTTTGATGCCAACTTCGACCCTTTCGTCGGTCAGTATTACCTCGGTGAACCCAACTGAGGAACTTCCGATCAAGTGTTTGAAGAAAGGCCCTGTCAAAGTTCCCATGAAGATGTCAATCAGCTCCCTGTCCGTTAAAGGAGGTTGCACCCTACCAGCCAGATCTCTCCACTTTTGGGCGTATCCTTTGAAGCTCTCATTGGAACCCATGGTCATGCTCTGCAATTGCACACGAGTTGGTGCAAGATCAGCATTGTACTGATACTGTTTGTAAAAAGCAGCAGCTAAATCCTCCCAAGTGTGGATGTGAGAACTCTCCAATTGATAGAACCACTCGAGTTGAGTTCCTACCAGGATTTCTTGGAAGAAATGGATCCAAAGCTTTGGATCAGTTGTGTATGGTTGAATCTTGCGGACATAAGACTTTAAGTGCATCTTAGGGAAAGAAACTCCATCGTACAGGGCAAAGGTAGGGACTTTGAACTTTGGCAGGATGACTAATCCAGAAACTAAACCCATGTCTCCTAAATCCAAGCCAGGTATTTGTTGAATCTCCATAGCACTGAGGCGATCCTCTAACTGTTTGTACTTGTCGTCAGCGGGATGATATTGTTCTTCGGAGTAGTCGACTTCATCATCATCAATCTCCAAATTGTGGTCTTCTTCAAGACTATCCCCTATGTTGGATGGAGTTGAAATATCTAGGGCTCTCTTGACTGGTCCTCCAGGTCTTCCTCTCAAGTTCAGGATGCCCGCTGCCTTCTTGGACTTCTTCTTCTTGTCTTTGAGAAGGAGAGCTTTCATATCCTCTTGCCCCTTAGCCATAGCCAGAAGCATTTGTTGGAACTGAGCGTTTTGAGCTTGGAGATCTTTCACCGTTTGTTCCATATCCATCTTACTGAAATAAACCGTAGGAAGATAAGGAGACCTGTATGAGAGACCTGTTATGCAATGATATGTATGATATATGTATGCAATGTTTTCAAGGATCTCGTGGGGTAAACACAAGAAAATGTTAGAAGTTGAACTTTGATCAACATCTTTGATTGGAGAACTTTGTACCGGTGGATGTCTTTCCACGAGAATCAAGCTCACCATATCGAGTGGGTCATAGCCCCTGATTCAAGTTGTTGCACTTGATCTTTGACGACGTTTGTTTAGAGGAAAATTAAACCTCTTGCCCTTTGGTAGACGTCTGGTTCAACGTGCCCCTGTATCAAAAGACCCTTGAGATCCTTGAAATGGTTATTGAGAATGTCATGGTATGATGTTATGATGTTATGTACATGTATGCAAAAGTAAGCAAGTGTATATACAGGTAATCATATTCACATAAAGCAGACAAGTCCTTAGGTTTAGGCTTGCATGGGGTTTGTAGGTAAGTACCCTCTTGAAGTTAGTTGGCTCAACCTGTCCTATAAATAGTAACCGGGTTCTAAGGAGCTCAATATCACCGGATTATTTTCTGTGTTCATTGTTTTGGTTTAGCCACTTAACTGGCGACCAAAATATTCCAAGAAAACAATCCTCAATGAGTGTAGTATCGAGTATCTACCAACTTCGGACTGCACAAAAGTCAGTCATCTCACTACCCCTAAAAGGCCAAGATGGTCAAGTAAGGTTCTAGAGAGTTCGTTAGTGTTTCATGACATCGCTCAGCGGCCCCGTATTCTCCTTGACTACTCAAGGGCTACTGGTACCCACAAATATGTCACACTAACATAGCTACTGCTTCAACCATGCCGGTATACCCCGCACAGTTACCTCACAGTTTATTGCTATTTACCTAAAAAGGTGCCCCCAAATCCGGGTGTAGGATTTACAACAAACCCAAACAAGGAACCCAAAAAGTAAAGCAATCAAAGCAATCGAAGCAAGCATGTATAGGTAATCTAAAACCCTAAGGTAAACCCACTTTTAGAGGATTCCCCAGCAGAGTCGCCAGTTCTGTGATACGGTGGGAGAACTGACTTGTGGTTTTGCGTTTGTTTTCACACTTGTTCGGTTTAGCAAGAGTCGCCACCGACTTTTATTTTATCCTAAGGAAAGGTCAAAAAGCACAGGAAAGACCTTTGAGATGTTTTCTTAGGTTCGGGGGGTAGATTATGAAAATGGAAGGTGCTAGCACCCTTTTCATCCATGGTTATCCATGGGCTCTTAGTTACTTGTCTTAGATCACTTGCCTTTGCTTTTTAATTGTTTGAAATTGTGCTTTGTGTGTGTGGTTTTGAAAATGTTTTGGAAAAGATATTTCAATGTTTTTAAAAGTTGTTTTTGAAAGTTGTTTTTGAAGTTGTGTTGTGATGTGTGTTTGAAAAAATGGCAAGGATGTATTGCAAGATTTTTGATCAAGTAACTAAGAGTTGTCTACCCTATTTTACTCAAAGATTTTCTTGTGTTTTAACCCTTTTAACAGTGTTGTTTCACCATTGTGTTTGATGAACAACCTTGCGTTAGGATGTTAAACGGGACAGGTGCGGGTCATCGTATACAATCATTGAAGGCAACTTATGAGACGCTCTAGCAATTTTGTAAGGGACGAGATCGTTTTATCGAAGGCAACATCGAGGGTCATCGAGGGACTACGATCTTTGTTTATCGAAGGGAAATTTGCTAGAGTGTCTCATACTCGAGGGACATGATTGCATTTTCCGAGGCAACAAGTGAGATTACCTTAAGGGTGCATGTGTGCAAAGTGTGTTTCGTTACATGCATTTGTCTTTGATTTTTTTTGGTGGCCTATTTGTTGGTTTTATCTTATCATACACACCTAATTACTAGCATTTGTACAAAGTAAATAAAGTGCAGAAAGATAAAATCCTACGCTATTACAACCATATTGAAAGGCAAGAAAATGTAAAGGCAAAAATAAGATAAAAAAGAAATAAAAAGAGCTCTTTCGACCCAAGCAGCAACATCCTTCGATTGGGATTCTGCTGGCCTCCTTCGATTGGGGCTGGCAACAGCAAGGTCATGTCTTTCGATGGGGCCTTGGCAGAGGCGAGGTCCTGTATTTCGATTGGAGGCTGGCACCAGCATGGGAGTGCCTTTCGTCTGAGCCTGGACTTAGTGCAAGTGTGCCTCTGGCTAGGCCTGGAAGTCAGTGTGGAAACCAAAGGTTTCGCTTCATACTCCTGTCTCCTGTTTCTTTCATTTGAGATGTTAAATAGCAACATGGCCTAAGGCCATGCTAGCACTGCCTTAGGGCCAGATTAATTCTTAAAATATTTGTAAGAAACCAAAAGCAGAACCAAAAGGAAAGGCAATAAAACAAAACTATAAGGGTGTAAACGAAAAGGAAAAACAACAGTATGTACAGGCTTGAAACGAAAAGGAGTTTATTTACATGTTATGTCATGAAATGAAAAGTTCAAGGGTAAGAGTGACTTACCTTGATGGGGGCGTTGAATGGATGTAGGGCCTTGAGTGGTGGCCCTTGAATGCTTCTGGATTCGGAGGGGGAAACCAGGGGTCACGTCCTTGGTACTGGATTCAACAGAGAAGAACAAGTGTGAGGTTCTTCCTACTGGATTCGAAAGGGTAACAAGGTGTATGGACGTTTCCTATTCTAAGGGGACAAGTGTTTGGATTCTGGATATTTTTGATTTCTCAAGTGTTGATGAACTTGAGATTTTTTTGTTATGTTTGAGAACAATTTTCTGCAGATTCGTTCCTCTGGCTCGAAAGTCCTCTCCAGCTTTGTAAAAAATTCCTCTATTTATAGAGAAATAATGAACATGTTCGTCCATAGCCAGCTTGCAAAGAATAATAAAATAAGGGGTAACGTGACAGTACAAGTGGGGGGCCTGTTGGCAGTAGCAGCAGTGAGGTGCAGAAGATGCCTCTGATATTGCTTGTGCTCAGGCTGAAATCAGATGGAAAGCTGCTTTTGTGATAAAGTACTCTCTGCTTGAAGAGAAAGTATGTAGCCTTTAGCCCAGAATAGCAGTATCCAACAGACAAAGTTTGAAACCCTTGTGCAAACTTCTGACTATGTAAAGATCTGGACGCAACACAGCCTGGCCAATGAGATTTGGTTTTGAGTCAAAGGCAAGAGCGGGATCGAAGCGCACTGGTTCGAAGGAAGCCTCTGTCTCAGTCGAAGCCTGTGGTCGAAACAAGCTAACTCGAAGGAAGCTATTGCCCAATCGAAAGCTCACGCTCGAAGGATAACATATTACCTAATCGAAGCCTGGGTCAAAGCAAACATCTTTCCCAATCGAAAGTCCGTGTTCGAAGGAGGCTTAGAGTTCAACATGAAGGATATATCCAAGTTGCATTCAAAAGAGGCTTTTGCCCAACTGAAGTTTTCATCCAGGCACACAGAAGGTGAGTGCCCAAACAAAGACTTGCCTTGCAGGGGGTACACGTGGCCAGTAGGTCATGGCTTTCGATTGCAAGCATGCAGGCAGCAAAAGACACAAACGAAACCTGCAACAAGAAGTCACATGCCCAGGCGAAAGAGGCCAAAAGGCCAATCGAAGGATGCAAACCAAACTTGTGTCGAAAGAGGTCAAAAGGCCAATCGAAGGATGCAAGCCAAGTTTGTGTCGAAAGAGGTCAAAAGGCCAATCGAAGGATGCAAGCCGAGTTTGTTTCGAAAGAGGTCAAAAGGCCAATCGAAGGATGCAAACCAAACTTGTGTCGAAAGAGGCCAAAAGGCCAATTGAAGGATGCAAACCAAGCTTGTGTCGAAAGAGGCCAAAAGGCCAATTGAAGAAGCTGAATCGAAAAACACTTGTTTTTATCCAAATTTTCCAAAATATTAATTTTATCTGTTTTTCTCCATTTTTGACAGTTTCCTTTTAATTCTGGTGCTGGAAAATCCCAATGCCCTTCTTCAAGCTTGAACCTTGAGAATCCTTGTGAGGAAGGCCTTGATAATTGAGAGGGCAAATTTTGGGGTACAACAATGACGATATTGCATTTTATTTTATTTTATTTTATTTTTTTCACATACAAAAATATATTTTATCTTAGTTATATATTAATTATCTTTCTTAATAAACTTGTAAACATAAATAAAATAGGTTTAGTTTAATTTGTTATTTTTCTTTTCATTCCATATTTGTAAATATTTATTTTTAAACATGTAAAAACTAAAATATTTTCATACAATATCATTTATTATATTTTATACAAAGAATACACAAATAATAATATATAAAACCTCATTTTCTTTCAAACTAGAAATTAGGGTTAACCCCTTTTCTTAAGAATTAATTTATTTTTCTTATATTTTTGGATTAGGTTAAATTCCCTTTTCATAAATATAAAACAAAAAAAATCTTTTCTTGCATGTACGTAATATTGCATATTTAAATATTGTATTTGTTTATTCCAATATTCGTACAAATTGGATTTGGTTGTAATAATTTATTTAGATTTACATTCTTGTAAATCCCCATTAAAATTTGTATTCCCCCCTCCCATAAATTATTGTAATAGTTTAGTAAGCTTTACATTACGCAATTTACCGCTTTACATGTCATGTTATTAATCAAGGTTTGTATGGTAAGACAAAAAACAAATGAAATAGAAAACCCTAATACAAGACAAAATCAAAGCATGAAAATAACACACTTGCGCACAACCATCCTTAGGGTTTCTCCACTCAGTTGCATTATACAAAAATGGCCATATTACGCATGCGAAGTATCTTGGCAAAACAAACAAATATGAGATCATAGCCCCTCGATGACGTTATTTAAAGTTGCCTTACAAAATGATCTTGGTCCCTCAAAATGCTAAGATACTTTGCAATATTACTAGTCATGGCTATACGATGACCCACGCTCGTCCCGTTTACATCCAAAGATAGGGTTGCTTACCAAATCAATGGTAAGACAACAATATCAAAGGAAAAGAAAATAAACAAGAAAGACATTTAAGTAGGTAGATTACTTCTAGTTACTTACTCTATTTTCAAACAACTATCCTTGCTACTTTCAAAAACAAACACACACACATTTCCAAACATTTTACAAACATTGAAAACATTTTCAAAAAGACAAACATCTTTGTATACATTCTTACGAACGAGAATCATTACAAATATTGCCTAAACAAATGGCCTCTTTTACAAAATAATTTCAAAACCACACCAAACACAATTTCAAACAAAAGCAAGTGATCTAGCAAGTAACTAAGAGCCCATGGAAAACCATGTATGAAAAGGGTGCTAATACCTTCCCTTTTCATAATCTACTCCCCGAACTCAAGAAACAATCTCAAAGGTCTTTCCTGTGCTTTTTCACCTTTCCTTTTGGATAAAAGAAAAGTCCGTGGCGACTCTTGCTAACCGCAACATTTGCGATAAAATGTAAAACCCTCAAGTAAATTCTCCCACCGTATCACCGAACTGGCGACTCTGCTGAGGAATTTTATAAAAGTGGGGTTACCTTAGGGCTAGATCATATTTATTTGCTTACATTGTTTGACTTGTTTGCTTTACATTATGGTTTTTTATTTTGGTTTGAATCCTCCACCTGGATTTGGGAAACATTATAGGTAAATAGCAATACATTGTGGAAACTGTGTTGGGTATACCGACATGGTCTAAGCAATAACTATGTTAGTGTGACATATTTGTGGGTACCGGTAGCCTTTGATTCAATCAAAGAGAATATGGGGCCGCTGAGTGATGTCCTGAAGCACTAATGAACTTCTAGAACCCTTTACTTGACCAACTTGGCCTTTATGATGTAGTGAGATGACCAGCTTTGGTGCAGTCCGAAGTTGGTAGATACTCGATACTACACTCATTGAGGGTTGGTTTCTTGGGATATTTAGGTCTCCATTAAAGAGGCTTGAGCTGAAACAATGACCAAGGAAACAATCCAATGATATTGAGCTCCTTAGAACCCGGTTACTATTATTAGGACAGGTTGAGCCAACTAAACTTCAAGAGGGTACTTACCTATAAAACCCCATGCAAGCCTAAACTAAGAACTTGTTTGTTTTACTTGTATATGCATACTTGTACATAATATCATGGACATCATGAGCATCATATACATCTGTGATACGGTGGAAGAACCAGACTGTTTTAGGAAAATGCTGGTTTGCGTTTTGCGTTTGTGGTCGCAAAATATCGCGGTAAGCAAGAGTCGCCATCGACTTTTATGTTATCCAACTGGAAAGGAAAAAAGCACAAAAAAATTCCTTTTTCGAGATTTTGAGTACGGGGGGTAGATTATAGAAAGGGAAGGTATTAGCACCGTTTCTATCCGTAGTTTTCTACGGGATCTTAGGTACTTGCTCATCATTTAAAAATTTATTATGTGTTTGTGTTTTTGAAAAAGTTTTGTTTTACTTTGATTTAACCCTTGCTTCTGTCTTCAAGAGTGTTACGAAGTCGTTTTGAAAACTTTGTTTGAAAAGTGTGTAAGTGTGGAAAAGTTTCACTTTGAGCAAGTACCTACTAGCATCTACCTACTCGAAAAAGAATGCTTCTGTTCTTGTTCCCTTTAGACAGCGCTATCCCACTATTAGTGAGTAGGTAGCACCGTCGTTGGAATTGTAAGGGTCAATTCGAAAAGGGACGTACGATCACTAAAGCAATGTTAGGACGTCTTAGTAATAACCCTAATGTCTTAAGATCATATTCGAGGCAACATTTCCGAGGCAACCTTTCCGAGGCAACATTTCTGAACGGGACATTTGATCTTTGTTTAGACAAAAGAGAGACCACTAAGACACCCTATACTTAATGATTGTTTACCGAAGGCAACCGAAGTGAGAGTATACCCTAGGAGTGCGCATGTGCGAGTGATTTGATTTCAGTTATTATCTTTGCACATTTAGGGTTTGCTAACCATTTTAAAATTATCATACATTCTTGTCATGCAATCCTATTATCATACATCTAACAGTTAATATTTGCAGAAATTAAAATGCGAGAAGTAAAACTATGCTATTACAAGGCTTCGGGGAGGGGGATTAATTACATAGCAAAAAACCCGTAAAAACGATAAATAAACGAAAAGTCCTAATTAAACTATTACAACCCATGAGAAGTTACATTAATATCGTAAAAATAAATAAATGCGTGATGAATCGAGAACTAGAGAAAATTAGGGTTTTGACCCCGTCTAAACCTAATTAAAAGAAAATTCATTTTTTGGTTGTTTTTGATTATTTTTGGGAAAAAATAAGGTTTTAATAAAATAAGTACAAACCTAATTACTAATTAAGAAAATAATTAATTTTGACCTATGTGATCGGTGGGAATGAGAATTGACTGTTTTGGAATGCTGGTTCGCGTTTTGCGTTTGTTTTTGCAAAATGTCGCGGTAAGCAAGAGTCGCCACCGTCTTTTATTTTATCCAACAAGGAAAGGACAAAAGCACAGAAAAATTCCTTTTTTCGAGATGTTTCTCGGGTTCGGGAGGTAGATTATAGAAAGGGAAGGTGTTAGCACCCTTTCTATCCGTGGTTATCCACGGGCTCTTAGGTACTTGCTCATTGTGTTTTCAAAATTTGCTTTTCTTTGTGTTTGTGGGTTTGAAAGAAGTTTTTGTTTGAAAAGATGTAAGTGCGAAAAGTTTTATTTTGTTTTGAAAGAAGCAAGTACTTAAGAACCATCTACCTACTCAAAAAGGAATTAAACTGTGCAAATGTCCTTTAGACAGTGCTATCCCACTATTGAGGAGTAGGTAGCACCGTCGTTGGAGTTTTCGGGTCAATTCGATTAAGGGACGTGTGGTCACTAAAGAAATGTTAGGACGCCTTAGCGGTAACCCTAATGTCTTAGATCATTTTATCCGAGGCAACCGTTTCGAGGCAACTTTGATCTTTGGACAAGAGGGCGACCTCTAAAACTTCCTATACTCAATGACCACGTTCCAGGCAACCAAGTGAGGTGTACCCTAAGAGTGCGCATGTACGAGTGTGTTATTTTTAGTTATTTATCTTTACATATGTTAGTGGTTATCTACGTTGATTTTAGGCTCAAACATTTGATCTTGTCATGCATTCCCTATTTATCAAACATCTAACAGTTAATAGTTGCGGAATGTAAATTGCGGAAAATAAATCTAAGCTATTACAAGGTGTCGGGTATTTACATCGCCAAAGACAAACCCTTTAAAATTAAATTGCGAAAAGTAAAAATAAAACGATAAATAAATAAAATCCTAATTAATTATTACATACCGGGAAACAATTACAAAATTGGAATCAGATGAATCGCGTGCAAGAAAATTAAATCGGCGTATTTTTTAGGGTTTTGACCCTTCTTATTAAATAAAGCATATTTTTGTTATTTTTTGAATTAAAAATTAGTCTAAGTTAATAATTGAATTAATTAATTAATTAAATGAAAATATTTTTGGGTTTTATTTTAATTAAGGAAATAAAATAAGAATGGTTAAAAATATTAAAAACCTAATATTCTAATTTGATTTTAATTTATTGCAAAATATATTATTGTTAAACCTATTTAAACTAAATAAATTAATTAATGTTTATTTACAAAAATAAATAATGAAATTAATGGAATTAATAAAAATATTATTTTTTGTTGTTTCTGATTTTTTATGTAAAAGGTTAATTGGTTAATTGATTAATTAAATAAAATAAGTAATAAAACAAAAATAGGAAAATAATGAAAAGAACATAAAAAGGAACAAACTCAGGGGGTATTGGGCCTATAGAGGGTGTTTGAATTGCAATTTCCAGGCCCATTTTCGTCCAGCCTGTTTGACTTTTCCAGTTTGCTATGCGTGCATTGACTTGAGACCATGGTAGTCCCTCATTCATGGCCACCAGATTTGGCCTGAAGGCCATCTGGCACGTTGATCCTTGAGGCGCATGGTGGTCTTTACGCTTGAAGATTCACTGGAATAGCTGCAAGAAAATAATAAGAAGCGTTTTGGGGGACCTGGGATTCGAACCCAGGTCCCAAGGGGTTTTGCCATAGCGTGCTTGCCAACTCAACTGTGCTGCGTATTTGTTATTAGAATAAGCAATAAATAATATATGTAAAACAACGCACTAAGCCTGAAATAAAAAAAGAGCGCCAATGATTTGAACTGGCCAATCACGCCTAGCCACATTATCATCTTCTTCAAATAACTCTGGTTATTTACCTGCGGATTTTTATCCGCAGGAAGATTCGTAGGGTATCTCAAAAATCTTCTCCAGGCCATGTAAACGAAACCTAAGAGTACCAATGCGTTTGTCTCTTCCTCCTGGTTATCCCTATACCCATCATTAGTGTTGATTTTGCCTATATCAAAAAGGCCTAAAAACAAGAACAAGAACCCTAGGATCGGGCATTACAGTACATGCCATGAAGATCAAATTAAATAATGCAGAATTGTTAGAATTTGAATGTTAAGCATGATGGTGCAATCAAATTGGCAAAAAGATGCAAGAAAAATGATTTACAATTTCATATGCAGAGGTATATTCGTGACGACTTACAACGAGTTTCAGATGGTCTCAAGGCCTGGTTTTGGTTGCTTTTGCTTCACAGGATATCAGGCAAGGGAGTAGTGTTGAGATCTTGCTTTGAAAACGCCTCCAAACAAGAATTTGATCTCTCGCTTTTCACACTTTTTTTCAATTCTGAGTTGGCTCTTTCTTCAGCTCTTTGTGCGCGTCTTTGATCCCTAATGCTTGTGTGAGTGTTATAGAATGAATTTAGGTCAACACTTGGGCCATAATCCATATGCATTGAAGATGGAAGATTTGATTTTGATCACCATTATCAAACTTCCCAAAATAGCTCAAATCTGATTTTTTATGCATGAATAAGCCTTGATACGAATTGATTTGATGAATCATGACAATTGAAAGTTGTACCAATCACAAAGATATTATTTCATCAATTTTTAGATTTGATTTGATTTAATATTGATTAAAAATGAATTAAATCAATAAAAATTAAATAAAATAGAAAAATAAATGAATGGACATGAAATCAAATATGGTACACGTGTGTGGTATGACAAGACCATATCAAGTGGAAAAAAGTGGGCCCTTTTGTCAAAAATTGGAGTTTTGAGGATAGTTGACTTTTTGCAAATTTGGAAAAATGCCCAACTTCAACAATGCATAACTTCTTCAATTTTGAACTTTTGGAGGTGTTCTTGGACTTTTTAGAAACCTTGAGATGTCCTATAATCAACCATTTTGGTATCATCTCATCTTGATATTCCATGTTCAAGTTATAAGCTTTGGCAAAGAAGGTGTTTTTGTTGACTTTCAAAAAGGACCTATAATGTCCAAATTTGTAACTTTTTGTGAGAGAATTTATTGATCTTGGGGTGTGAAGATGGATTGTAGGAAATTGCATCCTCTTCAAAATGATCTTTGTATGGGTCATTTCTCATAAAGTATGAGAAAGTTATGCTTGGTCAAAGTTGAGTTGACTTTTCCTACAAAACCCTAATTTAGCAACTTTTGAATCTTGATGAATCTTGAGCAATCCTTGATGAATCATGATCAACCCTTGATAAAATGATGAATTATCCTTCAAAATGAGAATGTTGACAAAAAATATTGAGGTTTGACTGTATTTGGGTCACAATTGACTTTTGCCCTAGCACAGTCGATTTTTGGATTTCTTGAGCAATTGACTGACCAAACTTTCTCTGCAAGGCTTGAAATTTGACATGGATGAACTTAAGAATATATTAATACATTTGGAAGAACTTGAGGCCATTTGTATATGAGGACCTTAATGCAACACAAAACCCTAATTTTGAATTGACTGCCTTAGGAGATGATTTGACTGTCCAACTCTTGAGCCATCTTGAACAACTTGGAGATGATTCTTGACATGTCTTTGAGAAATATGGGAGGGCAAATTTTGGGGTACAACAACCTATTTTTGTATTTTGTTTATTTTAAGAAAAAAAGAAAATAAAAATTTAATTAAACAAAACCATAATTTTCTAATTTGTTTTAATTTATTTACAAAGAGGTTAAAATTGCCCTAAAGTTAAATAAGCTAATTAAATTAAATTTGATAAAAATAAACCTAAATCTAATTTGAGAAAAAAATTTGATTTTATGAGTTTTTTGTAAAAAAGAATTAAATTTTGCTAGAAAATAAATTAACCAAAATTAATAACTAAAGAAAAACATAGAAAGAAAAAAAAGAATTGGGCCTGGTATGCTAGCAATTTGAGGGGGTGTCCATAGCAAATTCTGAGCCCAAAAGCCTTGGGCCATGTTGACCTTCCTGTTTCCATGTTGCACGTTTGACTAGGCCTTTGGTAGACCCTCACATCCCAAGCGTTGGATTTGATTTACTTTAGATCCAGTGGTTGCAAGCTGATGGCATATGGTGGATCTATGGGAAACCTACGCATGGAATCACATATGGCAAAATAATATTGAAGAACAAGGGGACCTGGGGATCGAACCCAGGTCCTTTGGAAATTTCATTCGCTCATTAACCAACTGAGTCAGCGCACTTGTTTGTATATAGGAGAATAAATAAAGATTATATGGAAAAACACAAATTATCATATGCCAGCGCGCAAATTTTCAAATGGACGAATGGTGTGTTGCCACACCACCTTTCTTCTTCCCTCTTCTGTTGGCAAAGGTCCAGACTTTTACCTACGGACAAAGTCCATAGCTATAGCCCATGTGATTTCCTAAAATCTCATACACGCACCATAAATGAAACCCAATGCTACAGGCCAGTTCGTCTTGGCCTTGTGAACATCATGGTACCTCTCTTTTGGGCCAATTTCACCTGCATAAGAAAACCCTAAAACGAACAAAGAAAACCTAACAATGGTGGATCTCTGTATGGTTAGCAAAAATGCAATTTATTATTACCATTAGCTTGCAAATGTCTCACTGAAAAAGAATATGCAAAGAATTCACGCTACAAATGCCAGAATCATGATATTGAATTTCAAGAAAGTAAGGGTATCGTGAGGTGCTTACAGTGCATTCTTGGGCACGAAAACACTTGCTAATGGTTGAAATAGACTCCTTGAATGTCCAACAAGTGAATGGAGTGCTTGGAATGGCTTGAAAGCGCCTGGAACTATGAAAACAGATTGCTACTTTTCTTGAGTTTTTCCAAGTTTTTCCCCAGCTTCTCACACCTCTAACCCTTGTGTATTTGGTATGCATTTGTTCTATATGTATCCTTGAGTGAATTAGGTTTACAAGTTTGCATCCAATCTTTGCAATTATGAAGATTTGATCCTTGATTCACACTTGTATCCAATCTTTCCAAAACAAGAAAAATTCAATCTTTTTGTGTACAAATAAGCCTTGCACGATTTGATTCCCTTGCCAGCTATTCATGGACCTGAAATATGCACCAAATCTCAAGTTTAAATGATTTTGATATTTTCATGATTTTATTTTGTTTTAATTTGATTTATTTGAAATAAAAATCAACATAAATGAAAAAAAATAAAATAAAGGAAAGTGGGAAGGGTCATGGCTCTTGGATCATGTTACAAACTCAATGCAAGCACAAAAAGTTGGGCCCATTTGACAAAAATTGCAATTTTGGCCACTTTTGACTTTTGGCAATTTTGCAAAAAAGGTCAACTTCACCAATGCATAACTCCTTCAATTTTGACCCTAGAGATGTGTTCTTGGACTTTTTAGAAAGCTCAAGATGTCCTCTAAGCAACCCTTTTGGTCTCATCTCAATTGAGTCTTCCATGTTCATGTATGAAGCTTTGACAAAAAAGGTTTTTTTGTTGACTTTTCAAAATGACCTATAATGTCCAAATTTGCAACTTCTTGTGAGTGCCTATTTTGAACTTGGGAGATGAAGATGAATTGTAGGTAATTACATCCTATTCAAAATGAGATTTGGATGGGTCATTTCTAATAAAGTATGAGAAATTTATGCTTGGTCAAAGTTGAGTTGACTTTTCCTACAAAACCCTAATTTATAAACTTTTGGGTTTTGATGAATTGTGAGCAATCCTTGATGAATAATGATCAAACCTTGATCAAATGATGAATAATACTTCAGAATGAGGATGTTGACCAAAAATCTTGAAGTTTGACTGTATGTAGGACACAATTGACTTTTGCCCTAACACAGTCGATTTTCAGGCTTCTGAGCAATTGACTGAGCAAATTTACTCTGCAAGGATTGAAACTTGACATGGATGATCTTGAGAACATATTAGGACAATGGTGAGCATTTGGGATCCCTTGGACTTAAGTATCTTGATGCAACATGAAACCCTAATTTGAGGTAGACTGCCCTAGGAGAGGGTTTGTCTGGTCAACCCTTGGACTTCCTTGAGAAATTTGAGGATCTCACTTGAAATGTATTGAGAAATATGGGAGGGAAAATTTTGGGGTACAACAACTTCCCTTGTTCAATCTTCTTGAACCTGAGGATGTAGATTGGCTTGTCTGCCTTTCGTGATCCGAGGGTGGAAGATGATTGAACACTAGAGTGCCTAGAAATTTGCACTCGCATGAAGTGGTACTTGTCTTGTGATGTTGGGAATGGGATTATAGATGCCATTTGGAGATTGATGACGGGGAATGGGCTTAAAGATTCCATCCAAAGGAGTGTCGATCACATAAGAGATTCCTTTGCGAGAGTCCGTATACCTGTTGTTGAGGAGGATTTCGCTGGGGAATGCTGATCTCTGTCTTGGTAAAAGTTGAATTTTAGGAGCTTCGGTCGTCCGTTATCCTACTTGGGAATTATCTCTTAGTCGAAGAGGTGAAAATGAACTACTATCTGGTCGTGATCCAAGCTTCGTAGTAATAAGATCGACTGCTATTTGGTCGTGCTCAAGGCTTTACAGTGACTTATTAGGGAGATGAGATTAAACTTGCTATATGATCGTAATCTAGGCTTTGCAATTTCTCAATTCTTATCAGGTCGTACTCCAGGCTTTAGAAGGAATTAAGTTGTTATCTGGTCGCATCCAGGCTTCAACTTGAATTTAGGGCACACTAATATCCGGTCGACTCTGGGCTTTTTAATAATTGTCCAGGTAAACTGCTATTTGGTCAAAATCCAAGCTTCATAGTGTCTTGTACTATTATCTGGTCGTAATCCCAGGCTTCAGTGTCTTTTACCGCTATCTGGTTGTAATCCAGTCTTCACGATGTTTCATACCATTATATGGTCGAATCCATGCTTCATGGTGTTTTGTACTGCTATCTGGTCGATTCCAGGCTTCACAATACCTTACTTATTATCTAGTCATAATCCAGGCTTCAGAAGAAATCAAGTGTTTATCCGGTCGCCTCCAGGCTTCCATTTGATTTTTA
Source organism: Vicia faba (assembly GCA_948472305.1). Classification (NCBI taxonomy): domain Eukaryota; kingdom Viridiplantae; phylum Streptophyta; class Magnoliopsida; order Fabales; family Fabaceae; genus Vicia; species Vicia faba. Next base: position 162,108 of record CATIWC010002739.1, on the reverse strand, counting down.
GGCCTACTAATATCCGGTCGGTTTCCGGGCTTCATAGTAATTGGCCAGGTAGACTGCTATTTGGTCGAAATCCAAGCTTCGCAGTGTCCCTTACTGTTATCTGGTCGTAATCCAGGCTTCAGTATCTTTTATCGCTATCTGGTCGTAATCCAGGATTCACGATGTCTTATACCATTATCTGGTCGAATCCAGGCTTCATAGCGTTTGGAGAAATCAAGATATTATGCGGTCGAATCCGGGCTTCATAACTTGCATTATAGATATACCACTATCTGGTCAACTCCAGGCTTCGTAGTATTCTTGGCTGCTATCTGGTCGTAATCTAGGCTTCACAATGTCTTCTACCATTATCTGGTCGAGTCCAGGCTTCATGGTACCTTGTTTTTCTATCTGGTCGTAATCCAGGCTTCACAATAACTTGCTAAGCTGTTATCCGGTCGACTTCCGGGCTTCACGGCTTGTGTTTATGGTATACCACTATCTGGTCGAATCCAGGCTTCATGGTGTCCTTGTACTGCTATCTGGTCGTAATCCAGGCTTCACAGTAACTTGCTGCGGATTAAACTATTATCCGGTCAAACCGAGGCTTTATAGCTTTAAGATAAACCACTATCTGGTCGATTCCAGGCTTCACGGTGTTTGATACTCTTATTCGGTCGTTCTCCGGGCTTCACAATATGATGGGGAAATCAAGATACTATCCGGTCGGATCTGGGCTTCATAGTTTGAACTGGAATAGAAATCTTTAGCATTGATTTGACTGAACCAGAGAAAACCTGTGAGAATTTTGATTGTACCTTTCCCTGAAAGGTAAAGAGTTAGTCGTATGTAATGTCATGATGTATGAAATGTATTGAGTAATGATGTTCTCAAAATAAATGAGATTTGTGTTGTATGATGCTTATGCACATGTCATGATGTATGGATATGCAATGTTTTTATGATATTCTCTAACTGGGGAAAATAAATCCCGGGCTACTGCTGGAGGGTACGAAGAGTTAAATTATTTGTTTCCGCTGGGGGTAACAATCGAAATAAGTCAGTGAGGGAATAACTCTGTTGGAGGATACACCGGAGAGAGAATGCTCTGAGGAAGATATACTCTATCAGAAGATCTGCTGATTTGGAGGAATAACCTCGGTTGGAGATGAATTATCGTTGCTGGCGATAACGAACCTTGTTGGGGATTGAGTTTCTGCTTGTGGAAGAAATAAACTCCACTGGGGATGGTCCTCCATTGTTGGTGATAGATAAACTCTGCTTGGGGATAATTACCATCACTATCTTTGGGTGCTTCTTACTCTGCGGGGAGTGTATGCACTTTTAGTCATTTTCTCATGTTGTCTCTATCCCTGTACCTGGTGGGTAGAGCAACTGTAAGGTTTGGACATTTCTTGTTTGCCCCTGTTCCTGAAATTACCAGTAATTGTCTTTTGTTTCGCATGTAAATATCTATGAGCAACAATTATTGTCAAATGCATATATCAAAATGAAACATTGGATGTTCTTGCAAAACAAAACAGAAAAAGAAAAACAATTTTGAAATTTGTTGTAAAATGAATTGTATTGATTTCTGAAGTTGGCCTGTAATAGGCGTTTTGTACAAGAGGCTGGCGTCCTAGTAAGAGAACACCGCTGAACGAACAGAATTTATACAATTTGTGTAGAAGAAAGAAAAACAGCTATGTGAAACAATCCCGCTGGGTTACAACTCTGCTATTGCCCTTATATCTTCGAGCGTCTCATCACTTTGCTACTTGGTTGAAGGTAGATCAGATTGATTGGCGCCGTCCGAGCTTGATAGTCGATATCAAAGTCTGGTTGCAAGATGATCCAATGAGACATAGTGTTACGCTTTGATCCCTAATTTTTTTCCTGGACTGCCTTTTTGGGTTTTCAGTCCATCGGGATACCCTTTTTTGCCCAAGCCGCCTTTTCAGCTTTTCAACTTGCCGGGTGTACAGTTTTTTTCATTTTCATCCCTTACTTTTGCCCGAACACTTTTGGTTCGCCGGGAAGCCCTCATTTTTGCCTAGGTATGTCAACCTAGCGGGTCTTTGATTATGCGTAGTATTTTTTCACTATGTCTGCATTGACAGGGTGAGGAAGGTCATCACCATCCATGGTGGTTAGAATCATAGCTCCTCCTGAGAAAATGCTCTTAACCACAAACGGCCCTTCGTACGTAGGGGTCCATTTGCCCCTGGGATCACCTTGTGGCAGTATGATGCATTTGATCACCAGATCCCTGACTTGATACTCTTGTCGTACGACTTTCTTGTTAAATGCCTTGATCATTCGCTTTTTGATACGTCTGACCATGACAAATAGCAGTAAGTCTCTTCTCGTCGATTAAGTTCAACTGATCAAGCCGGGTCTGGATCCAGTCGTCTTCGCTCAAACCTACATCTTTCGTAATCTAGAGAGAGGGTATCTGGACCTCAATGGGTAAGACCGCCTCCATACCATACACCAAAGAGTAGGGGTTTCCCCCGTCGAAGTCCACGCTGAGATACGGTACCCATGAAGAGCGAATGGTAACATCTCGTACCAGTCTTTGTATGTCACTATCATCTTCTGCATAATCTTCTTGATGTTCTTATTAGCAGCTTCACCAGCCCCATTCATCTTTAGCCGGTAGGATAAGAGTCGTGATGCTGAATCTTGAACTTCTTGCAGAGCTCAGTGATCATCGTATTGTTGAGATTTGTACCATTGTCCGTAATGATCCTCTCTGGTACACCGTATCGACAGATCAAATTGTGTCGGATGAACCGCGCCATGACGTTCTTGGTTACTGTAGCAAAGGAAGCTGCCTCAACCCACTTTATAAAGTAATCAATAGCTACCAGAATGAAACGATTCCCATTGGACGCAGTAGGTCTGATCTCTCCGATCATGTCGATGCCCCACATTACAAAAGGCCAAGGAGCTGTCAAAACATTCAGAGGAACTGGAGGTGTATTCACTTTATCAGCATAGACTTGGAACTTATGACAGGTCCGAGAATGCTGATAACAATCGGCTTCCATAGTAGACCAATAATATCCTGCCCGTAGGATTTTTTTGCCATGGTATGTCCACTGGAATGAGTTCCGAAAGTACCTTCATGCAACTCTACCATGATTCTTTCCGCCTCGCTTTTATCCACACATCACAGTAAGGTTAAATCATGGTTACGCTTGTAATGGACACCATTGCTGATGAAGAACTTCGCAGCGAATCTCCTCAGAAACTTCTTATCATTAACAGATGCACCCTCAGGGTACTCTTGAGACTCAATATACTTTTTTACCTCGTGAAACCAGGGTTTATCTGCTACCTCTTCAGTCTTGATGTCATAGTAATGTGCGGGTTCGTCTAACCTTTCAATGGTAATCTGGGGAGCTTCATTGTCCCACCTGACCTTGAACATAGAAGACATGGTAGCTAGCGCGTCCGCCAGCTGATTCTCCTCTCTTGGGAAGTGTTCAAAGGTTATCTCCTCAAAATGTGGAAGCAATGTCAACACGTACTCTTTGTAAGGAATAAGATTTGGGTGTTTCGTATCCCACTCGCCTTTGATCTGACTGATCACTAGAGCGGAATCTACGAACACACTCAAGAACTTAATCCTTAGGTCAATAGCATCTCAAAGACCCATGATGCATGCTTCATACTCCGCCATATTGTTGGTGCAGTTAAAACATAATCGGGCGGTGAATAGAGTATGACATCCCTCAGGAGATATAATTACGGCGCCAATTCCATTACCCAACGCGTTTGAAGCTCCATCAAAATACATAGACCATCGGGATCCTTCCTCAGGTCCTTCATCCAGTCCAGGTTTTTCACAGTCGGTCACCAACATGATGTTCTCATCCGGGAACTCAAAATTCATAGACTGGTAATCATCCACGGCCTGATGTGCCAAAAGATCTGCCAACACACTCCCCTTGATTGATTTTTGGGTTGTGTATTGGATTTCATACTCGGTTAAGATCATCTTCCACCTTGCTATTCTTCCGGACAAGGCAGGCTTTTCGAAGATATACTTGATTAGATCCATCTTTGATATCAATAGGATAGTGTGAGTCAGCATATACTGTCTCAGCCGACGAGCAGCCCATGCCAAAGCGCAATAAGTTTTCTTAAGCAACGAGTATCGGGTCTCGCAGTCGGTAAACTTTCTGCTAAGGTAGTAAATAGTGTGCTCTTTTCGGCCAGACTCGTCATGCTGCCCCAGCATACACCCCATCGAATTGTCGAGTACTGTCAAGTATAAGATCAAAGGTCTTCCTTCAACTGGAGGCATCCGAATATGTGGCTCTTGGAGATATTCTTTGATCCTTTTGAAAGCAGCCTGACATTCATCATTCCATTTTACCACTTGATCTTTCTTCAGCAGCTTGAAGATTGGCTCACAAGTAGCAATTAGATGTGAAATGAATCGGGAAATGTAGTTCAGCCGTCCCAAAAAGCCTCTGACTTCGTTTTCCGTTTGGGGAGTTGGAATCTCCTGTATAGCCTTTACTTTGGCAGGATCCACTTGAATACCTTTATCACTCACGACGAAACCCGACAGCTTACCAGACCTTACCCCGAAGGTGCACTTGTTCGGGTTCAACCTTAGCTTGTACATCTTCAACCTGTCGAACAGCTTCTGGAGATGATCAAGATGTTCTTCCTTAGTCTGGGACCTTGCGATCATATCATCAACGTAGACCTCGATCTCATGGTGAATCATGTCGTGAAACAAAGCAACCATGGCGCGCTGATACGTTGCCCCAGCATTCTTCAATCCAAACGGCATGACCTTGTAGCAAAAGGTGCCCCACTGTGTAACGAAGGTTGTCTTCTCCATGTCTTCAGGAGCCATCTTAATCTGATTGTAACCAGAAAAACCATCCATAAAGGATAAGATCTTATGCTGCACGGTGTTGTCGACCAGAACATCGATATGAGGAAGTGGGAAATCATCCTTGGGGCTCGCCATGTTCAGATCTCTATAGTCCACACACATCCGCACCTTAACATCCTTCTTGGGTACTGGAACAACATTGGCAACCCACTGCGGGTAAGAAGTAACAACTAGAAAACCGGCGTCGAACGGTTTCATGACCTCAACTTTGATTTTCTCAGACATCTCAAGGCGCATATGACGAACCTTCTGGTTTACCGGAGGACAATCTTCTTTAGTTGGCAAGCGGTGAACCACAATGTCGGTGTCCAAACCAGGCATATCTTCATAAGACCAAGCAAAGATCTCAACATAGTCGCGTAGCATCTGTATCAGCCATTGCTTGATGCTAGACTCCAGATTCGCACCTATCTTGACCTCTTTCTTGTCTTCCTATGTACCCAAATTTATTGATTCCACCGGATCTTCATGGGGCTGTATGGCCCTCTCTTCCTGTAGTAACAATCTAGCAAATTCCCCAGGCACTTCACAATCATCCTCAACTCCGTCCTTGGCTTGGTTGATCGGATTTTCGAAGTCATAATCGGCAGTAGCAGAGTTGTTATCAATGGGATCCAAAGTGGATGTGGATCTGCATTATGATATGTGAGTGTGTGTAAGACAATAGCTGTTTTGATAAAGTGCGAGATAGAAAAGAAAAACAAGGAGCGTAAAATTTGTAATGCAAGAAAACGTCCAATGCTTTATTGATGATATATGAAAATGACAAATAATAAGCCCTCACAAACAAAGCCATGACGCCTCGGGCAAGGCACCGGGCCATAAAGTTTTAAACTGTCTGTTACAAATCTCAAAACAAAAGTCTATTACTGTGTAATAAAAGAAACGGGAACGAAGTCCTTCGCCGTCCAGTTGTTCAATCCACCTTTGGTAGTCGGGTAGATCCAGCTGTCAATATCTGACTCTTCTTCATCATCCTCGATTGCATTCACTCCCGAGTCATGCTTGGGCATGGGTACAGTTATGATGTTGGGTTTCTCCGGAGCGTCAAACTCAATTTCTTTAGCTTCAATCAAATCTTGCACATTATTCCTCAAGGCCCAACAATTGTTTGTATCATGCCCTGGGCTATCAGAGTGATAGGCGCATCGGGCGTTCAGGTTATATAGCGGAGATATGGTGCTGGGATTCTTCGGGGCTTCCCTTAGAGTTACCAGGTTGGTCTTCAATAACTGTGGTAGAATTTGAGACAAGGTCATATTAAGCCGAGTGTACTGTCTCTACGGTCTCTCTATTCTTTGTTGATTATTGCATTGTGGGGCAATAGTGGGTCTTGATATTACTACCACATTCACTTCTTGACGGCGTTCAGGTCGGTTTTGGCTCCTCGAGCTATAAACTGCACTAGCTTCTTTCTTACCGTTGAAAGGCTTCTTTACTGCACTTGATGACGTATCCTTATGTATCTTACCACTTCAGATACCAGCTTCTACCCTCTCCCCGGTCAAAATCAATTCAGTATAACCAGATGACGAACTGCCGATCAGATGATTGAAAAATGGCCCCGACAACGTCCCCAGAAACATGTCCACCAACTCCCTATCAGACAGAGGGGGTTGGACTCTTCCATCCAGATCTCTCCACTTTTGAGCTTAGTCCTTAAAACCTTCACTTGCACCCATGGACATACCCTGAAGCTGAGTACGCGTGGGAGCAAGGTCGGCGTTATACTGATACTGTTTGTAAAAAGCAACAGCAAGGTCCTCCCAATTGCGGATATTAGCTCCTTCCAATTGATAAAACCATTCCAGGTGAGTCCCTGACAGACTATCTTGAAAGAAATGTACCCATAGATTTCTATCAGCAGTGTAAGGTTGGATTTTCATGACGTACAAGTGGAGGTGGAGTTTTGGACAGGATTCTCCATTGTACTTAGCAAAAAACGGTGCTTTAAACTTATGAGGGATCACCACCCCAGATGCTAGTCCCAGATCTCCGAAGTCCAAACCAGGTATCTTCTGAATCTCCATAGCACTCAGACAGTCTTCGAGTTGTTTGTACCTATCCTCAGCAGGAGGATACTGCTCATCATCAAAATCAGTATCATTATCAGTGACCACGGGACTGGGGCCCTTTTCTTCCTCTTGGACCTCTTCTCCTTTGGATGAAAGAGACAGATCAGCTTCCTGTCGCAACCTATTCCCAAATTTGTTACCCATATTCAGAAGAACCACCTTCTTCTTCTTTTTCTTCTTCTTCTTCTTCTTCTTCTCCTTCAGGATGAGAGTCTTCAAATCCACTTACCCTTTAGCCAAGTTCAAGAACATCTCTTGGAATTGGGCATTTTGTGCCTGAAGAGCTTTGATGGCTTGATCGATAGGTATTTCAGAAGACATTTCGTGCTGAAATAAACAGCGAAGGAGATGAGAAACCTGTAATGGTACCTGTAATGATGTGCATGATAATGGGATGCGTATGTAATGATTTCAAAGACCTTGGGAGATTTAAATTTGCAAACCAAGAAATAAACAAACTTTATTAGATTAAACTTGTAAAAGGTTCAACAATGCCTCTAGGGCATTTACAAAGATGTAAATAAAAAACAAATCTAAACTAGAAAAAGCATAAATCAGAAATCCCATGGACGCTTCCCCTTGGTGCTGACGTATTCATTGATCGTCCTTTCATTCTCAAGTTTCCTGGTGAGCTTCAAGATCCTCCTCTCTTGCTCATGATACTTCTTCCGGTACGTATCCCTCTCCTCTTTCAGCTGAATCCAGGATCTCTTCAACGCCCCAAGTTCAGTGGGCATGTAGGGATAAAGGACTGTATAAGGAACACCCTCTTCATTGGTAGGCTCCACAATCACTGGCAACACAGCTTCATAAGGCATCCCAAGCTTCTGGGCTCGAGCTCGGACCCATTGGAGATAAGGTTGCATAGGGAGAGAAGTCTTTGGTCCTAGCTCTTGAGGGTCAGACCTGTTCACCATGCCCCAGGCTCGTATAAACCTTCGGAGATGCTCGTCAACATCCTCCTTGTAATCAAAGGCAATATCTGTAAGAAGTAACTCATGAGGACTGTCTCTCCGAGCGCGACCAAACTGTCGCAAAGCTAAACAAAGATTGTAGGTTATTCCTCCTCTGATTCCAAGCAACGGGACATTAGGGTATCCCCCACATCGATCAATGACAGCAATTCTTTCCATAGCTTTAGAACTCCAAAGAATGTCTGTATGGGCAAGGGACATTATCCTGTAAGACCATCCTAAACCTTCCTCATTCTTCAACACGGACTTGGGGAGGTGCAAAATAAACCACCTCGCCGGAAGCGGCATGCAACACATGAGGGTTCCTCTTCTTCGCACAGTACGAGTATAGAGGGCATGCAAAATATCACCTAGAAGAGTAGGCACAGGATTGCGAGACAGGAAGATCTTGACCGCATTTACATCTATAAAGGAATCTGGATTCGGGAAGAGAACCAAACCGTAGATAAGGAGAGCCAAGATGTCTTCAAAAGCCTGAAAGTCCAAATTATCCCATAACAGTTGAGCTTGATCCATCAGAAATTTGGGTAAGAAACCTTTAACCCAGCTTCGTGTTTCCCAGTTAGATACTACATCAGCCCGTTTCAAATGTAGAGCTGAAGCAATGTCTTCTGGCCTAGGAGTCTCTTCCAAACATGTGAAGGGCATTTGCTCGAGGATGGATATGCCCAATAAGTGAGAAAACTCTTCCATAGTGGGAACCAACTGGTAGTCCGGAAAGGTGAAACAATGATGCACCAGATCGAAGAACTGGAAAATTACACTCATCATCTGCTCGTAAAACTTTGAGGTAACCAGACTAAGAAGCTGACCATGTCTCCTAATGAATGAAGAAGTATCAGAAACTCTCGAGGCTAAATATTTGAGTTGAGCAAGTATTTGCACAAAGTTAACTCGGATGGTGTTTCTGCGCATGGAAGCCATAATCTGCAAAACAGAACAAAGATAAATCCCCTTGGTCTTTGAAATGGTTAGTATAATGAGGTATGCATGCTATGTTATGATGCATGATGTCATGATAAAACACACAACAGGTATAGCAGATAACAAACATGGTAAAGGCAAACAAGTCACACAATAGCCTTTAAGTTTCAGGCTTGCATGGGGTCTAGGTATTACCCTCTTGAAGTTCAGTTGGTTTCAACCTGTCCTAATTATAGTAACCGGGTTCTAGAGGTTCTCAATATCACTGACCATCCTCCATTGGTCATGGTTTCAGCTCACGCAATCTTTTCTTGCAGCCGGAACTATCTCGAGAGTATGTCTCAATGAGTGTAGCATCGAGTATCAACCAGTTCCCAGCTTTACACCGAGACCGGCTATCTCACTACTTCATATGGCCAAGTTGGTCAATTATAGGTTCTAAGGTCAGTTGATGCTTAACGACACATATAACAGCCCTGTATTCTCCTCGTTTCTCCACAAGGGATACTGGTACCAACCAATGTGCCACATCAATGTAGCTACTGCTTCAACCGTATCGGTCTATGCTGTACAGTTCCCTCACAGTTTATTGCTACTTACCTAACAGGTGTCCCCCATATCCGGGTTAGGATCTATAGTAACTCCTAATACAAAACCCTCAAAAGTAAAGCAATCAAATCAAACAAGAGAAGCAATTTATGATGAACTAATCCTAAGGTATACCCCACTTTATATTCCCCAGCAGAGTCGCCAGTTCTGTGATACGGTGGCAGAACCAGACTGTTTTAGGAAAATGCTGGTTTGCGTTTTGCGTTTATGTTCGCAAAATGTCGCGGTAAGCAAGAGTCGCCACCGACTTTTATTTTATCCAACTGGAAAGGAAAAAAGCACAGAAAAAAAAATCCTTTTCTAGATTTTGAGTACGGGGGGTAGCTTATAGAAAGGGAAGGTATTAGCACCCTTTCTATCCGTAGTTTTCTACGGGCTCTTAGGTACTTGCCCATCATTTAAAAATTGCTTCCGTGTTTGTGTGTTTGAAAAAGTTTTGTTTTACTTCGATTTAAACCTTGCTTCTGTCTTCAAGAGTGTTACGAAGTCGTTTTGAAAACTTTGTTTGAAAAGTGTGTAAGTGTGGAAAAGTTTGACTTTGAGCAAGTACCTACTAGCATCTACCTACTCGAAAAAGAATGTTGCTGTTCTTGTTTCCTTTAGACAACATTATCCCACTATTAGTGAGTAGGTAGCACCGTCGTTGGAATTGTAAGGATCAATTCGAAAAGGGACGTATGATCACTAAAGCAACACTAGTACGTCTTAGTAATAACCCTAATGTCTTGAGATCAATATTCGAGGCAACATATCCGAGGAAACCTTTCCGAGGCAACTTTTCCGAACGGGACTTTGATCTTTGTTTAGACAAGAGAGCGACCACTAAAATACCCTATACTTAATGATCGTTTACGAAGGCAACCGAAGTGGGAGTATACCTTAGGAGTGCGCATGTGCGAGTGATTCAATTTCAATTTATTATCTTTGCACATTTAGGGTTTGCTAACCGTTTTAAAGTTAATCATACATTCTTGTCATGCAACCCTAATATCATACATCTAACAGTTTAATATTTTGTGGAAATTAAAGTGCGGGAAGTAAAGCTACGCTATTACAAGGCTTCGGGTATTAATTACATAGCCAAAAACAACCCGTCAAAACGATAAATGAAAAGGAGAAAATCCTAATTAATCTATTACAACTTGTGAGCAATTACATTAATATGGTAAAAATAAATAAACGCGATGAATCGAGAACGAGAGAGAACTAGGGTTTTGACCCCGTCTAACCTAATCGAAAGAGAAATTACTTTTGTTGTTTTTGATTATTTTTTAAGAAAAAGAACGAGGTTTTTAAATTAAATACAAATCTAATTAGTAATTAAATTAATTTAAGGAAAATAATTTACATGACCTATTTTTGTATTTTTGGTTATTTTTTTGAGAAAAAAATGGAATTTAAAATTAAACAAACCCTAATTTCTAACTTGTTTTAATTTATTTACAAAATAATTAAAGTTACCCTAAAATTAAACAAACTAATTAAATTAATTTTTTGTATAAAAAATAAATTCTAAATCTAATTGGATGAAAATATTATTTTTGTGATTTTATGGTTTTTTATGAAAAAAGAATTAATTTTGGTGTTAGTAAGAAATAATTTGAATAAATTAATTAAGAAAATAAAAAGAATAAAGGAAAAGAGATATGGGCCTGAGAAATCAGCACTTTAAAGGGGTGTGAATAGCAATTTCTGGGCCCAAAACAAGCTGACCCATGTTGACTCCCTGGACTCCATGCTATGCGTTGACTGGGGTGTATTATGGTCACCACATGATGGCCATCAGACCTGGCTTCCTGGACATCTGGTTGGTTGGATGATAAGGGTACATGGTGGTCTCCCTGCCTATACACGCGCCCGATCATTTAAAGAAAAATAAAGTGAAATAATGGAGGGACCTGGGATTCGAACCCAGGCCCCAAAGCCTTTTCCACCTGCACCATTACCAACTGAACCACACACTTTTATTGTACATGGAATAACAACTAATCAATATATTGAAAACAAACAAAATAAAAAGCATCCGCGCGAAAATTTAAATGGGCGAGTAAGACGATGCCATGCCATCATCCCTGTCCTCTCTCTGTGGCTAAAAGGTTCAATAACTTCTACCTACAGACAAATTTTCATAGCTATAACCCCTGCATATCTCAAAATCAAACACAGGCATGATAAATAAAATCTAATGCCATGAATTAACTCGTCTTGACCCGCTGAGCATTATGGTGCCCTTCTTGAGGGCCAATTTTACCTGTGTAAAAAGATCCCAAATCGAGACCAAGAACCCTAGCAATGGTGGATTCTGATACAGCTTCCAAAAATGCAATTAAATGATATAGATAGCTTGAAAATGTGTTAAGGAACAAGAATATGTGAACGATTCATGTTGTAGGTGCCAAAATCATGTGTTTCGATTTCAAGAAAAAGCCAAAGTCGTGAAACACTTACATTGGGTTTTAGCGCAAGAAAATCCTTGTTCTTGATTGGTATAGGTCCCTTGAGTGCTCAGGAAGCAAAAGGGATACTTGGAAAGGTTTGAAAGCACCTGCAAATACGAGAACATATCACCACTTTCTTTGATTTTTTCCAAGTTTTGTTCTTCCTCTCTGCACCTGCAAAGCTTGTGATTTTGGTCTGCAATTGTACACTATATACCACTGATTGAATTAGGGTTGCAAAAGTGTTCTCAATCTTTATCGATTATGGCTTTTGATCTTGATTTGATTCACTTGAAAATCTTTCCAAAAATAGGCCAAAACCAATCTTTTCATGCACACAAAGGCCTTGCAAAATTTGATTTACTTGCTAGCTGTATATAGAACCTGAAACATGCACAAGATCTTGAGGTTTCAATGATTTGGATTTTTTTCATGATTTGTTTTGATTTAAATTGATTTAATTGTAATAAAAATAAAAATAAATAGCAAAAATAAGATAAAGACAAATGGGAAGATCTAGGGCTCGTGAACCATGCTACCAGCTCAAAACAAGTGCAAAAAGTTAGGCCCATTTAGCAAAAATTACAATTTGAGGTATAGTTGACTTTTGACAATTTTGCAAAAAAGGTCAACTTCACCAATGCATAAATTCCTCAATTTTGACTCTTTGAAGGTGTTCTTGGACTTTTTAGAAAGCTAAAGATGTCCTCTAAGCAACCCTTTTGGTCTCATCTCAATTGGATCTTCCATGTTCATGTATGAAGCTTTGACAAAAAAAGTGTTTTTGTTGACTTTTCAAAATGACCTATAATGTCCAAATTCATAACTTCTTGTGAGTGCATATTTTGAACTTGGGAGCGGAATATGGATTGTAGAGAATTTCATCCTCTTAAAAATGAGCTTTGGATGGGTCATTTCTCATAAAGTATGAGAAAGTTATGCTTGGTCAAAGTTGAGTTGACTTTTGCTGCAAAACCCTAATTTAGCAACTTTTGGTTCTTGATGAATTATGAGCAATCCTTGGGGAATTATGATCAACCCTTGATCAAATGATGAAATATACTTCAAAATGAGGATGTTGACCAAAAATCTTGAAGTTTGACTGCATGTGGGCCACAGTTGACTTTTGCCCTAGCACAATCAACTTTTAGGCCTTTGAGCAATTGACTGAGCAAACTTCCTTTGCAAGGCTTGAAACTTGACATGGATGATCTTGAGAACATATTAGGACAATGGTGAGAATTTGGGATCCCTTGATCTCAAGTATCTTGATGCAACATGAAACCCTAATTTGAGGCAGACTGCCTTAGGAGAGAGTTTGTCTGGTCAACCCTTGGACTTCCTTGAGCAACTTGAGGATCTTTCTTGAAATGTTTTGAGAAATATGGGAGGGAAAATTTTGGGGTACAACAGGAATTGATGTATTCAAACTCTATTTTATTAATATAACGTGTGTTTCTTTTTGTCTAAAACGAACTTGAATCTTTTAAAATCCTTGAAAACATTACATATGCACATATCATTTATCATGACATAAACAGGTCTTTTGCAACGAGTTTCCTTATCTCTCTACTGTTTATTTCAGTAAAATGGATCTCGAACAGACAGTCTAAGATCTTCAAGTTCAAAACATGTAGTTTCAATAGTTACTCATGACCCTAGCCAAAGGACAAGATGAGTTGAAGACTCTGTTAGCTGAAGAAAGAAAGAAGAAAACAAAGAAGGCCACTGGGGTCTTGAACATGGGGAGAAGGTTTCCGGGATAGACTAGAAGGACCTTGAATTTTGCAACCACTTCCAGGGAAGGAGAAGGGAAAGGAAAAGAAACAGCGGTTCCGTCAGAATTCGAAGAGGAGGAAGAAGAGGAAGACTACTCCGAGGAACAGTATCCTCCCGCAGATGATAAGTACAGACATCTTGAAGAGCGTCTGAGCGCTATGGAAATACAGAGGGTGCCAGGTCTAGACTTTGAATAATTGGGACTAGTGTCTGGAATTGTGATCCCACCAAAGTTCAAAGTGCTGTTGTTTGCAAAATATGATGGGGTGTCATGTCCTAAAATGCACCTCCGGTCATATGTGAGAAAGATTCAGCCGCACTCCACCGATAAAGACCCGTGGGTGCATTTTTTCCAAGATAGCTTATCTGGAATACAACTCGATTGGTTTTACCAATTGGAAAGAGCCGACGTCCACAATTGGAAAGACCTTGCCGCATCTTTCTATAAGCAATACCAGTATAATGCAGATTTGGCGCCTACCTGTACTCAACTTCAGAGTATGGCTATGGCTTCAAATGAGGGTTTCAAAGATTACGCGCAGAAATGGAGAGATCTAGCTGGGAGAGTGCAACCCCCTCTGTCTGAAAGGGAGTTGGTGGACATGTTCTTAGGCACTCTATCGAGCCCTTTCTTCAACCATTTGATTGGGAGCTCATCTGCTGGATTTACTGAGTTAATACTAACCGGAGAGAGGGTGGAAGCTGGCATAAAAAGTGGAAAGATTCAGAAGGATTCATCGGCCTCTACAACTGTGAGAAAGCCTTTTATTTGGAAGAAGGAGGTATCTGCTATTTACCCACAAGGGAACCAGGGGAGAGCTAAACTCCGACCAATGGTAGGAGCTATTATGATCCCAAAGCCTACATCTAATTAACCAAGAAGTAACCAACCAAGGGTGGAAAGGCCAGTCCGACAATTCACCATAATTAATATGACTCTAGCCCAGGTTTTACCACATCTTCTGAAATCTAATTTGACAACTCTGAAGGAAGCTCCAAAGAACCCCAACACTGCATCCCCTCATTATCACCCAAATGCCAGATGCGCATATCATTTCGAAAGTCTGGGTCACAACACTAACAACTGTTGGGCCCTGAAAAACAAAATTCAAGACCTTATAGATGCAAAAGAGATTGAGTTTGATGCACCCGAGAAGCCAAACGTCATTTCTGCTCCCATGCCTAGACATGGCCATAACACTAATGCTATAGAGGAAGATTTGTTTGTTACCATAGTTGACGAACTCTTGACTCCACTCCCAATCATTAAGATAAACTTGTTAAAAGCTAGTGTATTCCCGGGTCGTAATGAAGACTGCCATCTTTTCTTATCCTCAACAATTGTTTGCCCTTTGTTGAAGACAGGCATTCAACGCTTGATAAACAACCAAGAGATTCTGTTTGAAAGTGCTCCTATTTCACCTGTTCCTGTTGAAGATGTTTCAATCATAACCATCTCCGCCAATCCTTCCAGGGTCCCAAAAAGACCCTTTAGGATTACATCGGTTCCAAAAACTACTCCTCTTATAATCACTATGCCCGGGCCGGTCCCGCATGAATCAGATAAAACAGTGCCGTGGAATTACGGTGGAGACATCTACTACCATGGCATCAAACAAGATGGGCTGGCCGCCGAAGAAATGAGCTCCGAAGAAGAAGACTCTAACATTAGCAATATTGTCGGAACCAGTAATATTACCCATAGAGGTAGAATCTTCTCTCCAGAAATTTCCCCTCCAAAGGCAGTTTTTGGACCCGTGATTGCTCCAAAGGTTACCTCCGTACCAATAATCATATCTGCAAGTGCTCCTATTGACAAAGACAACCTGTGATCGGTGGATCTGGAACTGACTATTTAACGCTGGTTCGCGAAATGTCGCGGAAGCAAGAGTCGCCACCGTCTTTTATTTTCTCCAACATGGAAAGGACAAAAGCACAGCAAAATTCCTTTTGAGATAGTTTCTCGGTTCGGGAGGTAGATTTATAGAAAGGGAAGGTGTTATCACCCTTTCTATCCATGGTTTTCCATGGGATCTTAGATACTTGCTCATTGTGTTTTCAAAAGTGTTTGCTTTTCAAAGTGAGTGGGTTTGAAAAAGTTTCGTTTAAAGTTTCAGATCGACTCTTGTATCAGTCCTCAAGAGTGTTTGAAAAATTGTTTTGAAAGCTTTTTGCAAGTGTCGGTGTGAAAAGAGTTTTGATTTGTTTTTGAATAGATCAAGTATCTACGAGTATCTACCTACCCTAAGGAATTAGGCTGTGTAGAAGTCCTTAAGGTAGTGCCATCCACCATTGACAGATAAGTAGCACCACCGTTGGAGGTGTTCGGGTCAATTCGAGGGTTAGGGACAGTGTGGTCACCAGAGCAACAGTAGGACACCTTAGAATCTACCCTTATGCCATGGGGAATGGACATAAGGACTTACTAAAACGTCCTATACTCGACGTCCACGTCTCGAGGGGCAAGGTAACAACGAGGCGTACCCTAAGAGTGGTGTGTGAATTTGTGTATTGTTTTCAGTTATGTTTTATCTTGTCATGCATTATGGTGATCTACGCTTTGTTTTTAGTTTAGGCCATACATTCTTTCATGCGATTATAATTTAAAAATGCGGAAATTAAAATGCGGAAAATAAAAGTCCTACGCTATTACAAGGCGTGGGTCTATACATCGCCAAATTAACAAAGACCCGTTTTTTTAATAAAATGCGGAAAGTAAATAAATTTCCTAATTACTATTACAAGGCTTGAGCAATTACATAATATTTAAAAGAAACATAAGAATAAACATGCGAAAAGAAATTAGAATCGAATGTTCGAGGGCGTTGGACCCTTTAAAGAAATTAAATGAAATTAAAAATTAATTAATTATTTAATGAAGAAAAGAAGTTATTTTTTTATGGTTTTTGGTATTTATGGAATAAATAAAATTAATTAAAATTAGAAGTTAAATAAAACCCTAGTTCTAAGGTGTTTTTAATTATTTATGAAAGATATTCAAGTTTGACCTAATTTACCCTAATTAATTAATTACATGTTTATTTACAAAATTAATTAATTAATAATAATGATAATAAGAAAAATTTGTTTATTAAGAAAAAGGAATAAAAATGCTAAAAACCTAATTTCTACATATTTTAGTTATTTAAGAAAAGATTAAAATTGAAAACCCTAAATTAAACTAAATTGATTATTAAAATTTGTTTACAAAAATAAATAATGAATTAGATAATAATAACAATAAACATGTTTTTTTTTGTTTTTTTCTGTATTTTTATTTTATTACGAAAATTATTTTTATGGATTGAATAAAACAAAAAAACAATTAAGATAAAAAGAAGGAAAGAAAAGGAAATTAGAAAAAAGAAATACAAACAATGGGGTTATTCAGACCCAAATTGGAGGTGTTATTTAAGAAATTTGGCCCAAGAATGCAAGGCCCTTTGGACTTTCTGGAATTGCGTATGGAATGGTTGACCAGCGTGCATGGTGGAATCCATTCCTAGCCTTCAGATGGATCCTTATGCATAGGTGGCAAGCATAGATGTGGAGTTGTATGGTAGGACGTTGATGGCATGCTGCATAGAAACATATTGAAGAAAAAATTATGGAAGAAGTGGGGGACCTGGGAATCGAACCCAGGTCCCAATACCTGCAAGCCACCTCATTTACCAACCAAGCTAGTGCGCGTATCTGTTAGTATTATGGAACATGATTAATATAAGAGAAAAACAAGCGTTATTGGTAGAAAGCAAAAATCACGCGCCAAGATTTGAATCACCCAGTCATGTATGGACACGCCAGCTTCGTCTTCATCTTTTTTCCTGAAATATGAACAAATAGCGGGGGTTTTAAACCCCCACTAAACAAGGCCAGGAAAAATAACGATTAGCACATAAGCAAATGTAAAAAGAGCGCGAGGTGTGGACTTGCTTCGTTTGGATGTCCTGAAATCAATGGTATAGGTTTCAAGGCCTGATTTTACCATATGTGTAAAGCCCCAAATCTGGAACTCTGAAACCCTAAAAAACGTTCATGGTGAATTCTTATACAGGCATGGTTAGTTCAATTCAAGGGCACCATTAGCTTCAGAACGTTCATATTAGTGCAAATCAATATTTAAAACATATGAAAAATGCATGTAAATTGGAACACGATAATTGAAAAATTCATGAAAAGTTCCACACTGTTCTACCAATTCTTGAGGCCTGGCGATTGGTTCTTTATTGCAATCCCTTCCTGGATGTCTTGGCAAGGCTTTGGAATGCTTTTTGAGCTTTGAAACGAGCTCTAGGTATCAAAACAGTTTTCAATATTTTGTCCAAAATTGCAAGTTTGTTCTATGGTTTTGAGCGCAACTTCTGTGTCCATTGCATTAGGTTTCAGTCTTGCATATGTATGTGAGTAGAATTAGGTCAAAAAGCCAGCCCAAAATCCATCCATTTATGATTTTGAATATTTGATTTTCCATATCTTTTTTTCAATCTTTTTCATGCCAATTATGCCAAATTTGGATGATTTTATCCTTGGTGATTGATACACGAGATATTGAGGTCATAATGAGTGAATTGGCTGCACAAAAGGATTTGAAAAACATGATTTAGTATTTTTCTCATAATTAATTTTAATTAAATGAATTAATAAGATTAAAAATTCAATTAATTAATTAAAAATAAGAAAATAACTCCCCTTTAGGTCAATGGGTCGTGCATGGCCTTTTGGGTAATGATTCATGGAAGAAATTGAGGTCCATTAGCAATTTTGAGGCCTTTTATGCAAAGTTGACTTTTCAAAATTCCCAAAAATTTCCCAACTTCTACAAGGCATATCTTGCTCAATTTTTAAGTTATGAACATGTTCTTGGACATTTTGGAAATTTATTGAAGTCCTCTAACCAATGCCTTTGGTCCCATGGCATTTTGATTTACCAATCTCAAGTTATGGTCTTTGACTTAAAGTGCCTTTTTGTTGACTTTTGAAAATGACCTATAATGTTGAAATTGATAACTTTTTGTGAGAGCATTTCTTGGACTTGAAGTGTGAAGATGAGTTGTAGGAAATTTCATTCTCTTCAAAATGAGCTTTGGATGGGATTTTTCTGATAAAACATGTGGAAGTTATGCCCTGGTCAATTTGCAGTTGACTTTTTCAACTGTCCAAAAATAGAAACTTTTGCATCTTGAGACTTTTTGAGCCATGCTTTGAGAATCATGATCAAGAATTGATCAAATGATGTTTGTGGCTTCAAAATAAGATGTTGACCAAAAATTTTGACTTTTTGACTGTCAAATGACCATTTTGCCCCTACAGTTGACTATGAAGCATTTAGGGTTTTTGACTGTGCTATTTGATGCTGTGAGTCTTGAAACTTGGCATATGGATGCTTGTCAATGTATATGAGCATATGGGACTTGATTGGACCCTTGGGAACTTCAATTTCTTTGCCAGAACCAAAACCCTAATTTTGACTGTGTTAGGAGGCAATTGGACTGTGCAACCCTTGAGAGATTTTGAACCTTGATCCTGGCAAATCTTGAAGAATATGGGAGGGAAAATTTTGGGGTACAACAGTTGCCCCTGTTCAATCTTCTTAAACCTGAGGGTGTAGATTGGCTGGCGTGCCTTTCGTAATCCGAGGGTAGAAGATGATTGAACACTAGAGTGCCCAGAAATTTGCACTCACATAGTAGAGTGTCAGCAGCATGATGCAGGGAATGGGCTTATAGATGCCATTTGGAGACTGATGGATAGGGGGATGGGCTTATAGATGCCATCGGGAGGTTGTCGATCGCGTAAGAGATTCCTTAGCGAGAACTTGCGTACCTGAGAAAGAAAATGATTACCTGGTGTTGTACCCCAAAATTTGCCCTCCCATTTTCTCAACATTTTCTCATCACAAGACCCTTGGAGCTCAAGGTCCAGTTAGGGTTTCCTCTGCTCAAGACTTCTCCTTGCACTATTGACCCAAATTAGGGTTTGTGTTTGCACAAAGATATTTTGACCTAAAATGCCTAAGATGACTTTCATGCTTCATGTTGGACTCCCAAGTTTATCCATACCAAGTTTCAAGCCTTGATTCCAATCTTTGCCCAGTCAATTGGACAGTTGACCTAGAAATCCACTGTATTGGGGAAAAAGTCAACTGTGGCCAATTGACAGTCAAACCTCATGAAAATTGACCCACATCAACATTATGAACTCACATGGACCATTTGATCAAGTTTGGATCACAATTCCACAAGAAATTTGATCAGATCACCAAAAGGGCAAAATAGTCATTTTTAGGGTTTTGACTGCACAAAGGCAATTTTTGACTGTTTGACCTAGCCAATGGCAAACCAAGCTCACATATGGACTCAAGGACCCCATGGAATTGTCTTGACATACTCAACAAGTTCAAAGGATCCCAAATGCACAAGATTGACAGTTGAATTTCCCAGTCAATTGATCAATTTTGACTGTATACTGAAAAGTCAAACTTTGACTTTTTGGTCAAAATCAAGTGTCAAGATTCATTTTTCATCAAAACATGCCAAATCATGAAACTTGTTCATCAAGAAATCAAGAATTGCAAATTAGGGTTTGAAATGAAGATTTTTCATAACTTAGAATTTTTCTAAGTTATGAAAAACCCTAATTTTTTCCTAACTTTGTCCCACTTTCTCACCAAGATTCATTTGGATTCAAGGAAAAGTCAAAACATGAAAGTTGTAGTACATTGCAAAATCTATAACTTTGATTCACAAAGTTTCCTCAAAATAAGCTTGTAGCTCAAGTTACAATTTTTGGAACAAGGGTACCAAACCATTCTTAACTTAGAGAAATTTTGAACCATTTTAGGCAGGATTTTTGCCTAACTTCAAGACCACTTTTCACATGCTTCCACTTGTAATTTCAATTTGCATTTCAAATATGGATTGTACTACACATTCCAAGCTTTCCAAAATGTCCAAGAACTCATCAAACAACCTCATGGTTAGGGAGAATCGAATTTGAAAAGTTGGGAAAAACTCACTTTGTTTATGGCCAATTTACATGTTCATACACTTGTGCCATTTTGAACTCAGCTTGCATTCCTTGATTACAGGTCCTATATCCCTTTTGCACTCATAAATTTAATGCTAACTCATTGTGCCAAGACCTTATTTTGTGTGTTCAAGCATTGTATGCAAAACTAAGCCATAAATAGAAAAAGCAAATTAGCCATTTTAGAAAAGTTGAACTTTATGTCAAATGCAAATCCAAGCAAGTACAAGGCAGATCCTTTTGGCACAAGTTTATGAACTAATCCCACTGATCAAGGAGGGATTATGCAGCATGCTTGAGGGGCCTGTACAAGCTAGAAACACCACTTGACATTTTCTTGCTCAAAGTTGAAGTAACCTTACATAACAACACACAACTCTCATTCCTGTGGACCAGAGCTTAAGAAAAGATTGTGAACACATTCTAAACATCCACCCTGACCTAAAACATAAGCCAACCATCTCCATTGCCTTCTCAAACACAGAATCACCATAGAACTGCCAAAACAGGGCACCTGCTGCAGATTGAGTTCCATAACTCAGTCCATTCGTGCATTCTTGCTGAAACCACTTCAAACACATCCCACATCATCCCTTGAAACTGTTCCAAGCCCTAAACACGACCTGTAACATCCCTAGCTAACATCACCATTTTCATTTTTCTGTTTTGTAGTTGAAGTACCATAGCACGATTCTCTTGGTTTCCAAGCAAACTAAAGGTTGGAATAGCATCCTGAGACATCAAGGAAGCTATACAAATCATTACCTTGCCTTGTAAGCATCTCCATTGTTGCATACGTTTCCAACTGAACAGGTAAGTTCATGAACTTGTATCTCTCTATCCAAGCATTGTTAGGTTTAGATTTGTGAAGGAATTATGTCACATTCATGGCCCTGAACATGCCCATGTAATTAGTTTTCATTTATGTTATGTGTGCTATGAGAAATTGATGTCTGAACATGGAACAAAAACTAGGTCAGGAATTGGGGGAGAAGAAATTCTCTCTCATTTCTGAGAGTTAGATTGATTTCTTTATATGTCTAGAATCGTGGCTTCAAGCTCTACAGGTTTCATGTTGCAAGATTTGGTAAAAGATCAAGGAATCTGGAGTTAGCAAACGCGTGTTTTTTTGGACAGAAATGCTGGAGGTTGAAGAAGACAGGGTCTTGGGCTGGGCTTGTCTCATTTTTCCTATTTGCACATTGTTTTTACTTTTGAACCCCCCTGACCCATTTTGATTTTTACTTATCATTTTCCATTTTTTCCTTTTGATTTTATTTCTATATTTTTATTTAAGTATGAAAAAATATAAAAATCATTTTTTCCACATTTTTTGCATTTATTTTGATATTTATTAGTCTTTATTTAGTTTTTGTACATAAATAAATACTTATATACTATTATTTAAAATAGCTAAAAATAATACAAACATATTTTTCTGACTTTTATTTCATGTTATCTATTGAAAACATTTTATAATAAAAATACACTTTTTTTTATATATAATATTAAATATTTTATTTTGTATATATAATATATATTTAGTAAATAATATAAATACTTATATATTTATTAGTATATTTAGGAAAGAATATAAAAGTAATACATTTTTATTTTTTTATTTTTATTAATATTTGATCTCAAAAATTACTTTTTTTTTACAAATATACTTCATTTTTATTTTTGTACATAATTAATAAACATTGTATATATTGTATAATAAATACATTTTATTTATAAAATTAGGGTTTTGCCCTAAATACATAAAAACTCAAAAAATTAATACTTTTTATTTTGTTTATTTGACACATAAAAAACACTTTTTACATACACATAAAAAATCATTTTTGCATCTTGCATATTTATCTTATTTTATTTAATTATTGTATATTAAATAATTTGTATAATTCAATTTTGATGTAATAGTTAAGTTTAAATTCCTTGTCAAAATACCCCCATTTGAGCATTTGTACCCCCCTTCCCATATATTGTGTTGTAATAACTTAGGAACTTTATTTTTCGCATTTTTAAAGCTTTCTAAATATACCATGCTAGAACTAGGGTTTGTATGCAAATCAATTAACCAAAATAGTTTGACCTAATTTCAAGATAAACAAGCATGAAAATGGACAACACTAATCACACTTGCACCCCTAGGGTATTCCACTTGTTGCCTTCAATAATGGGCCATATTACATGTTAGGTCTCTTTGGGCAAAACAAATACAATTCAAATGATCATAGTCCCTCGATGACGCTTTCAAAAGTTGCCTAAAAATGATCAAGTCCCTTAAAGGAAAAATTGCCCAAAGATACTTGGCACCATTGCAATCATGGTCTAAACGATGACCCGCGCCCGTCCTTTGACATCCTAACACAAGATTGTCCACCAAATGCAATGGTGGAACAAAATTGTTAAAAGGGTTACAAACATAGGAGAAATCTTTGAGAAATTTAGGAGTAGACAACCTCTTAGTTACTTGAATCAAACTTGCAAAACAAAACACTTGCCTATTTTCAAACCACACATCACTACACTTTCAAAACAACTTTCAAAAAAAACATTGAAAACCTTTTCAAAAGACATACACCTTTGTATACATCCCAACATGGATCATTACAAAGGTTGCCACCACATTGGCTTCCTTTCAAAACATTTTCAAACCCACACACACAAAGCACCATTTCAAACAGTTGAAAATTAAGGCAAGTTTATCTAAGCAAGTAACTAAGAGCCCATGGATAACCATGGATAGAAAGGGTGCTAATACCTTCCCTTTCTATAATCTACTCCCCGAACCCAAGAAAACATCTCAAAGGTTTTTGCTGTGCTTTTTTAACCTTTCCTTAGGATAAAATAAAAAGTCGGTGGCGACTCTTGCTCAACCGAAACATTTGCGAAAACAAAACGCAAAACCTCAGTCAGTTCTCCCACCATATCGCCAGAACTGGCGACTCTGCTGGGGAAAAATTTAAAAGTGGAGTAACCTTAGGGCTTAGATCACCCTCTTGCATGACTAATTGTTTGCTTTGATTGCTTTACATCTTGGCTCTCTTGTTTGGGTTTGCAATCCTACACCCGGATTTGGGGAAACATTTATAGATAGCAATACGTTGTGGAAACTGTGCGGGGTATACCGACACGGTCGAAGCAATAGCTATATTAGTGCGACATATTTGTGAGTACCGGTAACCCTTGAGTTCAATCAAGGAGAGTACAGGGCCGCTGAGTGATGTCACTAAGCACTAATGACCTAGAACCTTACTTGACCATCTTGGCCTTTTATTAGGGGTAGTGAGATGACCGGCTTTGGTGCAGTCCGAAGTTGGTAGATACTCGATACTACACTCATTGAGGGATGTTTTCTTGGAATATTTTGGTCGCTAGTTAAGTGGCTAAACCAAAACAATGAACAATGAAAACAATCCAATGATATTGAGCTTCTTAGAACCCGATTGCTATTTATAGGACAGGTTTTTAAGCCAACTACACTCAAGAGGGTACTTACCTATGAAACCCCATGCAAGCCTGAAACTAGGGTTTGGTGTGATTTGCCTGTACATATGTTTGTGCATACATCATGAACATCATAAAACATCATATGCATTTATTAACCACTTCAAGGGTTTAGATCTTCATCTTTGTTCTTGTTTTGTAGGTCATGGAAATTCCTCGCAGAAAAACCATCCAAGTCAACCTTGTGAGAATCTCTCCTCAACTCAAGGAGCTCACATCAAGAATTCCGGAAAGCTCATCCTTCAGTGAAAGACATGGTAGACTGCTCAGCTTAGTCAACACCAACATTGAAGAGGACATGATGAAAGTGCTATTCCAGTTATTTGACCCTCTTCATCACTGTTTCACTTTCCTCGACTACCAGTTGGTGCCCACTTTGGAGGATTTCTCTCAACTCCTGAGAATTCCTATCCTTAATCAACTACCTTTCAACGGTACGGAAAAGGAACCAAAGCCGGAAGATGTTGCTCGAGCATTAAATCTACAGCCTTCTGACATCAAGGGGCATTGGGAAACTAGAAGCGGCGTCAAAGGCTTCTTAGCAAAATTCTTGTTTGAGAAGGCACAAGAATGTTGGAATTCATTGGACCTACAAGCCTTTGAAGAAATTGTGGCACTCCTTATCTATGGGATGGTCTTGTTCCCAAATCCTGACCAGCTTGTAGAGGTTAACGCCGTCAAAATCTTCTTGTCCAGAAATCCAATACCAACATTACTTGGGGACATCCTTCACTCATTTTACACACGAACAATGAGAAAGAGGGGTGTTCTCATGTGTTGTACCCCTCTCCTTGCAAGGTGGTTTATTTCGCACCTTCCACAATCTGTCTTGAAGAATGACCAAGGCTCAAGGTGGTCCCAACGGTTGATGACTCT
This sequence comes from Vicia faba, assembly GCA_948472305.1. NCBI lineage: Eukaryota > Viridiplantae > Streptophyta > Magnoliopsida > Fabales > Fabaceae > Vicia > Vicia faba. The sequence continues at coordinate 136,991 of CATIWC010002739.1, read as the reverse complement.
TACTCACTCTGATGTACATTGGTGTTCTCGGTCCAGAGAAAATGTCATCATCGTCGATCGTTGTGGAGAGTTTCCTAATGTTCCTTTACTTGGAATCAGAGGAGGTATCACCTACAACCCTTGCCTAGCTTTGAGGCAATTTGGATATGCACGAAGAGATGGCCCTCACGACATGTTGATTCCTGACCTAGTTTTTGACTTCGACAACGATGCGCAAGGACTTCGCCAAAGATTCATCAGAGCTTGGAGGATGCCCAACAAGGTTGATAGCAAGACACTGGGGCACAAGAACTCCGTCCCTCTTGAACCTTATCTCAAGTGGGTACGAGCCCGAGCCCAGAGTCTAATGATGCCTTATCCTCATGTTCTCCCTGTGATTAAAGAGCCCGTCAAGGAAGGAGAGGTTCCCTACACCATCCTACATCCTGACATGCCTACATCGTGGGAGGAGATGCAGAAGAGTTGGATCCAGCTCAAGGAGGAACGAAACACTTTTGAAGCCAGCTTCTACGCCAGCGAGAAGAAGGTTCTAGAGCTCACCCGCCGACTCCATGAGCAAGAGGCCCTCAACACCTACATTGCGCCAAAGAGGATGCGCAACGTCTTTTTACCTTGAGAAGTTGTTTTTGTAATATTTGGCCCATGGGGCAGTTATGTACTAACAAATCTTTTCTTATTAATATGACGTGCGTTCTTTTTGTCTGCAACAATTGTGAATTTCTAAAAACCTTGAATGCATTGCATAGATAGCATCTCATGCATCATGTGCATAACAGGTACCCTTTTTTCTACAGGTTGCTTAATCTCCTTCGCTGTTTATTTTGAACAGTCATCATGAATCCAGAATCATCCAGTGAGCAAGCTATCAAGGCCCTCCAGGCCCAGAATGCCCAGTTTCAAGAGATGGTCATGAGCCTGGCCCAAGGTCAACAAGAGTTGAAGGCTTTGCTCTTAAAGAAGAAGAAGAAGAAGAGGACTACGTTGTTCAACACTGGACGCAGGTTTGGGAACACACTCCATAACGAGGCTGATCCAACTACTTCCTCTGCAGAGAAAGACAGTCCCCAAGGGGGAGGAGCTCCTAGTCCTGCAGTCTCTGACAACGAGACAGATTACAATGACGAACAATACCCACCTGCTGCTGACCGATACAAGCAATTAGATGACCGCTTGAGTGCCATGGAGATTCAAAATGTGCCGGGGCTGGATTTCGGAGATTTAGGGTTATCTTCTGGGGTGGTAATCCCACACAAGTTCAAGGCGCCTGCCTTTGCCAAATACGACGGGGCTTCCTGTCCAAAGCTGCATCTCAGATCGTACGTAAGGAAGATCCAACCTTACACGGCAGAAAAAAATCTTTGGATCCACTTCTTCCAAGATAGCCTTTCGGGGTCACAACTTGAGTGGTTCTATCAGCTAGATGGAACCAGTATCCGACATTGGGAAGATTTGGCTACCGCATTTTATAGACAATATCAATACAATTCTGACCTCGCTCCTACGCGTACCCAACTTCAGGGTATGTCTCTGGGAACGGGCGAAGGGTTCAAAGAATATGCGCAAAAATGGAGGGATTTGGCTGGCAGGGTGCAGCCTCCTTTGACTGATCGTGAACTGGTTGACATGTTTCTAGGGACCTTGTCTGGTCCATTCTTCAATCATTTGGTTGGTAATTCCTCCGCTGGGTTTACGGATTTGATCCTGACAGGTGAAAGGATAGAAGCTGGCATCAGGTCAGGAAAGATACAGAAAGGCGCCTCCGCAAGTATTGAGAAGAAGCCTTTCAAGAAGGAAGCTAGTGCCGTCTATGGTCCTAGAAGACAAATCAAGCCAGAACACCGCCAAGCCGTCAATGCCTTGGTAATTTCAAAACCTGTTGCTGCTCCTCAGCAGTACAATCAACAAAGGGGTGAGAGGCCCAAGAGGAAATACACTCGGCTGAGTATGACCTTGTCACAAATCTTACCGCAACTGTTATCAACCAACTTGGTGACCATCAAAGAGGCTCCAAAGGTCGTGAATACTGCATCTCCTAAGTATAACCCAAATGCCCGTTGTGCTTATCATTCTGATAGCCCCGGGCATACTACTGATGATTGCTGGGCCCTGAGAAATAAGGTTCAAGACCTTATTGATGCGAAGGAAATTCAGTTTGAGGCGCCTGAGAGGCCAAATGTTGTAACTGCTCCTATGCCCCAGCATAGAGTAAATGCCGTCGAGGAAGATTTGTATGTTGTTTCGGTGAATGATGTTGCTACCCCTCTATTGACTGTTAAGAGGAACCTACTGCTAGCCGGTTTATTTCCGGGTTGTAGCAAGGGTTGCCTCCTGTGTGCTGTTATCCCTACCGGTTGTCCGCTGCTGAAATCAGGCATCCAAAGCCTGATGGATAGCAAAGAAATTCTGTTCAAGAAAACTGCTGTTCCGTTTGTTTCCGCTGAAGAAGTATCTGTCGTCACAATTTTCAACAATCCTAACAAGGCTCTCCCAAGGAAGCCAGTCAAAATTATGTCTGTTGCACCCATTACCATTACTGTTCCGGGGCCCCTCCCCTATGAATCTGACAAGGCTGTCCCATGGCACTATGGAGCAGACGTGTATGTGCTTGGAGTGAAACAGGAGTTCAACACCGGTACCAGTATCAGTAACATCACTGGTCCCGCCAAGATTACTCGCAGTGGCAGGCTTTTCTCGCCTGACATTGCACCACCAGTTATCCGAAAACCTCTTATCATCACACCCGCAAGTGTGCATGTTCCAAATCAAGTTCCTGTGTCTACTACTGCTGCCGAGTCCTCTGATGCTCGGGGCAAAGAAGTTGCTACCGATTTGCCTGCCCGGACGGAGGCACCAAAAAAGACTGTTGTTGAAGCCTCCCAGCAAGAGATGGAGGAAATCCTTAAAATCATTAAAAAGAGTGACTTCAATGTCGTTGAACAGCTGGGGCATACCCCCTCCAAAATCTCTATGCTATCATTGCTGCTGTGCTCAGAGGCCCACGCCAAGGCCCTGATTTCATTTCTAAAAACGGCCCATGTGCCGCAAGAGACCTCTGCAGATCAATTCACTGACTGTGTGGCTAATTTGACAGCTGACAATGGTTTGGGGTTCTCGGATGCTGACCTTACCGCCAAAGGAAAAAACCATAATGATGCCCTGCACGTCTCTATAGAATGCAGGGGCACTACTCTCGCACACGTGTTGGTGGACACCGGTTCTTCCTTGAATGTATTGCCCAAGAAGGCCTTAGATCGGTTGGATTATGAGGGTCTGGAATTGAAACCTAGTAACATCATTGTTAGAGCCTTCGACGGTTCTAAGAGGATGGTGCATGGTGAGGTAGACATTCCTATTCGTGTGGGTTCCCAAGTCTTTGACTCAACGTTCTATGTAATGGATATTCGTCCATCTTATTCCTGCTTGTTGGGTCGACCCTGGATTCACAAGGCTGGGGCGGTAACATCCACTCTACACCAAAAGCTCAAATACCCTGTCAAAGGGAAGATTGTTACTGTGCAGGGTGAGGAGGAATACATGGTTAGTCATCTGAATTCATTCCGGTATATCGAGATGGACGGGGAGTTTATTGAAACTCCCTTTCAACATTTTGAGGAGGTACCTCCAACATTGGCGTCAGCTGAGACAGTGGTTGAAGAAGACTTTCCGCTGAGGATGGCTTCCTTGAAGGATGCCCGGGCTGTAATTGAGAAAGGCAAATGCGCAAACTGGGGTCAACTTCCTGACTTCACTCAAAAGACCGACAAGTTTGGGCTGGGCTTCACTGCAGAGGCTCAGAGGGCTGTTCGCAAAGAAAGGATCAGAAAGGCTCCGGTGTTCATCACCAACCCAAGGGTGAATGCTATCGAGGAGGACGTAGAGGAAGCAGAATTTGACAGTTGGATCTATCCGACGACCGACAACGGACCAAGCAACTGGACGGCCAAAGATTTTACACCTATTACATTTATCACGCAGTAATGAACTCTTTTGATTTTCAATTTGTAACAAACAATAGGTTGAAACTTTTATTGGCTCGGTGTCCTACCCGGGGCACCGTGGCTCCATTTGTGAGGGCTTTTTGTATGACATTTCCATATATCATTAATCAAAACATTGGACGTTTGTTGCATTTCAAATCTTGTGCTCTTTTTTTCTTTCTTTCTGTGTTATATATTTCAAAACAGCTATATTTACACACACACTCACTTATACAGGTTCCAATCCACTCTGGATCTCACTGGTAACAGCTCTCCTACTGCCAGTTATGACTTTGAAAATCCGATCAACTTGGCCGAAGACGAAGGTGAAGATGATTGCGAAGTGCCTGGTGAACTCGCAAGACTGCTACTCCAGGAAGAGAGGGCCATTCAGCCGCATGAAGAGCCGGTGGAAACAGTGAACCTAGGTACTGAGACAGATAGAAAAGAAGTCAAGATTGGTGCCAATCTAGAGCTCAGTGTGAAGCAACGATTGATCCAGATGCTGCATGATTACATGGAAATCTTTGCTTGGTCTTACGAAGACATGCCTGGTTTGGATGCCGACATTGTGGTTCATCACCTGCCTACCAAGGAAGACTGCCCTCCGGTAAAGCAAAAGGTCCGCCGTATGCGTCCAGAGATGTTCGAAAAGATCAAAGCTGAGGTTATGAAGCAATTCGATGCCAGGTTTCTAGCAGTGACTTCTTACCCTCAGTGGGTGGCCAATGTGGTTCCAGTGCCAAAGAAAGATGGTAAAGTCAGGATGTGTGTTGACTACAGGGATCTAAACAGGGCAAGCCCCAAGGATGACTTCCCCTACCTCACATCGACGTTCTTGTTGACAATACTGCTCAACACAAGGTGTTCTCCTTCATGGATGGTTTTTCAGGGTATAATCAGATCAAGATGGCTCCTGAAGATATGGAAAAGACTACCTTTGTGACTCAGTGGGGCACCTTCTGCTACAAGGTCATGCCATTCGGGTTGAAAAATGCTGGGGCAACCTACCAACGTGCCATGGTTGCTTTATTTCATGATATGATCCACCATGAGATTTAAGTGTACGTCGATGATATGATTGCAAGGTCCCAAACTGAGGAGGAACACCTTGACCATCTGCGGAAGCTGTTTGACCGACTGAAGTTGTACAAGCTGAGGTTGAACCCAAACAAATGCACCTTTGGGGTGAGGTCTGGAAAATTACTAGGTTTCATTGTAAGCGATAAAGGTATTCAGGTGGACCCTGCCAAGGTGAAAGCCATACAAGAGATGCCGACTCCCAAGACAGAGAAAGAAGTCAGAGGCTTTCTGGGACGACTGGATTATATTGCCCGATTCATCTCACATCTAACTGCTACCTGTGAGCCAATCTTCAAATTGCTGAAGAAAGATCAAGTAGTACGTTGGAACGATGAATGTCAGGCCGCTTTCGAAAAAATAAAAGAGTATCTCCAAGAACCACCCATTCTTATGCCACCAGTAGAAGGGATACTTCTGATACTATACCTGACAGTACTTGACAACTCAATGGGGTGTGTGCTGGGGCAGCATGACGAGTCTGGCCGAAAAGAGCATGCTATTTATTACCTGAGCAAAAAGTTTACCGACTGTGAGACTCGGTACTCACTGCTCGAGAAAACTTGTTGCGCTCTGGTATGGGCTGCTCGCCGACTGAGACAGTATATGTTGACTCACACTACTCTGTTGATTTCAAAGATGGATCCCATCAAGTACATATTCGAAAAGCCTGCTCTGTCTGGAAGAATAGCAAGATGGCAAATGATCTTGACGGAATATGACATCCAGTACACGACTCAAAAAGCAATCAAAGGGAGTGTATTGGCAGATCATTTGGCACACCAACCTGTGGACGATTGCCAATCATTGAACTTTGAATTTCCGGACGAAGATATCATGGTAGTAACTGATTGTGAAGTACCTGGACCGGATGAAGGACCTGAGGAAGGATCCCGATGGTATATGCATTTTGACGGAGCCTCGAACGCTTTGGGTAATGGAATCGGCGCTGTAATCATATCCCCCAAAGGAACTCATACTCCACTCACCGCCCGACTGTGTTTCAACTGCACCAACAACATGGCAGAATATGAGGCATGTATCATGGGTCTTCAAGCTGCAATCAACTTAAGGATCAAGATTCTGAGTGTCTTCGGAGATTCCGCTCTCGTGATCAATCAGATCAAAGGCGAGTGGGATACGAAACACCCAAATCTTATTCCTTACAAGGAGTATGTGTTGACTTTGCTTCCCCACTTTGAAGAGATAACTTTTGAACACTTCCCAAGAGAGGAGAATCAGTTAGCGGAAGCACTAGCTACGATGTCTTCAATGTTCAAAGTCAAATGGGAGAATGAGGCTCCCCGGATCATTATCTGGAAGTTGGACGAACCTGCATACTGCTGCGATCTTGAGGCCGAAGAGGTGACTGAAAAACCCTGGTATCATGAGGTGAAGAGATACTTGGAAGCTCAGGAATACCCTGAAGGTGCATCTGTCAACGATAAGTAGTTTCTGAGAAGGTTCGCGGCGAAATTCTTCCTCAGCAACGACATTCTATACAAACGAAATCATGATTCAACTCTACTGCGTTGTGTGGATAAGACTGAAGCAGAAAAGATCATGGCAGAGCTACACGAAGGTACATTCGGAACGCATTCCAGTGGACATACTATGGCAAAGAAAATCCTTCGGGCAGGATATTTCTGGTCCACAATGGAAGCCGACTGTTACCAACATTCTCGAACTTGTCATAAATGCCAGATCTATGCTGATAAGGTGCATATCCCTCCGGTTCCTCTGAACGTCCTGACGGCACCTTGGCCTTTTGCAATGTGGGGCATTGATATGATCGGCGAGATCCGACCAACGGCATCCAACGGACATCGCTTCATCTTGGTAGCGATCGATTACTTCATGAAATGGGTAGAAGCAGCTTCCTACGCCACCGTAACCAAGAGTGTCGTGACACGTTTCATTCGGCACAACCTGATCTGTCGGTACGACGTCCTAGAAAGAATCATTATGGACAATGGTACCAATCTTAACAACAAAATGATCACTGAGCTCTGCGAGCAATTCAAGATACAACACCACAACTCTTCTCCTTACCGGCCGAAGATGAATGGGACTGTAGAAGCAGCTAATAAAAACATCAAGAAAATTGTGCAGAAGATGACGGTGACCTACAAAGATTGGCACGAGATGTTACCATTTGCTCTTCATGGGTACCGTACCTCAGCGAGGACGTCAACCGGGGCAACTCCTTTTTCCTTGGTCTATGGCATGGAGGCAGTCTTGCCGATTGAAGTCCAGATACCCTCTCTCCGGATAATGAAGGATGCAGACTTGAGTGAAGATGACTGGATCCAGACTCGACTTGATCAATTAAACCTAATTGACGAAAAGAGACTCACCGCTATCTGTCATGGTCAGACGTACCAAAAATGGATGATCAGGGCATTTAACAAGAAAGTCAGACCACAAGAGTATCAAGTTGGGGACCTGGTAATCAAATGCATCATCCTTCCTCAAAGTGATCCCCGGGGCAAATGGACCCCTACATACGAAGGGCCATTTGTGGTTAAACATGTGTTCTCAAGAGGAGCCATGATTCTAACCACCATGGATGGTGACGACCTTCCTCACCCCGCCAATGCAGACATAGTAAAAAGATACTACACATAAATAAAAGACCCGCTAGGTTGACATACCTAGGCAAAAATAAGGGCTTCCCGGCGAACCAAAAGGGTTCGGGCAAAAATAAGGGATGAAATGAAAAAATCTGTACACCCGGCAAGTCGAAAACTTGAAAAGGCGACTTGGGCAAAAATGGGTATCCCGGTGGACTGAAAACCCGAAAGGGCTGTCCAGGCAAAAGTTAGGGATAAAGCGTAACACTATGTCTCATTGGATCACCTTGCATCCAGAATTCGGCATCAACTATCTGGCTCAGACTTCGGCATCGATCAATCAGCTTCATCTTCAACTAAGCAGCAAAGTGATGAGACGCTTGAAGACATAAAGGCGATAGCAGGGTTGGAACCCTGTGGGAATATTGTGCACATAGCTGTTTTGTTTCCTTTTCAAAATTGTATAAACTTTATGTTATTCGGCGGTGTTCTCTTACTAGGACGTCGGCCTCTTGTACAAAAAAGCCTATTTACAGGCAAATTTCAAAATCAATACAAGTTCACTTTTCCAAACAAATTGCCAATTATTTTTCTTTTTTCTGTTTTGTCTTACGAAGAACGTCCAATGTTCATTTTTGATATATGCATTTGACATTAAATTGCTAATTCATAAATACTTACACATGAAACAAAAGACTAGTTACAGGTGACATCAGAAGTAGGGGCAATGTAGAATTGTCCAGGCAGTCTAGTTGCTTTGTCCGCCAGGGTACCAAGGTAGATTCAACTGAAGAATGTGACCAAGTTACCTCAACTCCCCACAGAGTAAGACAAGAATCAACAATACCCTCCCAGGGAAGATTTAGTCTATCATCAGCCCTACAATAGGCACCCTGTTCCCCTAGCAAGTCAGCAATACTCTCCTCCAAGCAGAGTTAGTCTACGGTCAGCCTAAAGGAAGTTGGGTATCCCCAGAAGATATCAACATTCCCCAGCGGAGTATAGGCATTCATCAGCAAGCATCCCCGACAGTCTTGATCTAAGATTGTTCCCCGGCGGAATACAGGCACCCCAGTGGAACCATTTACCAGTACAATCTAAAGGTTTCCCCAGGAAAGTGGAATTCATATCCCCAGTAGATTCTGGAAGCTCATCCCCTGTAAGAGTACGGACGTCTCTCCCGAGCTTTATTCAAAGTTATTCCTCACAAGGGCTTATAACTGGGTTATCCTCAGCTAATTGCCACGGAAAATCGCCCTCAGCGAAGTTCTTTCAATCCCCAGCGGAGTTCATCAAAGTTCCCCAACATAACTTATCAACACAATCCTCAGCGGAGTTTATCATTGTTATCCCCAACGGAATCCATCATCGAAATCCTTAACGGAGCTCTCATCAAAACTTCAGCGAAGTATCTCTTCCCACTGAGTAATTCCCCTCAGAGTAATCTATCCAACAAGTTTATTCCCCAACGGAGTCATCTTCTCCTACCGGTGTATTCTTGCAACCATCATCCCCAGCGGAAGCAAAGAACTCTACTCTTCAACGTCGGCCCAGGATTTAATTCCCCGGCCGGTCGTCAAGGATTTATCTTCCTAGACGAAAATGCATTCATAAACATTTCATATTTCATACATCTTGCTTACATACATGATAAAGTGCGTACAACACTATCTCATGTTGAACATCATGACATCATGCATTTCATACATCATGACATTGCATGCAACTGATGTTTTGCCTTTTCAGGGAAAAAGACAACCCAAAAGATAACTACTTTCAACTGTCACAATTCCAGATTCGATTCCTGTATCTAGCCAGGGCACATCTGTGAGTGATCAGATTCCAGATTCGATTCCTGTATCTAGCCAGGGCACATCTGAAGAGTTTGAAGATCCGATTCCTGTATCCAGCCAGGGCACATCTGAAGAGTTTGAAGATTCGATTCCTGTATCCAACCAGGGCACATCTGAAGAGTTTGAAGATTCGATTCCTGTATCCAGCCAGGGCATATCTGTAGGCGACTATTTCCAGATTCGATTCCTGTATCCAGCCAGGGCACATCTGAAGAGTTTGAAGATTCGATTCCTGTATCCAGCCAGGGCATATCTGTTGACAACTATTTCCAGATCCGATTCCTGTATCCAGCCAGGGCACATCTGAAGAGTCTTAAGATTCGATTCCTGTATCCAGCCAGGGCATATCTGCTGACGACTAATTCCAGATTCGATACCTGTATCCAGCCAGGGCATATCTGCGAACAACCGATTGTAGACTCGACACCTGTATTTAGCCAGGGCATGTCTGCATGAAGAGATTGAAGATCAAACACCTGTAACAAGCCAGGAAAACATCTGTCTCTCTCAAAATACACGAGTTCTCGCTAAGGAATCTCTTATGCGATCAACACTTCCATATGGCATCTATAAGCCCATTCCCGACAAGGTTCTGTCACGCCTTCAGGTGGCATCTATAATCCCATCTCCCTATCCACCATCTCTCCAAATGGCATCTATAAGCCCATTCCAGACATCACATTTGATGATAATCCAACATGCGAGTGCAAATTTCAGGGCACTCTAGTGTCCAATCTCCTTTTACCCTCAAGTCACGAAAGGCAAACTTTCCAATCTAACTCTTCAGGTTCAAGAAGATTGAACAGAGGCGACTGTTGTACCCCAAAATTTGCCCTCCCATTTTCTCAACATTTTCTCATCACAAGACCCTTGAAGCTCAAGGTCCAGTTAGGGTTTCCTCTGCTCAAGACTTCTCCTTACACTGTTGACCCAAATTAGGGTTTGTGTTTGCACAAAGATATTTTGACCTAAAATGCCTAAGATGACTTTCATGCTTCATGTTGGACTCCCAAGTTTATCCATACCAAGTTTCAAGCCTTGATTCCAATCTTTGCCCAGTCAATTGGACAGTTGACCTATAAATCAGCTGTATTGGGGAAAAAGTCAACTGTGGACAATTGACAGTCAAACCTCATGAACATTGACCCACATCAACATTATGAACTCACATGGACTATTTGATCAAGTTTGGATCACAATTCCACAAGAAATTTGATCAGATCACCAAAAGGGCAAAATAATCATTTTTAGGGTTTTGACTGCACAAAGGCAATTTTTGACTGTTTGACCTAGCCAATGGCAAACCAAGCTCACATATGGACTCAAGGACCCCATGGAATTGTCTTGACATACTCAACAAGTTCAAAGGATCCCAAATGCACAAGATTGACAGTTGAATTTCCCAGTCAATTGATCAATTTTGACTGTATACTGAAAAGTCAAACTTTGACTTTTTGATCAAAATCAAGTGTCAAGATTCATTTTTCATCAAAACATGCCAAATCATGAAACTTGTTCATCAAGAAATCAAGAATTGCAAATTAGGGTTTGAAATGAAGATTTTTCATAACTTAGAATTTTTCTAAGTTATGAAAAACCCTAATTTTTTCCTAACTTTGTCCCACTTTCTCACCAAGATTCATTTGGATTCAAGGAAAAGTCAAAACATGAAAGTTGTAGTCCATTGCAAAATCTATAACTTTGATTCACAAAGTTTCCTCAAAATAAGCTTGTAGCTCAAGTTACAATTTTTGGAACAAGGGTACCAAACCATTCTTAACTTAGAGAAATTTTGAACCATTTTAGGCAGGATTTTTGCCTAACTTCAAGACCACTTTTCACATGCTTCCACTTGGAATTTCAATTTGCATTTCAAAGATGGATTGTAGTACACATTCCAAGCTTTCCAAAATGTCCAAGAACTCATCAAACAACCTCATGGTTAGGGAGAATCGAATTTGAAAAGTTGGGAAAAACTCACTTTGTTTATGGCCAATTTACATGTTCATACACTTGTGCCATTTTGAACTCAGCTTGCATTCCTTGATTACAGGTCCTATATCCCTTTTGCAATCATAAATTTAATGCTAACTCATTGTGCCAAGACCTTATTTTGTGTGTTCAAGCATTGTATGCAAAATTAAGCCATAAATAGAAAAAGCAAATTAGCCATTTTAGAAAAGTTGAACTTTATGTCAAATGCAAATCCAAGCAAGTACAAGGCAGATCCTTTTGGCACAAGTTTATGAACTAATCCCACTGATCAAGGAGGGATTATGCAGCATGCTTGAGGGGCCTGTACAAGCTAGAAACACCACTTGACATTTTCTTGCTTAAATTTGAAGTAACCTTGCATAACAACACACAACTCTCATTCCTGTGGACCAGAGCTTAAGAAAAGATTGTGAACACATTCTAAACATCCACCCTGACCTAAAACATAAGCCAACCATCTCCATTGCCTTCTCAAACACAGAATCACCATAGAACTGCCAAAACAGGGCACCTGCTGCAGATTGAGTTCCATAACTCAGTCCATTCGTGCATTCTTGCTGAAACCACTTCAAACACATCCCACATCATCCCTTGAAACTGTTCCAAGCCCTAAACACGACCTGTAACATCCCTAGCTAACATCACCATTTTCATTTTTCTGTTTTGCAGTTGAAGTACCATAGCACGATTCTCTTGGTTTCCAAGCAAACTAAAGGTTGGAATAGCATCCTGAGACATCAAGGAAGCTATACAAATCATTACCTTGCCTTGGAAGCATCTCCATTGTTGCACACGTTTCCAACTGAACAGGTAAGTTCATGAACTTGTATCTCTCTATCCAGGCATTGTTAGGTTTAGATTTGTGAAGGAATTATGTCACATTCATGGCCCTGAACATGCCCATGTAATTAGTTTTCATTTATGTTATGTGTGCTATGAGAATTTGATGTCTGAACATGGAACAAAAACTAGGTCAGGAATTGGGGGAGAAGAAATTCTCTCTCATTTCTGAGAGTTAGATTGATTTCTTTATATGTCTAGAATCGTGGCTTCAAGCTCTACAGGTTTCATGTTGCAAGATTTGGCAAACGCGTGTTTTTTTGGACATAAATGCTGGAGGTTGAAGAAGACAGGGTCTTGGGCTGGGCTTGTCTCATTTTTCCTATTTACACCTTGTTTTTACTTTTGAACCCCCCTGACCCATTTTGATTTTTACTTATCATTTTCCATTTTTTTCTTTTGATTTTATTTCTATATTTTTATTTAAGTATGAAAAAATATAAAAATCATTTTTTCCACATTTTTTGCATTTATTTTGATATTTATTAGTCTTTATTTAGTTTTTGTACATAAATAAATACTTATATACTATTATTTAAAATAGCTAAAAATAATACAAACATATTTTTCTGACTTTTATTTCATGTTATCTCTTGAAAACATTTTATAATAAAAATACACTTTTTTTTATATATAATATTAAATATTTTATTTTGTATATATAATATATATTTAGTAAATAATATAAATACTTATATATTTATTAGTATATTTAGGAAAGAATATAAAAGTAATACATTTTTATTTTTTTATTTTTATTAATATTTGATCTCAAAAATTACTTTTTTTTACAAATATACTTCATTTTTATTTTTGTACATAATTAATAAACATTGTATATATTGTATAATAAATACATTTTATTTATAAAATTAGGGTTTTGCCCTAAATACATAAAAACTCAAAAAATTAATACTTTTTATTTTGTTTATTTGACACATAAAAAACACTTTTTACATACACATAAAAAATCATTTTTGCATCTTGCATATTTATCTTATTTTATTTAATTATTGTATATTAAATAATTTGTATAATTCAATTTTGATGTAATAGTTAGGTTTAAATTCCTTGTCAAAATACCCTAATTTGAGCATTTGTACCCCCCTTCCCATATATTGTGTTGTAATAACTTAGGAACTTTATTTTTCGCATTTTTAAAACTTTCTAAATATACCATGCTAGAACTAGGGTTTGTATGCAAATTAATTAACCAAAATAGTTTGACCTAATTTCAAAATAAACAAGCATGAAAATGGACAACACTAATCACACTTGCACCCCTAGGGTATTCCACTTGTTGCCTTCAATAATGGGCCATATTGCATGTTAGGTCTCTTTGGGCAAAACAAATACAATTCAAATGATCATAGTCCCTTGATGACGCTTTCAAAAGTTGCCTAAAAATGATCAAATCCCTTAAAGGAAAAATTGCCCAAAGATACTTGGCACCATTGCAATCATGGTCTAAACGATGACCCGCGCCCGTCCCTTTGACATCCTAACACAAGATTGTCCACCAAATGCAATGGTGGAACAAAATTGTTAAAAGGGTTAAAAACATAGGAGAAATCTTTGAGAAATTTAGGAGTAGACAACCTCTTAGTTACTTGAATCAAACTTGCAAAACAAAACACTTGCCTATTTTCAAACCACACATCACTACACTTTCAAAACAACTTTCAAAAAAAACATTGAAAACCTTTTCAAAAGACATACACCTTTGTATACATCCCAACATGGATCATTACAAAGGTTGCCACCACATTGGCTTCCTTTCAAAACATTTTCAAACCCACACACACAAAGCACCATTTCAAACAGTTGAAAATTAAGGCAAGTTGATCTAAGCAAGTAACTAAGAGCCCATGGATAACCATGGATAGAAAGGGTGCTAATACCTTCCCTTTCTATAATCTACTCCCCTAACCCAAGAAAACATCTCAAAGGTTTTTGCTGTGCTTTTTTAACCTTTCCTTAGGATAAAATAAAAAGTTGGTGGCGACTCTTGCTCAACCGAAACATTTGCGAAAACAAAACGCAAAACCTCAATCAGTTCTCCCACCATATCACACCTGGCCTGTTACAGGAGTTGATTTTCAAACTCTTTACGTAGATGTGCCCTGACTGGATACAGGAATCGAATCTTTAAACTCTTCAGACGTGCCCTGGCGAGATACAGGAATCGAGTCTGGAGAATATAGTCGTCAACAGATACACCCTGGCAAGATACAGGAATCAGATCTTCGAACTCTTCAGACGCACCCTGGCAAGATACAGGAATCAGGTCTGGTAATGTTGGTCGTCAACAGATACACCCTGGCAAGATACAGGAATCGGATCTTCGAACCCTTCAGACGTACCCTAGCAAGATACAGGAATAGGGTCTGGTAATGTTAGTCGTCAACAGATACACCCTGGCAAGATACAGGAATCAGATCCTCAAACTCTTCAGACGCACCCTGGCAAGATACAGGAATCGGGTCTGGTAATGTTAGTCATCAACAGATACACCCTGGCAAGATTCAGGAATCAGATCCTCAAACTCTTCAGATGCACCCTGGCAAGATACATGAATCGGGTCTTCAAACTCTTCAGACGCACCCTGGCAAGATACAGGAATCGGGTCTGGTAATGTTAGCCGTCAACAGATACACCCTGGCAAGATACAGGAATCGGATCCTCAAACTCTTCAGACGCACCCTGGCAAGATACAGGAATCGGGTCTGGTAATGTTAGTCGTCAACAGATACACCCTGGCGAGATACATGAATCAGATCCTCAAACTCTTCAGACACACCCTGGCAAGATACAGGAATCGGGTCTGGTAATGTTGGTCGTCAACAGATACACCCTGGCGAGATATAGGAATCGGATCTTCGAACCCTTCAGACGTGCCCTGGCAAGATACAGGAATCGAGTCTGGTAATGTTGGTCGTCAACAGATACACCCTGGCGAGATACAGGAATCGGATCTTCGAACCCTTCAGACGTGCCCTGGCGAGATACAGGAATCGAGTCTGGTAATGTTGGTCGTCAAGAGATACACCCTGGCGAGATACAGGAATCGAATCTTCGAACCCTTCAGACGTGCCCTGGCAAGATACAGGAATCGAGTCTGGAATATAGCCGTCAACAAATACTCCCTGGCGAGATACAGGAATCGGATCTGGAATCACGACTATTGATAGAAATCATCTTTGTATTAACTTTTGTCCTAAAAAGACAAAACGTTAGTTGTATGCGATGTCATGATGTATGACATGCGAGATGTGATAAGTGAGATTGTATGTTCATGATGCGTATGTGCATGCTATATGATGTTTATGAATGTATGTTTTTGTCTAGGAAAGTAAATCCTTGACGGATGCCGGGAAGTCAAATCGTGGGCTGATGTGGAATAGAGCTTCGCTGTTTCCGCTGGGGATGATGGTTGTAAGGATACCGGTAGGAGAAGATGACTCCGTTGGGGAATAAACTTGGAGATTACTCTGCGGGGAAAATTATTCTAGCGATCTTGCTGGGGAACAATACTCTGTGGGAAGAGAGGTACTCTGTTGAGATGTTTGATGATAACTTCGCTGAGGATACCGTTGTTATATTGGAAGTTTTAATAGACTTCGCTAGGGATGGGGCGACCTTGCCGAGGACGATATTTTCGTGGCAATTGGCTGAGGATAACCCAGTTATATCCTGGTGGGGAAATAACCTTTGAATAAAGAATCCGGGGGACGCGTTCGTGCTCTGCGAGGGATAAGCTTCCAGAATCTACTGGGGATAAGCTTACTACTGGGGAGATTGATTGGACTCTCCTGGGGGAATTTTTGAGATATACTGGGGAAGTGGCTCTGCTGAATGTCTGGTATACCGCCGGGGAACAATCTTAGATCAAGACTGCCGGGGATGCTTGTTAAGAATGTCTGTGTACTCTGCTGAGGAATGTTGATATTTGCTGGAGAATATCCAACTTCCTTAAGGCTGACAGGATAACTCTGCTTGGGGGGAGTGTATTGACTTGCTGGCTCACTCTCTGGGGACTTAAGATATCTTAGTTATGTTCTTAAGCTGAACCTACCTTGGTACCTTGGTGGACAGAGCAATTAGATCGCTTAGACAACTCATTATTGCCCCTGTTTCTAATGTTACCTGTGATTAATCCTTTGTTTCATATGCAAATATTTATGAGTTAGCAATTATTGTCAAATGCATATATCACAAATTGAACCTTGGACATTCTTCGCAAAACAAAACAGAAAAAGGAAAAACAAATGGCAATTTGTCTGAAAAGTGAATTTATACTGATTTTTGAATTTGCCTGAAAATAGGCGTTTATGTACAAGAGGCTGACGTCCTGGTAGGAGAACGCCGCCGAATAAAAGAGTTTATACAATTTGTGAAAACGGGAAAACAAAACAGCTATGTGAAAAGAATAATCCCACTGGGTTTCAACTCTGCTATCGCCTTTATATCTTCGAGCGTCTCATCACTTTGCTGCTCAGTTGATGATGAAGCTGATTGATCGATGCCGTCTGAACTTGGTGTTGATACCGGATTCTGGATGCAACGTGATCCAATGAGACATAGTATTACGCTTTAATCCCTAACTTTTGCCTGGACCGCCCTTTCGGGTTTTCAGTCCACCGGGATACCCATTTTTGCCCAAGCCGCCTTTTCAGGTTTTTGACTTGCCGGGTGTACAGATTTTTTTATTTCATCCCTCATTTTGCCCGAACCCTTTTGGTTCGCCGGGAAGCCCTAATTTTTGCCTAGGTATGTCGACCTAGCGGGTCTTTTATCATGCGTAGTATCTTTTTACTATGTCTACATTAGCGGGGTGAGGAAGGTCGTCACCATCCATGGTGGTTAGGATCATGGCTCCTCCTGAGAACACATGTTTAACCACAAATGGCCCTTCGTACGTAGGGGTCCATTTGCCCCTTGGATCACTCTGAGGAAGGATGATGCGTTTGATTACCAGGTCTCCAACTTGATACTCTTGTGGTCTGACCTTCTTGTTAAATGCCCTGATCATCCGTTTTTGGTACGTCTGACCATGACATATAGCAGCGAGTCTCTTTTCGTCAATTAAATTTAACTGATCAAGTCGATTTTGGATCCAGTCATCTTCGCTCAGATCTGCATCCTTCATTATCCGGAGAGAGGGTATTTGCACTTCAATCGGTAAGACTGCCTCCATGCCGTAGACCAAGGAAAAAGGAGTTGCCCCGGTTGACGTCCTTGCTGAGGTACGGTACCCATGTAGAGCAAACGGTAACATCTCGTGCCAATCTTTATAGGTCACTATCATCTTCTGCACAATCTTCTTGATATTCTTATTAGCTGCTTCGACAGCCCCATTCATCTTCGGCCGGTAAGGAGAAGAGTTGTGGTGATGTATCTTGAATTGTTCGCAGAGCTCAGTGATCATCTTGTTATTAAGATTGGTACCGTTGTCCGTAATGATCCTTTCGGGGACGCCGTATCGACAGTTCAGGTTATGCCGAATGAACCGTGCCACAACGTTCTTGGTTACTGTAGCATAGGAGGCCGCTTCCAGCCACTTTGTAAAGTAATCGATCGCCACCAGGATGAAGCGATGCCCGTTGGATGCCGTAGGTTTAATCTCGCCGATCATATCTATGCCCCACATTGCAAAAGGCCAAGGTGCAGTCAGGACATTCAGAGGGACTGGAGGAACATGCACCTTATCTGCATATATCTGACACTTATGACATGTCCGAGAGTGTTGGTAACAGTCGGCTTCCATTGTGGACCAGAAATACCCTGCCCGAAGGATTTTCTTTGCCATGGTGTGTCCACTAGAATGTGTTCCGAAGGTACCTTCATGCAGCTCCGCCATGATCCTTTCTGCTTCAGTCTTATCCACACAACGCAGTAAAGTCGAATCATGGTTTCGCTTGTACAGGATGCCGTTGCTGAGGAAGAACTTTGTTGCGAACCTTATCAGAAACTTCTTGTCATTGACGGATGCACCTTCAGGGTACTCTTAGGCTTCCAAGTACCTCTTTACCTCATGGTACCAGGGTTTTTCAGTCACTACCTCAGCCTCAAGATCACAACAGTATGCCGGTTCGTCCAGTTTCCAGATAATGATCCGGGGAGCCTCATTGTCCCATTTGACTTTGAACATGGAAGACATCGTAGCCAACGCGTCCGCCAACTGATTCTCCTCTCTTGGGAAATGTTCAAAAGTTATCTCTGTGAAATGGGGGATCAATGTCAACATACATTCTCTATAAGGAATAAGATTCGGATGTTTCGTATCCCACTCACCTTTGATCTGATTGATCACGAGATCGGAATCTCCGAAGACACTCAGAAACTTGATCCTTAAGTCAATCGCAGCTTGAAGACCCATGATGCATGCCTCATACTCCGCCATGTTGTTGGTGCAGTTAAAACATAGCCGGGCAGTAAGTGGAGTATGAGTGCCTTGAGGGGATATGATCACAGCGCCAATGCCGTTACCCAAAGCGTTGGAGGCTCCATCAAAGTGCATAGACCATCGGGATCCCTCCTCAGGTCCTTCATCCGGTCCAAGTACTTCACAATCAGTCACTATCATGATTCTTTCGTCCAGAAACTCGAAGTTCATTGACTGATAGTCGTCTACTGCCTGGTGTGCTAAGTGATCTGCCAATACACTTCCCTTGATAGATTTCTG
Source organism: Vicia faba (assembly GCA_948472305.1). Taxonomy (NCBI): domain Eukaryota; kingdom Viridiplantae; phylum Streptophyta; class Magnoliopsida; order Fabales; family Fabaceae; genus Vicia; species Vicia faba. The sequence continues at coordinate 117,988 of CATIWC010002739.1, read as the reverse complement.
AGTCGTATACTGGATGTCGTATTTTGTCAAGATCATTTGCCATCTTGCTATTCTTCCAGACAGAGCAGGCTTTTCGAATATGTACTTTATCGGATCCATCTTTGAGATCAACAGAGTAGTGTGAGTCAGCATATACTGTCTCAGCCGGCGAGCAGCCCATACCAAAGCGCAACAAGTTTTCTCGAGCAGTGAGTATCGGGTCTCACAGTCGGTAAACTTTTTGCTAAGGTAATAAATGGCGTGCTCTTTTCGGCCAGACTCGTCATGCTGCCCCAGCACACACCCCATTGAGCTGTCAAGTACTGTCAAGTATAGTATCAGAGGTCTCCCTTCAACCGGTGGCATAAGGATGGGTGGTTCTTGGAGATACTCTTTGATTCTGTCAAAAGCAGCCTGACATTCATCATTCCAACGTACTACCTGATCTTTCTTCAGCAGCTTGAAGATTGGCTCACAGGTAGCAGTTAGGTGCGAGATGAATCGGGCAATGTAATTCAGGCATCCTAAAAAGCCTCTGACTTCTTTCTCTATCTTAGGAACTGGCATCTCTTGAATAGCCTTAACCTTGGCAGGGTCCACTTGAATACCCTTGTCACTTACAACGAAGCCTAGAAACTTTCCAGATCTTACCCCGAAGGTGCACTTGTTCGGGTTCAACCTCAGCTTGTACAATTTCAAACGGTCAAACAGTTTCTGCAGATGGTCAAGGTGTTCCTCCTCAGTTTGGGACCTTGCAATCATGTCGTCGACATACACTTCTATCTCATGATGGATCATGTCATGAAATAAAGCAACCATGGCACGTTGGTAGGTTGCCCCAGCATTTTTCAACCTGAATGGCATGACCTTGTAGCAGAAGGTGCCCCACTGAGTAACAAAGGTTGTCTTTTCCATATCTTCCGGAGCCATCTTGATCTGATTATAACCTGAAAAGCCGTCCATGAAGGAGAACACCTTGTACTGAGCAGTATTGTCAACCAGAACGTCGATGTGAGGTAGAGGGAAATCATCCTTGGGGCTGGCCCTGTTCAAATCCTTGTAATCGACACACATTCTGACCTTTCCATCTTTCTTTGGTACTGGCACCACATTGGCAACCCACTAAGGGTAAGAAGTCACTGCAAGAAAACCGGCGTCAAATTGCTTCATAACCTCAGCTTTGATCTTCTCGGACATCTCTGGACGCATACGGCGGACCTTTTGCTTAACCGGAGGGCATTCTTCCTTGGTAGGCAAGTGATGGACCACAATGTCGGTATCCAACCCAGGCATGTCTTCATAGGACAAGGCAAAGATCTCCACATAATCATGCAACATCTGAACCAACCGTTGTTTCACGCTGAACTCCAGATTAGCACCAATCTTGACTTCCTTTCTATCTTTCTCAGTACCCAGATTTATCGTTTCCACTGGCTCTTCATGTGGCTGAATGGCCCTCTCTTCCTGGAGTAACAGTCTTGCAAGCTCACCATGCACTTCACAATCATCTTCACCTTCGTCTTCAGCTAAGTTGATCGGATTTTCGAAGTCATAACTGGCAGTAGCAGAGTCGTTACCAGTGAGATCCAGAGTGGATTGAAACCTGTATGGGTGAGTGTGTGTAAATATAACTGTTTTGCAATATATAAAGAAAGAAAGAAAGAAAGGGAGCACAAGATTTGAAATACGAAAAACGTCCAATGTCTTTATTCATGATATATGGAAATGACAGTTAATAAGCCCTCACAAATGAAGCCAACGGTGCCCCGTGTAAGACACTGAGCCATAAAGTTTCAATTCATTGTTTATTACAAATAACAAAAACAAAGGAATTCATTACTACGTAACAAAAGTAACAGGTATGTGATCTTTTGCGGTCCAATTGGTCAATCCACCGTCAGTCGTCGGGTAGATCCAACTATCGAACTCTGATTCTTCCACTTCGTCCTCATCCCCAATAGCATTCACTCCTGGATTGGTGATGAGCACAGGAGGTCTTCCGATCCTAGCCTTGCGTACAACCCTCTGTGCCTCTGCAGTAAAACCCAGTCCAAACTTGTCAGTTTTAGGAGTGAAATCAGGGAGCCTGCCCCAGTTAGCACATTCACCTTTTTCAATTACAGCCCGGGCGTCCTTTAAGGAGACCATCTTCAAAGGAGAACTCTCTTCAGTCACTGTTTCTGCTGCTGCCAATGTTGGAGGTACCTCTTCAAAATGTTGAAAGGGGGTTTCAATAAACTCCCCGTCCATCTCAATATACCGGAAGGAATTCAGATGACTAACCATATATTCTTCCTCCCCCTGCACAGTGACAATCTTCCCTCTGACAGGGTATTTGAGCTTCTGGTGCAAAGTGGAGGTCACTGCCCCAGCTTTGTGAATCCAAGGTCGACCCAGCAAACAGGAATAAGATGGACGAATGTCCATCACATAGAACGTTGAGTCAAATACTTGAGAACCCACACGAATAGGAATGTCCACTTCACCATGAACCATCCTCTTCGACCCGTCAAAGGCTCGGACAATGATGTTGCTAGGCTTCAATTCCAGGCCCTCATAATCCAACCGGTCTAAGGCCTTCTTGGGCAACACATTCAGGGAAGAACCGGTGTCCACTAATACGTGCGCAAGAGTAATGCCCCTGCATTCGATGGAGACATGCAGGGCGTCATTGTGGTTTTTTCCTTTGGCGGTAAGATCAGCATCCGAGAAACCCAAACCATTGTCAGCTGTCAAATTGGCCACACAGTTAGTGAATTGATCTGCAGAGGTCTCTTGTGGCACATGGGCCGTCTTCAGAAATGAAATCAGGGCCTTGGCATGGGCCTCTGAGCACAGCAACAATGATAGCATCGAGATCTTGAAGGGGGTATGCCCTAGCTGTTCAACGACGTTAAAGTCACTCTTCTTGATTATCTTAAGAATTTCCTCCATCTCTTGCTGGGAGGCTTCAACATTCACAGACTTTGGTGCCTCCATCCGGGCAGGCTCATCATCAATCCCTTTGCCCCGAGTATTAGATGGCTCGGCAGCAGGGGAAGCAACTTGATCAGAAGGGGGAACAGGCGCACTTGCAGGTGTAATTATGAGAGGTCTTCGAATAACTGGTGGCGCAATGTCAGGCGAGAAGAGCCTGCCACTGCGGGTTACTTTGGCGGGACCAGTGATGTTACTGATGCTGGTACCGGTGTTGAACTCCTGTTTCACTCTAAGTACATATACATCTGCCCCATAGTGCCATGGGACAGCCTTGTCAGATTCATAGGGGAGAGGCCCCGGAACAGTAATAATAATGGGCGCAACAGACATGATCTTGACTGGCTTCCTTGGGGGAGCCTTGATTGGATTATTGAAAATTGTAACGATAAATACTTCTTCAACAGGAACACAAGGAACACGGTCTTCTTGAACAAAATTTCTTTGATGTCCATCAGGCTTTGGATGCCTGACTTCAGCAACGGACAACCAGTAGGGGAAACAACACACAAAAGGCAACCCTTGCTACAACCCGGAAATAAACCGGCCAGCAGCAAGTTCCTCTTAACAGTCAATAGAGGGGTAGCCACATCATTCACAGAAACTGCATACAAGTCTTCATCAACAACATTCACTCCATGCTTGGGCATAAGAGCAGTCACCACATTTGGCCTCTCAAGCGCCTCAAATTGTATCTCCTTCGCATCAATAAGGTCCTGCACCTTATTTCTCAGGGCCTAACAATCATCAGTAGAATGCCCCGGGCTATCGGAGTGATAAGCACAGCGGGCATTTGGATTATACTTGGGGGATGCAGTATTCACAACCTTCGGAGCCTCTCTGACGGTTACCAAGTTGGTCGATAGCAATTGCGACAAGATTTGTGACAAGGTCATACTCACCCGAGTGAATTCTCTTCTGGGTCTCTCACCCCTTGGTTGGTTAGGTTGCCGAGGAGCGGCAGCAGGCTTAGCAATAACCACTGCGTTGACAGTTTGGCGGCGTTCTGGTTTGTCTTGCCTCCTAGGCCCATACACAGCACTGGCCTCCTTTTTGAAAGGCTTCTTCTCAGAACTTGAAGACGCACCTTTCTGAATCTTTCCTGATTTCATACCAGCCTCTATCCTTTCCCCAGTCAGAATAAGGTCTGTGAATCCTGCAGATGAATTGCCAATGAGATGATTAAAGAACGGCCCGGATAGGATCCCCAAGAACATATCTACCAATTCACGGTCGGTTAATGGTGGCTGCACCCTGCTAGCCAAATCCCTCCACTTCTGCGCATACTCTTTAAAACCTTCTCCCGATCCTAGCGACATACCCTGGAGTTGGGTACATGTAGGAGCGAGGTCGGCATTATATTGATACTGCTTGTAAAAAGAAGTAGCCAACTCCTCCCAGTTACGAACCTTGGTTCCATCCAGCTGATAGAACCATTCGAGATGAGTCCCTGAAAGACTCTCCTAGAAGAAGTGGATCCACAAGTTCTTGTCCACTGTATACGGCTGAATCTTCCGCACATAAGATCTGAGATGTAACTTAGGGCAGGACGCCCCGTCATACTTTGCAAAAGATGGTGCTTTAAACTTGTGCGGGATGATCACACCAGAAGATAAACCCAAGTCTCCGAAATCCCAACCAGGCACTTGTTGAATTTCCATGGCGTTCAGACGGTCTTCCAACTGCTTGTATCTGTCTTCAGCTGGAGGATACTGCTCCTCATTAAAATCAGTCTCGTTGTCAGAGACCACTGGACTAGGAGCCCTTCCCCCTTGGGGACTGTCTTTGCCTACAGAAGAACCAGCTTCCTCATTCTGCAGTGTGTTACCAAACCTCCGGCCCGTGTTGAATAGAACAGTTCTCTTCTTCTTCTTCTTGACCAGCAGAGCCTTCAACTCCTCTTGACCTTGAGCCAAACCCATGATAAGCTCCTGAAATTGGGCGTTCTGAGCCTGAAGGGCCTTGATAGACTGCTCGGTAGATGATTCAGGGTTCATGATGCTGAAATAAACAGCGAAGAACATTAAGCAACCTGAAAAGAAGAGTACCTGCTATGCACATGATGAATGGAATGCGTATGATTTATGTTTTCAAAGACAATCGGGAATCAACTTTGTAAACAAAAAGGAACACACTTCATTAGATTTAACTTTGAAATTCAAATTGTTCAACAGGTTGCCCTTAGGCGTTACATAAAATGGAAATACTAAAAAGGGAAATAAAACTGTAAAAGAACATCCAAAGCTCATCATTGATCCCAGGGTCTCCTCTTTTCAGTACGGATGTAGTCATTCAAAGCTCGCTCATTCTCCAACTGCTTTGTCAGCTTCTGGATCTTCAATTCCTGTTCGTTGAACTTTTCCCGATAAGAATCCCATTCTTCTCGCAGTTGCGCCCAAGACCTCTTTAGTGTATCATAATCAGTAGGTATCTGAGGAGGGAGGACAGCTGGAGGAGCCCCATCTTTATCAGGATACTCAAGAATGACGGGTCTGACAGCTTCATATGGCATACCTAACTTCTGAGCACGGATGCAGACCCATTTGTAGTAGGCTTCCATAGGTAGAGAAGTCTTTGGTCCCAACTCTTGTGGGTCAGCTTTGTGAATTCTGTCCCAAGCCTTGATGAACCTACGACGCAGCTCGTCACTATCCACCTGAAACTTAAAATTGATGTGAGGCACCAACATCTCATGAGAGCTAGACATGGATTATAAGAGATTCCTCCTTGAGTACCAATCAGAGGAACATTAGGATATTCTCCGCAACGATCAATAACAGCTACCTCATCCAAACCTCTGAGAGTCCAAATGATGTCCTTATCAGTGAGAGACATTAACCTATGAGCCCAACCTCTTCCTTCTTGGTTCTTTAGCACGAACTTGGGGAGGTGCGAAATAAACCACCTCACTAGCAAAGGAATACAACACCACAGAGTTCCTCGTCTTCGGGCAGTACGAGCATAAAGTTGTTGCAGGATATCACCCAAGAGAGTGGGCACAAGGTTCCGAGACATGAAGATCCTTATGGCAGTGACATTAATGTAGTTAACAGGATTAGGAAACAAGACTAGATCATAGATTAAGAGAGCCAGGATGTCTTCATACGCCCTAAAGTCCAAGTCATTCCAGAAACTGTTAGCTTTACCAACCAGGAACTTGGCCAAGAAACCCTTAACTCCGCTTCTAGTCACCCAATTGTCCATTACTTCTTGGTGGGTCAAGGGAAGAGCTGCAGCAACCTCCTCAAGCCTAAGAGTCTTTTCCCAACCAGTGAAGGGAGTTTGATCCAAGACAGGGATGCCAAGCAAATCAGAGAACTCTTCCAGGGTAGGGACCAGCTGGAAGTCTTGAAAGGTGAAGCACTGGTACATAGGGTCATAAAACTGTGTCAGGACACTCATCAGCTGTTCGTCCCACTTTGCCGTGACTAAACTGAGAAGAGAACCATGCCTCTGGATGAAGGAAGTAGTATTTGGAATTCTGCTAACCAACTCTTCAAGTAACTCAGGTGGGTGAACAAAGTTGAACCGGATAGTATTCCTTCGCATAGGCATCATGATGTCCTACAAAACAGAGCAAAGGTGAAACCCTTTTGTCTTTGAAATGGTCAGTCCTTATGCAGGATGCATGCAATGTTTATGATGGCATGATGTTATGATAAAGCATACCACAAATATTTACAAAGGCAAACATGATAAGGCACACAAGTCACACAAGACAAGCCCTTAGAGTTTAGGCAAGCATGGGGTCTAGGTATTACCCTCTTTCAGTTTGTTGGTTCAGACCTGTCCTATCAGAAGTAACCGGGTTCTAGAGGATCCCAATATCACTGACTACCCTCAATCGGTCATAACTCCAACATCGCAATCTTTTCTTGCAGCCAGAACCATCACGAGAGTTTAGCCTCAATGGGCGTAGCATACTGCTACTGTTCTATTGGCCAAGTTGGGTCATTTAAGGTTCTAAGGTCGGTTGGTGCTTAATGACTCCTTAGAAGACCCATATTCTCCTCGTTGCGACACAAGGGATATCGGTACAGACCAAGGCGCCACACCAACGTAGCCACTGCTTCACCCATGTCGGTCTACGCCGGACAGGTCCCTCACAGCTTATGCTACCTAACAGGGTATCCCTAGATCCGGGTTAGGATCTATGTAACTCCGATGCAGCCCACAATATAAAGCAAACAAGCACAACAATTGAAAACATAAGTGATCTATCCTAAGGTACACCTCACTTTTAAGTTCCCCAGCAGAGTCGCCAGTTCTGTGATCGGTGGATCTGGAACTGACTGTTTAACGCTGGTTCGCGAAATGTCGCGGAAGCAAGAGTCGCCACCGTCTTTTATTTTCTCCAACATGGAAAGGACAAAAGCACATCAAAATTCCTTTTGAGATAGTTTCTCGGTTCGGGAGGTAGATTTATAGAAAGGGAAGGTGTTAGCACCCTTTCTATCCATGGTTATCCATGGGCTCTTAGATACTTGCTCATTGTGTTTTCAAAAGTGTTTGCTTTTCAAAGTGAGTGGGTTTGAAAAAGTTTCGTTTAAAGTTTCAGATCGACTCTTGTATCAGTCCTCAAGAGTGTTTGAAAAATTGTTTTGAAAGCTTTTTGCAAGTGTCGGTGTGAAAAGAGTTTTGATTTGTTTTTGAATAGAGCAAGTATCTATGAGTCATCTACCTACCCTAAGGAATTAGGCTGTGTAGAAGTCCTTAAGGTAGTGCCATCCCACCATTGAGAGATAAGTAGCACCACCGTTGGAGGTGTTCGGGTCAATTCGAGGGTTAGGGACAGTGTGGTCACCAGAGCAACAGTAAGACACCTTAGAAGCTACCCTTATGCCATGGGGCATGGATATAAGGACTTACTAAAACGTCCTATACTCGACGACCACGTTTCGAGGGGCAAGGCAACAACGAGGCGTACCCTAAGAGTGGTGTGTGAATTTGTGTATTGTTTTCAGTTATGTTTTATCTTGTCATGCATTATGGTGATCTACGCTTTGTTTTTAGTTTAGGCCATACATTCTTTCATGCGATTATAATTTTAAAATGCGGAAATTAAAATGCGGAAAATAAAAGTCCTACGCTATTACAAGGCGCGGATCTATACATCGCCAAATTAACAAAGACCCGTTTTTTTAATAAAATGCGGAAAGTAAATAAATTTCTTAATTACTATTACAAGGCTTGAGCAATTACATAATATTTAAAAGAAACATAAGAATAAATGTGCGAAAAGAAATTAGAATCGAATGTTCGAGGGCGTTGGACCCTTTAAAGAAATTAAATGAAATTAAAAATTAATTAATTATTTAATGAAGAAAAGAAGTTATTTTTTTATGGTTTTTGGTATTTATGGAATAAAGAAAATTAATTAAAATTAGAAGTTAAATAAAACCCTAGTTCTAAGGTGTTTTTAATTATTTATGAAAGATATTCAAGTTTGACCTAATTTACCCTAATTAATTAATTACATGTTTATTTACAAAATAAATTAATTAATAATAATGATAATAAGAAAAATTTGTTTATTAAGAAAAAGGAATAAAAATGCTAAAAACCTAATTTCTACATATTTTAGTTATTTAAGAAAAGATTAAAATTGAAAACCCTAAATTAAACTAAATTGATTATTAAAATTTGTTTACAAAAATAAATAATGAATTAGATAATAATAACAATAAACATGTTTTTTTTTTTTCTGTATTTTTATTTTATTATGAAAATTATTTTTATGGATTGAATAAAACAAAAAAACAATTAAGATAAAAAGAAGGAAAGAAAAGGAAATTAGAAAAAAGAAATACAAACAATGGGGGTATTCAGACCCAATTTGGAGGTGTTATTTGAGAAATTTGGCCCAAGAATGCAAGGCCCTTTGGACTTTCTGGAATTGCGTATGGAATGGTTGACCAACGTGCATGGTGGAATCCATTCCTAGCCTTCAGATGGATCCTTATGCATAGGTGGCAAGCATAGATGTGGAGTTGTATGGTAGGACGTTGATGGCATGCTGCATAGAAACATATTGAAGAAAAAATTATGGAAGAAGTGGGGGACCTGGGAATCGAACCCAGGTCCCAATACCTGCAAGCCACCTCATTTACCAACCAAGCTAGTGCGCGTATCGGTTAGTATTATGGAACATGATTAATATAAGAGAAAAACAAGCATTATTGGTAGAAAGCAAAAGTCACGCGCCAAGATTTGAATCACCCAGTCATGTATGGACACGCCAGCTTCTTCTTCATCTTTTTGCCTGAAATATGAACAAATAGCGGGGGTTTTAAACCCCCACTAAACAAGGCCAGGAAAAATAACGATTAGCACATAAGCAAATGTGAAAAGAGCGCAAGGTGTGGACTTGCTTCGTTTGGATGTCCTGAACTCAATGGTATAGGTTTCAAGGCCTGATTTTACCATATGTGTAAAGCCCCAAATCTGGAACTCTGAAACCCTAAAAAACGTTCATGGTGAATTCTTATACAGGCATGGTTAGTTCAATTCAAGGGCACCATTAGCTTCAGAACGTTCATATTAGTGCAAATCAATATTTAAAACATATGAAAAATGCATGTAAATTGGAACACGATAATTGAAAAATTCATGAAAAGTGCCACACTGTTCTACCAATTCTTGAGGCTTGGCGATTGATTCTTGATTGCAATCCCTTCCTGGATGTCTTGGCAAGGCTTTGGAATGCTTTTTGAGCTTTGAAATGAGCTCTAGGTATCAAAACAGTTTTCAATATTTTGTCCAAAATTGCAAGTTTGTTCTATGGTTTTGAGCGCAACTTCTGTGTCCATTGCATTAGGTTTCAGTCTTGCATATGTATGTGAGTAGAATTAGGTCAAAAAGCCAGCCCAAAATCCATCCATTTATGATTTTGAATATTTGATTTTCCATATCTTTTTTTCAATCTTTTTCATGCCAATTATGCCAAATTTGGATGATTTTATCCTTGGTGATTGATACACGAGATATTGAGGTCATAATGAGTGAATTGGCTGCACAAAAGGATTTGAAAAACATGATTTAGTATTTTTCTCATAATTAATTATAATTAAATGAATTAATAAGATTAAAAATTCAATTAATTAATTAAAAATAAGAAAATAACTCCCCTTTAGGTCAATGGGTCGTGCATGGCCTTTTGGGTAATGATTCATGGAAGAAATTGAGGCCCATTAGCAATTTTGAGGCCTTTTATGCAAAGTTGACTTTTCAAAATTCCCAAAAATTTCCCAACTTCTACAAGGCATATCTTGCTCAATTTTTAAGTTATGAACATGTTCTTGAACATTTTGGAAAGGTCTTGAAGTCCTCTAACCAATGCCTTTGGTCCCATGTCATTTTGAGTTACCAATCTCAAGTTATGGTCTTTGACTTAAAGTGCCTTTTTGTTGACTTTTGAAAATGACCTATAATGTTGAAATTGATAACTTTTTGTGAGAGCATTTCTTGGACTTGAAGTGTGAATATGAGTTGTAGGAAATGTCATTCTATTCAAAATGAGCTTTGGATGGGATTTTTCTGATAAACCATGTGGAAGTTATGCCCTGGTCAATTTGCAGTTGAATTTTTCAGCTGTCCAAAAATAGAAACTTTTGCATCTTGAGACTTTTTGAGCCATGCTTTGAGAATCATGATCAAGAATTTATCAAATGATGTTTGTGGCTTCAAAATAATATGTTGACCAAATTTTTTGACTTTTTGACTGTCAAATGACCATTTTGCCCCTACAGTTGACTGTGAAGCATTTAGGGTTTTTGACTGTGCAATTTGATGCTGTGAGTCTTGAAACTTGGCATATGGATGCTTGTCAATGTATATGAGCATATGGGACTTGATTGGACCCTTGGGAACTTCAATTTCTTTGCCAGAACCAAAACCCTAATTTTGACTGTGTTAGGAGGCAATTGGACTGTGCAACCCTTGAGAGATTTTGAACCTTGATCCTGGCAAATCTTGAAGAATATGTGAGGGCAAATTGTGGGGTACAACACAACCCAACCCCTGCTGTTATCCCTACTAACACTTCCACTGCTGAAATTCGAGGAAAGAGTATTCAAGAAGAGCCTGTCCGGACGAAAGCTCAACCACTGACTATCCTCGAAGCCTCCAAAAAGGAAATGGGGGAGATCTTGAGAATAATAAAGAAAAGCGACTACGACATGGTTGAACAGTTGGGACAAACTCCCTCCAAGATCTCCATGCTGGAATTGTTACTATGCTCAGAGGCACATGCGAAAGCTCTGGTGAAGTTTCTGAAGACGGCCCATGTGCCTCAAGAGACGTCTGTTGACCAATTTCAAGATTATGTGGCCATCTTGACAGCTGATAACGGCCTAGGCTTCTCGGATGTTGATCTGAAACCAAGGGGAAGAAAGCAAAACGAGGCATTACATGTCTCTGTGGAATATAGAGGAACAACTCTGGCCCATGTCTTGGTATACACCGACTCATCTTTGAATGTTTTACTGAAGAAAGCTCTCGACAGACTAGACTGTGAAGGACTGACGTTGAAACCCAGTAACATAGTCGTAAGAGCATTTGATGGCTCAAAGAGGATGGTCCACGGGGAGGTGGAAATCCCCATAAAGGCTGGGACTCAAACTTTCAAATCAACCTTCTATGTAATGGATATCCACCCCTCTTACTCCTGTCTGTTAGGACGGCCATGGATCTATAATGTCGGTGTTGTCACCTCCACACTGCACCAGATGCTGAAATACCCGGTCCATGGAAATATTATCACTGTTCACAGAGAGGAAGAGTATATGATTAGCCACCTCAATTCCTTCCTATATGTGGAATTGGACGGCGAGTTCATTGAAACTCCTTTTCAACATTTTGAAGAAGTCTCTCAAGAGGTAACAATAACCAAGGCAGTGTCCCAGCTCCCTAAGATTACAAGACCTCCGCTCCGAATGTCATCTCTAAAGGACGCCAAGGCAGTAGTAGAGGAGGGTGGATGCACCATCTGGGGGAAACTTCCAGATATTCCGTATAAATCTGACAATTTTGGCTTAGGGTTTACTTCAAGTGCTCAGAAGGTTGTGCACCATGCTCGTGCTGGGGGGCCACCTTTGAAGATTAGTAACCGAGAGGTCAATACAGTGGAAGATGGTGAAGAGGATTGCAGCTTGAAGGGTTGGATATTTCCTACTGTCAATGGAGGACTTCGCAATTGGGAAGCTAGAGACTTTGTCCCAATAACTTTCATCCCTCAGTAATTTATCTTTTACATTTATGTTGGACTTGTAATATTCACAAACAATTCGCACATTTAAAAACTTGTGTCTTGCTCGAGGCACAATGGTAGATTTGTAAGGGTTTTTATTTCATCTTCATATGACATTTAATGAATCATGGACGTTTTTTCACATACAAACTTTTATGCTCATTTTCTTTCTTTTACATTTTATTCTTTAAGGACGGCTATACCCTTACACACACCCACACCCACAAATGCAGGTACCCCTCCATTCCGGATCCCATGGGTAACAATACTGCTACGGCCTTTTGTGACTCTGAGGATCTAATCTACCAAGCCGGAGACGAAGGTGAGGAAGATTGTGAAGTACCAGGGGAATTGGCCATACTACTACAACAAGAGGAAAGAGCTATTTAGCCTCATGAGGAACCGGTGGATACGATCAACTTGGGTACTGAGGAGGATAGAAAATAGGTCAAGGTGGGTGCCAATCTGGAGCCTAATGTTAAGGAGGGTCTGATTCAGCTATTGCATAATTATGTTGAGATCTTTGCCTGGTCATATGAAGACATGCCAGGACTTGATGTAGACATCATGGTACATCGTCTGCTAACAAGAGAAGAATGTCCACCAATAAAACAAAAAGTCCGCCGCATGAGACCTGACATGTCAGAGAAGATCAAAGCGAAAGTCATGAAACAATTCAATGCTGGATTCTTGGCTGTCACTTCCTATCCCCAATGGGTTGCCAACATTGTTCCCGTGCCTAAAAAGGACGGCAAAGTACGAATGTGCGTGGACTATTGAGACTTGAATAGGGCCAGCCCTAAAGATGATTTTCCACTTCCCCGCATAGACATCCTGGTTGACAATACGGCCCAACACAAAGTGTTTTCCTTCATGGACGGATTCTCAGGTTACAACCAAATCAAAATGGCACCTGAGGACATGGAGAAAACTACATTTGTCACACAGTGAGGCACATTCTGCTACAAAGTGATGCCATTCAGACTGAAGAATGTTGGGGCAACCTATCAACGCCCCATGGTAGCTTTGTTTCATGACATGATACATCATGAAATAGAGGTCTACATAGATGACATGATAGCCTGATCACAAACAGAAGAAGAACACCTTGATCACTTGCAAAAATTGTTTGAGAGGTTGAAGAAGTATAAACTAAGGTTGAACCCAAACAAGTGCACATTCGGAGTACGGTCTGGTAAACTCCTAGAATTTGTCGTCAGCAACAAAGATATTGAGGTCGATCCCGCCAAGGTTAAAGCGATACAAGAAATGCCTGCTCCACGTACTGAGAAGGAAGTCAGAGGATTCTTGGGACGCCTGAACTATATTTCCAGATTCATTTCTCACCTAACAGCTACTTGTGAGCCAATCTTCAAACTACTGAAGAAAGATCAAGTAGTCAAGTGGAAGGATGAATTCCAGACTAATTTCGACAAAATCAAAGAGTACTTACAAGAGCCTCCTGTTTTTATGCCACCAGTCGAGGGAAGACCAGTGATCATGTATATGACCGTTTTAGAGAACTCAATGGGGTGTGTATTGGGGCAACATGACGAGTCTGGCCGAAAAGAGCACGCTATTTATTACCTGAGCAAAATTTTTACCGACTGTTAAACCAGATATTCACTACTCGAGAAAACTTGCTGTGCTCTGGCATGGGCTGCTCGCCGGCTAAGACAGTATATGCTGACTCACACTACCTTGTTGATATCTAAGATGGATCCGATAAAGTACATCTTCGAGAAGCCTGCTCTGTATGGGAGGATAGCTAGATGGCAGATGATCCTAACAGAATATGACATACAATATACTACCCAGAAAGCTATAAAGGGCAGTGTGCTAGCTGATCATCTTGCTCATCAAGCTGTAGAAGATTATCAGTCCATGAAGTTTGAATTCCCGGATGAAGACATCATGACATTAGACAACTGTGAAAAAATCAGACCATATGACGGACCTGAACAAGGATCCCGATGGACCCTGTTCTTTGATGGGGCCTCCAGTGCACTTGGTAATGGTATCGACGCTATACTCATATCTCCGGAAGGGTGTCATACTCCCTTTACTGCCAGACTTTTCTTCAACTGTACGAACAACATGGTGGAATACGAAGCATGCATCTTTGGTCTCAAGGCTGCCATAGATTTGGGAATCAAGTCTTTAGATGTGTTTGGATATTCGGCTTTGGTCATCAGTCAGATCAAAGGGGAATGGGACACTAAGCACCCAAACCTTATCCCTTACAAAGAACATGTTTTGACATTGCTACCACATTTTGAGGAGATTACCTTCGAGCATTTCCCGCGAGAAGAAAATCAGCTAGCAGATGCTCTAGCCATAATGTCATCTATGTTTGAACTTAATTGGGATAACGAAGCTCCCCAGATAACCATCGAACGAATGGATGAACCAGAACACTGTCACGAGATTAATACTGAAGAGGTTGTGGACCAGCCTTGGTTTCATAAAGTCAAGAGGTATCTCGAGGTTCAAGAATATCCAGAAGGAGCTTCAATCAATGATAAAAAGTTCTTAAGGAGATTCTCTGCTAAGTTTTTCCTGAGTAATGGCATCATGTACAAACGCAATCATGACTCCATTCTGCTTCGGTGTGTGGATAAGATTGAGGCGGAAAAGATCATGGTTGAATTACATGAAGGTACTTTTGGCACTCACTCAAGTGGGCATACGATGGTGAAGAAAATCCTACGGGCAGGCTACTATTGGTCTACCATGGAAGCAGATTGCTATCAACACTCACTCTGGTTCCTCTTAATGTCTTGACGGCTCCTTGGCCCTTCGCCATGTAGGGAATTGATATGATTGGAGAGATCAAGCCGACAGCCTCCAATGGACACCGCTTCATCCTAGTGGCCATTGACTATTTTACCAAATGGGTCGAAGCATCTTCCTTCACTTCCGTTACTAAGAATGTTGTCGCCCGCTTCATCAAGCAAAATCTTATTTGCTGGTACGGTATCCCAGAAAGGATCATCACTGACAATGGTACAAATCTTAACAATACTATGATCACCACTTTTTGCGAGCAACTCAAGATCCAACATCACAATTCTTCCCCCTATCGGCCAAAGATGAATGGTGTTGTCGAGGCTGCAAATAAAAACATTAAAAAGATCATACAAAAGATGACAGTCACGTACAAAGACTGGCATGAGATGCTACCATTCGCTCTCCACGGGTATCGTACCACGGCTCGCACATCAACTGGGGCAACACCCTATTCTTTGGTTTACGGCATGGAGGCTGTTTTACCTATTGAGGTTCAGATCCCCTCTCTAAGGATTATGAAGGATGCAAGTTTAAGTGAAGATGAGTGGATCCAGACTCGACTTGATCAACTGAACTTGATTGATGAAAAAAGACTTACTGTTGTTTACCATGGTCAAATGCATCAAAAACTGATGATCAAGGCTTTCAACAAGAAGGTCAGACGCCAAGTATATCAAGTTGGGGATCTAGTGATCAAACGTATCATTTTACCACAAAGTGATCCCAGGGGCAAACAGACTCCTACCTATGAAGGACAATTTGTAATCAAGAACATATTCTCCGGTGGGGCAATGATCTTGACCACCATGGATGGCGACGACCTGCCACACCCTACGAACACGAACATAGTCAAAAGATACTACACATAAGAAACCTGCTAGGTTGACACACCTAGGAAAAACAAGGGCATCCCGGCGAACCAAAAAAGGTTCGGGCAAAAATTAGGGATAAAATAAAAAAAAATCTGTACACCCGGCAAGTTGAAAACCCGAAAGGGCGACTTGGACAAAAAAGGGTTTCCCGGTGGACTGAAAACCCGAAAGGGAGGTCCAGGCAAAAATTAGGGAATTAAAGCGTATGACTATGTCCTGTCGGATCACTTTGCGGACAACCTTTAACCTCCACTGACAAACTCGGAATTTCTGATCAATTCAATCATCTTTGGACGAAGCAACAAGTAGACAAGATATTAGGAGATATAAAGGCTATAGCAGAATGAGAACCCCATGGGATTATTACACATAGCTATCTTTCTTTGTATAAATTTTTCTTGTTTTTATGGCACCATTCTCTTACTAGAATGTTTGTCTCCCTTTGTACAAAATACTTATTCAAAGTCAAATACAAAGATATCTCTTTGAAAGTACAAAAACCTATTTATCTTTTTCTTTACACTTGTGTTTTATTTGCAAAAACGTCCAATGATTCATTAATGAACATATGCATTTAAACATAATTACTGTTTACAAATAAACAAAATGAGAAAGATAATTACTGATAGGTTGGAAGGATAGGAAAACGTCTCTAGGCTATTCCGTAGGTAATCCCCACAGTACGTCATTTAGATCCCCAGCGGAACACAAATTTCAAAATTATTAACCCCTGGTAGAAATCATCAGATTTCTCAGAATTCCCGAAACAGATCCTAAAAGCAGTACATGGCATTGAATTTACTTCTCTCAACAAGAGTTCGTCAGTACTTCAGCTTCAAGACATGGAAATTTCAACATAACCTCAGTAGCATTCAAGGATTTACTTTCGTCAAACGGACAGTGTTGTACCCCAAAATTTGCCCTCTCTTTCTTCAGGAAATCATCTTGGATTCACAGAGTCCCTCTGAAACAAATCCAAGTCCTGAATTGTCCACTTTTGCCCAAGCAAACCATTGACAAGAGCAAAATGATCACACAAGCTCTAAAGGCAACGCTTTTGTCTTGAGAAAAATTAGATTCTAAACATTTGGAATTTTTCTCTAAAAATGGGTGTTTAAGAAGAAAATAGCGCTTCAGAACTTCTGGACCAAACTCCAGATAGAAACGGTCAGAAGTTGCAAGCTTGGCTCAACGCAGTCAGAAGTTGGCTCTTCAGCAGCTACATCAGCTCAGTCAGAAGTTGCAAACGTGGTTCAACACGTAAGCCTCAGACAGAGCATGACTCTTTCAGCAGTTACGCAAGTCCAGCCATAGTTTGCTAAAGGAATGCAAAGGAAACAAGGAAGTCTGAAGGCTCCTCCAGAACATGCTGAAATCAGAAGATGAAAAGGTTAGAAGAGTGGGTGTTACACTGATACAAAATCTCTAAGCCCAGGATTTCCAGAAGCAAATCCAAGGAACGTGTCAGAAAATCAGGAGAATCCTCAGAATTTGCTAAGACAACAGGAGGCCAAGACCAGAGCATGGTTTATGTTGTTCTTGGTAAAACAGAACTGCTGGTTCAAAGTTTTGTTTCTACTACCAGAATATTGGTGTTGATAAGTCTTATCACTATTTAATGCTCATTAATGCTCCCAACCACTCCTGAACATTCATCCAAGTAGTCCCTTCACGTGTGGCTTGGTAAACGCCTTTATGCAGGTTCTGGCATGGGTCTACGCGCCACCGTCCACCTAAGAGGTCACTTCTCTCCAATCTACGCCTGTTGTTCCAGCCTAGGCTGAAAGGCTATATGTTATCACAACTTCCCAGGAATTTCTTTCAAAGAACAATTCAACCTCTGTTGGCGCCTTTAATGTTCAAGAAATCCACAAGAGCTTTGCCTATAAATAGAGAACCATTGTCCACTGAAAAGCGCGTCCAAAAAATAGAAAAATTGCTAGAAGAGAAACAAAAATCTTTAGCAAGAAAGTGCTGTGAAACTCTGCCAAAATCTCCAGTGTTTCATAACTTTGAAGTTCTTACCTTTAAACTTCATCAAATACCCAGTTTTCTTTGTGACTAAAGAACACCCTTTTCAACTTCTGACCATATATACGCATACACCTTCATCTACCCTTTTCAAAAAGAACCTGTCCAGAACACCATCAGAGCCAAAAGCTAGCTCTCATCCACAAACTTTTCCAACAGCCAGGTAAGCACCTGCTGACCTTCATCACGCTGCTAAGCATCATCAGCTTCGCATGCTCAAATAAACATAATGTAAATATCATGTTGTTGCTGTTTGTGTTCTGAGGATTTTCATACCTCAGAACATTTTGAGCCAGCGTAGAACCTGCCTGTGACCTTGTTGGTTCTGTCCTCTGAAACACTTTGACATTTGCTGGAGCTATTCCAAACATGTTTTCTGTTTTATGGAATAATAACAAAATTGCAGATGTTCTGATTAGCACAGGGAGAAGCCAAGTGCTGACTTTGACATTAGCACATCTGAAGCCTGTTTTGCTGTCAATAATATCAGAACTTCTGAGAGTTATTGTATTTCCAGCAGGATCAGAACTTCTGATTTCCCCACTAACAAACTTTTGTCTTGCAGCGCAGGGGGGTCAGAACTTTTGATCTTCCCACTAACAAGATTTTGTTTTGCAGGTGCCAGAGTCAGAAGTTCTGACTCATACAGTTTAACCAAAAGGTTGATCATCTGGCAGCGGGCTTGAGTCAGAACTTCTGATGACCTCTCAGCAGCGCGCTGGCTCCCTTTCTCTTTCTCTCTATCTTGTTTTTTGCTATTTTCTTTTTTGTCTATTTTTCTCGTTGAACCACCCCATGTACAAATGTGTATCCCCACTCCCTAATTGTTGTAATGGCGTAGGATTTTATATTTCCGCTTTTTATTGCTAGTAATTAGGATGTGCATGGCAAGATAAAATCAATGAAATAGAAAATCCTAATTCAAAGACAAACTCTTGTATGCAATAAAACACACTTGCACACTAACACCCCTAGGGTTACATCCACTTGTTGCCTTCAAAAAAATGGGCCATGTTACGCATGCAAAGTATCTTGGTAAAACAAACAAAATCAAAAGATCATAGTCCCTCGATGACGCTATCCAAAGTTGCCTTACAAAAAATGATCTTAGTCCCTCAAAAGAAATACTAAGATACTTTGCAACATTGCTATCATGGTCTATACGATGACCCGCGCCCGTCCCGTTTACATCCTAACACAAGGTTGTTCACCAAATGCAATGGTGAAACAACACTGTTAAAAGGGTTAAAAACATAAGAAAGATCTTTGAGTAAAATAGGGTAGACAACTCTTAGTTACTTGATCAAAAATCTTGCAAAACGTCCTTGCTATTTTTCAAAACACACTCCATAACACAATTTCAAAACAACTTTCAAAATATTGAAAACCTTTCAAAAAGACAAACACCTTTGTATACATTCAAACAAGAATCATTACAAAGGTTTCCACAATGATGGCCTCTTTTTCACAACACCTTTCAAAACCACACACGAAGCACCATTTCAAACAATTGAAAATGCAAAGCAAGTGATCTAAGCAAGTAACTAAGAGCCCATGGATAACCATGGATAGAAAGGGTGCTAATACCTTCCCTTTCTATAATCTACTCCCCGAACCCAAGAAAACATCTCAAAAGGTTTTTCCTGTGCTTTTTAAACCTTTCCTTAGGATAAAATAAAAAGTCGGTGGCGACTCTTGCTAAACCGAAACATTTGCGAATACAAACGCGAAATCCTCAAGTCAAATCTCCCACCGTATCACAGAACTGGCGACTCAGCTGGGGACGTATTTGAAAGTGGAGTAACCTTAAGGCTTAGATCACCCTCTTGCATGACTAATTGTTTGCTTTGATTGCTTTACATCTTGGTCCTCTTGTTTGGGCTTGAAATCCTACACCCGGATTTGGGGGGAAACATTCATAGATAGCAATACATTGTGGAAACTGTGCGGGGTATACCGACACAGTTAAAGCAATAGCTATATTAGTGCGACATATTTGTGAGTACCGGTAACCCTTGAGTTCAATCAAGGAGAGTACGGGGCCGCTGAGTGATGTCACTAAGCACTAATGACCTAGAACCTTACTTGACCATCTTGGCCTTTTATTAGGGGTAGTGAGATGACCGGCTTTGGTGCAGTCCGAAGTTGGTAGATACTCGATACTACACTCATTGAGGGTTGTTTTCTTGGAATATTTTGGTCGCTAGTTAAGTGGATAAACCAAAACAATGAACATGGAAAACAATCCAATGATATTGAGCTCCTTAGAACCCGATTACTATTAATAGGACAGGTTTTTAAGCCAACTACACTCAAGAGGGTACTTACCTATGAAACCCATGCAAGCCTAAAACTAGGGTTTTGTGTGAATTGCTTGTACATATGTTTGTGCATACATCATGAACATCATAAAGCATCATATGCATCCACTAACCATTTCAAGGATTTGGATCTTCATCTTTGTTCTTGTTTTGTAGGTCATGGAAATTCTTCGCAGGAAAACTATCCAAGTCAACCTTGTGAGAATCCCTCCTCAACTCAAGGAGCTCACATCCAGAATTCCAGAAAACTCTCCCTTCAGTGAAAGACATGGTAGACTGCTCAGCCTAGTCAACACCAGCATTGAAGAAGACATGGTGAAAGTGTTGTTCCAGTTCTTTGACCCCCCTTCACCACTGTTTCACATTCCCCGACTACCAATTGGTGCCCACTTTGGAGGAATTTTCTCAACTCCTGAGAATTCCTATTCTTAATCAACTACCCTACAATGGTACGGAAAAAGAACCAAAGCCGGAAGATGTTGCTCAAGCACTACACTTGCAACCGTCAGACATCAAGGGGCATTGGGAAACTAAAAGCGTTGTCAAAGGCTTCTTGGCAAAATTCTTGTTTGAGAAGGCACAATATTGTTGGAATTCATTTGATCTACAAGCCTTTGGAGAAATTGTGGCACTCCTCATTTATGGGTTGGTCTTGTTCCCAAATCCTGACCAGCTTATAGATGTCAACACCGTCAAGATCTTCTTATCCAAGAATCCCATACCAACATTGCTTGGGGACATCCTCCACTCATTTTACACACGAACAATGAGAAAGAGGGGTGTTCTCATGTGCTGTACTCCTCTCCTTGCAAGGTGATTTATTTCGCACCTTCCACAGTCTGTTTTGAAGAATGACCAAGGCTTAAGGTGGTCACAACGATTGATGACTCTCACACACTCTGATGTACATTGGTGTTCCCGGTCCAGAGAAAATGTCATCATCATTGATCGTTGTGGAGAGTTCCCTAATGTTCCATTACTTGGCATTAGAGGAGGCATTACCTACAACCCTTGTCTAGCTTTGAGACAATTTGTATATGCACGGAGGGATGGCCCTCATGACATGCTGATTCCTGACCTAGTTTTTGACTTCGACAACGATGTGCAAGGACTTCGCCAAAGATTCATCAGAGCTTGGAGGATGCCTAACAAGGTAGATAGCAAGACACTGGGGCACAAGAACTCCATCCCTCTTGAGCCTTATCTCAAGTGGGTACGAACCCGAGCCCAGAGTCTAATGATGCCTTACCCTCATATTCTCCCTTTGATTAAAGAGCCCGTTAAGGAAGGAGAGGTTCCCTACACCGTCCTATATCCTGACATGCCAACATCATGGGAGGAGATGCAGAAGAGTTGGATCCAACTCAAGGAGGAGCGAAATACTTTTGAAGCCAGCTTCTATGCTAGCGAGAAGAAGGTTTTGGAGCTTACCCGCCGACTCCATGAGGAAGAGACCATCAACACCTACATCGCACCAAAGAGGATGCACAACGTCTTTTTACCTTGAGAATTTTTTTGTAATATTTGGCCCATGGGGCATTTATGTACTGACAAAATTTCTTCTTATTAATATGACGTGTGTTCTTTTTGTCTGCAACAATTTTGAATTTCTAAATCCTTGAATGCATTACATGAATAAAAGTATCATTCATCATATGCATAAGCAGGTCTCCATACCAGGTTTCCTTATCTTTTTGCTGTTTATTTCAGTAAGATGGATCTCGAACAGACGGTCAAAGATCTACAGGCCCAAAACTTACAGTTTCAACATCTCCTAATGACCTTGGCAAAGGGTCAGGAGGATCTGAAAGCACTGCTTGGGAACAAGGAGCAAGAGAAAGTGAAAAAGAAGAAGAAAAGAGTGGGGGTAGCTACCCTGGGAAGAAGGTTTGAGGGTGAAGCCAGAAGGGTTCTTGAATTTCCCTCCGCATCTGAAGAGGAAACCAGTAAAGGAAAAGGGATTGCGGTACCTTCTGAATCCGAAGCTGAAGAGGAAGAGGTTGAAGAAGATGAAGACTACTCTGAGCAACAATACCCGCCCGCAAACGACAAGTACAAAAACCTAGAGGATAGGCTGGCAGCTATGGAGCTGCAAAGGGTTCCCGGGTTGGATTTCGAAGATTTGGGATTAGTTGTCGGAATTGTGATCCCTCCAAAGTTTAAGGTGCCAATTTTTGCAAGGTATGACGGGTTGTCTTGCCCAAAGATGCACTTAAGGTCGTACGTCCGAAAAATTCAACCCCATACATCTGACAGAAATCTTTGGGTACACTTCTTTCAGGATAGCCTGTCTGGTACTCAGCTAGACTGGTTCTACAAGCTCGAGAGGTCAGAGATACATAGTTGGGAAGATTTGGAAGCTGCCTTTTATCGCTAATATCAATATAACTCTGACTTGGCACCAACCCGTACTCAGCTACAGAGTATGGGGATGGCCTCAGGTGAGGGATTCAAGGAATACGCCCAAAAATGGCACGATCTGGTCGGGAGAGTGAAGCCACCTCTTTCTGATAGAGAACTCGTTGATATGTTCTTGGGGACACTATCTGGCCCGTTCTTTAACCACTTGATCGGGAGCTCTTCCGCAGGGTTTACTGAATTAATTCTGACTGGCGAACGGGTGGAAGCCGGTATCAAGAATGGGAAGATTCAAAAGGATGCCTCTGCATCTACAACTGTCAAGAAATCATTTCTGGCTAAGAAGGAAGCGGCTGTTGTATACTCTCAGAGAAGAGTGGGAAGAACTGAGCGCCGACCGACTGTGGGGGCCGTGATGATCCAAAATTCATCAAATGATCAGCCTCGTGGCAATCAGTCCAGACCAAATAAACAACAATGGGGAGAACGGCCACAACGACAGTTCACCCGCATCAATATGACGCCCGCACAAGTTCTTCCACACTTGTTGAAGCTGAATCTCACAAATATCAAAGAAGCGCCGAAAAATATGAATACAACCTCACCAGCTTACAATCCGAATGCTAAGTGTGCCTACCATTCTGATAGCGCCGGACATGACACCAACAATTGTTGGGCGCTAAAGAATAAAATTCAAGACTTGATAGATGCAAAAGAGGTTGAATTCGATGCTCCAGAAAAGCCAAACGTGATATCCGCTCCAATGCCGAAGCATGGTCGAAATGTCCATGCTATTGAAGAAGATCTATATGTTTCTAATGTTAATGACCTGATGACTCCGCTGTTAACAATCAAGTTAAATCTGTTGAAAGCTGGGATATTCCCAGGATGTAAAGAAGATTGCTATTGTTGCTCCTCTCTACCAATCGGTTGTCCATTGCTGAAAAAAGGTATCCAAGGCCTGATGGACAGTCAACAAATTCTGTTGGAAAAGATTCCTGCTATTCCAACCCCCATCGAAGATGTTTCAATAATCACCATTTCCACCAATCTTTCCAAGGCTGTCAAAAAGCCTGTTAAGATTACATCCTCTACAAAGATTGTTCCCTTGAAAATAACCATGCCTGGGCCTGTCCCCTACAGTTCTGACAAGTCAATACCATGGAATTACGGTGGAGAAATCTACTACCGTGGTGTTAAACAAGTTGAGATAACCAAAGAAAGCTCTGATGAAGAAGATGCCAGCATTGGAAACATTGCCGGTACAAGCAAGATCACCAGAAGTGGGAGAATATTTTCTCCAGAGATTTCCCCCCCAAAGGCAATCTTTGGACCCTCAGCTGCTGCCAAAGTTATTCCTACACTGATAAAACCTTCCGCAAGAACTCCGTTGATTGAAGAAGCTGTTATTCCTGTTGTTGTCCCTCCTACTTCTGCTGATAAGGGGAAAGGGATCCAAGATGAGCTCGTCAGGACGAGGGCTCAACCTTTGATCATCCCTGAAACCTCTAAGAAAGAGATGGAGGAGATTCTGAAGATAATTAAGAAGAATGATTATGACGTGGTAGAGCAACTGGGGCAAACCCCCTCGAAGATCTCCATGTTAGCATTACTGCTTTGTTCAGAGGCGCACGCCAAGGCATTGATAAAATTTCTGAAGACAGCCCATGTGCCCCAGGAAACCTCGGCCAATCAATTCCAAGATTGTGTAGCCAGCCTTACCGCAGACAACGGCCTAGGTTTCTCGGATGCTGACCTGACCCCAAAAGGAAGAAAGCACAATGATGCCCTACATGTGTCGGTAGAATGCCAAGGAACTACTCTGGCCCATGTTTTGGTCGACACTGGTTCTTCTCTTAACGTGCTGCCTAAGAAGGCTCTCGACCGATTGGATTGTGAAGGTTTGAAGCTAAGACTAAGTAATATCATTGTAAGGGCGTTTGACGGGTCGAAGAGAATGGTCCACGGGGAGGTAGACATTCCCATTAAAGTAGGCACAGAAGTGTTCCCCTCAACTTTCTATGTGATGGACATCCGTCCGTCATACTCATGCTTGCTAGGGAGGCCATGGATACATAATGCGGGGGCAGTCACTTCCTCCCTACATCAAATGTTGAAATACCCTGTCAAAGGAAAAATCATAATCGTGCACGGTGAAGAAGAATATATGATCAGCCACCTGAACTCCTTTCGGTATGTAGAGGTGGAGGGTGAATTCATTGAAACGCCATTCCAGCACTTTGAGGAAGTCTCTCCTGAGGTGGCAGTAGCAAAAACGGTAGCTGAGGTACCAAAGCAGATGGCCAGGATGGCATCTCTAAAAAACGCAAAGGCTGCGATGAAGGAAGGGAAGAACTCAACATGGGGGCAGTTTCCTGATATTCCTCACAAAACAGACAAATTTGGATTAGGATTCACTGCTGCAGGGCAGAAAGCTATGCGCCACTCAAAGGTTGAAAAAAGACCCATCAAGATTTCTCCTTTTGGAATCAATGCTTTGGAAGGTGAAGACGAAGAGGCCAACATTGAAGACTGGATCTTCCCAACCATCGAAGGAGGACTACGCAACTGGGAGGCAAAAGACGTCGTCCCCATTACTTTTATTAATCAGTAATCATCTGTCAAACATTTCCTGTGGTCTGTAATAATTACTTTTGAACAATTTGCACGCTACTTTTTCACCTCATGCCTTGCCCGGGGCATGTAGGTCCATTTGTAAGGGTTTTGATTATCTTCATATTCATATGCCATGTTTAATGATTCATTGGACGTTTTTCATTGATAAACTGCTATGTTAATTTTTTTCCTTCCCTTTGCATTTTGTTTGTTCAAGGATGGCTATCCCTTACACACACCCACACTCACAAATGCAGGTACCCATCCACTCCGGATTCTATGGGTGACTATTCTGCTATGTCCTTCAATAACTCTGAAGATCTGGTCAATCAGGCTGAGTATGAAGATGACGAAGGTTGTGAAGTACCAGGGGAGCTAGCCAGACTTCTACAACAAGAAGAAAGGACCATCTTACCTCACGAAGAGTTGTTGGAAACTGTCAACTTAGGAACAGAGGAAGACCGGAAAGAAATACAAGTGGGTGCCAATCTGGAACCAAGTGTCACGGAGCGCTTGATACAGCTGTTAAATGAATACATCAAAATCTTCTCCTGGTCTTATGAAGACATGCCGGGTTTAGACACAGAATATCGTGGTTCACCATCTCCCTACAAGAGAGGATTGTCCACCGATCAAGCAAAAAGTCCGCCGAATGAGGCCTGACATGTTTGAAAAGATTAAAGCAGAAGTAATGAAGCAATTCGACGCTGGCTTTCTGGCTGTTACATCCTATCCACAATGGGTTGCTAACATTGTGCCAGTACCTAAAAAAGATGGCAAGGTCAGAATGTGTGTGGACTACCGGGATTTGAATAGGGCCAGCCCTAAAGATGATTTTCTGCTACCGTATATCAACGTTTTGATCGACAACACAGCTCAGCACAAGGTGTTTTCCTTCATGGATGGATTCTCAGGTAACAATCAGATCAAAATGGCCCCCGAGGACATGGAGAAAACAACCTTTGTTACACAATGGGGTACCTTCTGCTACAAGGTGATGCCATTCGGACTAAAGAACGTAGGGGCAACTTATCAGCGCGCCATGGTAGCTTTATTTCATGATATGATACATCATGAGATCGAAGTTTACGTAGATGACATGATAGCTCGTTCACAAATAGAGGAGGAACACCTTGAGCATTTGCAGAAGCTGTTTGCCAGGTTGAAAGAATACAAACTCAGGCTGAATACAAGTAAGTGTACTTTTGGAGTTAGGTCTGGTAAACTTCTAGGATTTATTGTCAGCAACAAAGGCATTAAGGTCGATCCAGCAAAAGTAAAATCTATACAAGAAATGCCTGCTCCCCGTACTGAAAAGGAGGTTAGAGGGTTCTTGGGGCGCTTAAACTATATTGCCAGATTCATCTCTCATCTGACGTCTACCTGTGAGCCAATTTTCAAACTATTAAAGAAAGATCAGGGAGTCGAATGGAACGACGATTGCCAAGCTGCTTTTGATAAGATCAAGGAGTATTTGCTAGAACCTCCTATTCTGGTGCCACCCGTCGAGGGAAGACCTTTGATTATGTATCTGACCGTCTTGGACAACTCAATGGGGTGTGTTTTGGGCCAGCATGACGAGTCTGGTCGAAAAGAGCATGCCATTTATTACCTTAGCAAAAAGTTTACCAACTGTGAGACTCGCTACTCACTGCTTGAGAAAACTTGCTGCGCTTTGGTATGGGCTGCTCGCCGACTAAGGCAGTATATGCTGACCCATACCACCTTGCTGATTTCCAAACTGGATCCTATCAAGTATATCTTCGAGAAGCCTACTTTATCTGGAAGAATAGCTAGATGGCAAATGATCTTGACTGAGTATGACATCCAGTACACCACCCAAAAAGCTATAAAAGGGAGTGTACTAGCTGACCATCTAGCTCATCAAACTATCGAAGATTATCAACCCATGAGATTTGACTTCCCAGACGAGGACATCATGAACTTAGACAATATTGAAGGTAACGGACCGTATGACGAACCTGAAAATGGATCGCGATGGACCCTGTACTTTGATGGCGCTTCAAATGCACTTGGAAACGGTATCGGTGCAGTACTCATTTCCCCGGAAGGTTGTCACACGCCTTTCACGGCCCAACTTTGCTTCAGCTGTACCAACAACATGGCTGAATATGAAGCTTGCATTTTTGGTCTCAAGGCTGCTATAGACTTGGGGATCAAGTCTTTGATCGTATTTGGGGACTCGGCTTTGGTTATCAGTCAAATCAAAGGAGAGTGGGATACCAAACATCCTAATCTTATCCCATACAAAGAACATGTCCTAACATTGTTGCCTCATTTCGAGCAAATCACCTTCGAGCATTTCCCGCGAGAAGAGAATCAGCTAGCAGATGCTCTGGCCACAATGTCTTCCATGTTTAAACTCAACTGGGATAGCGAAGCTCCCCAAATCACCATTGAGCGAATGGATGAACCTGCACATTGTCATGAGATTAATACCGAAGAAGCAGTGGAACAACCCTGGTTTCACGAAATCAAAAGGTATCTCCAGACTAGAGAATATCCCGAAGGAGCTTCCGTAAATGACAAAAAGTTCCTAAGGAAATTTGCTGCCAAGTTCTTCCTGAGCAACGACATCCTCTATAAACGCAACCATGATTGTGTTTTACTCTGATGTGTGGATAAAGCTGAAGCAGAGTTAATCATGACTGAGATACACAGCGGTACATTTGGCACCCACTTGAGCGGGCATACGATGGCTAAGAAGATTCTAAGGGCAGGCTATTACTGGTCTACCATGGAAGCTGATTGCTATCAACACTCCCGTACCTGCCATAAATGCCAAATCTACGCTGACAAGATTCATATTCCTCCAGTTCCTCTCAACATTCTGACAGCTCCTTGGCCGTTTGCAATGTGGGGCATTGACATGATTGGAGAGATCAAGCCCACGGCATCCAATGGACATCGCTTCATCCTGGTTGCTATTGATTATTTCACCAAATGGGTCGAAGCAGCTTCCTTCGCCTCTGTTACTAAAAATGTGGTTGCCCACTTCATCAAGCAGAACCTCATATGCCGGTATGGTGTTCCCGACAGGATCATCACAGACAACGGTACAAATCTGAACAATACTATGATCACCGCATTGTGCGAACAGTTCAAGATTTATCATCACAATTCATCTCCCTATCGGCCGAAGATGAACGGTGCTGTTGAAGCTGCGAACAAAAACATTAAGAAGATCATTCAAAAAATGACAGTCACTTACAAAGACTGGCATGAGATGCTACCGTTTGCTCTGCACAGATACCGTACCACGGCACGTACTTCAACCGGGGAAACCCCATTTTCTTTGGTATATGGCATATAAGCTGTCCTACCCATGGATGTTCAGATCCCTTCCTTAAGGATTATGAAGGACGCGGGTTTAAATAAAGACGATTAGATTCATACCCGACTTGATCAACTCAATTTGATCGACGAGAAGCGGCTCGCTGCTGTGTGCCATGGTCAGACAAATCAAAAACGGATGATCAAGGCTTTCAACAAGAAAGTCAGACGTCAAGTATACCAAGTCGGAGATCTCGTAACCAAGTGAATTATCTTGCCGCAAAGTGATCCCAGGGGCAAGTGGACTCCTACTTACGAAGGACCATTTGTGATCAAGAGTATATTTTCTGGTGGTGCAATGATTCTGACCACCATGGACGGTGACGATTTGCCACACCCTGCGAACGCAGACATAGTCAAAAGATACTACGCATAAAATAACCCGACAAGTCGAAAACCCGAAAGGGCGGCTTGGGCAAAAATGGGCATCCCGGTGGATCGAAAACCCGAAAGGGCGGTTCAGGCAAAAATTAGGGATAAAACAACAAAATTTGTACACCCGGCAAGTCGAAAACCCGAAAGGGCGGCTTGGGCAAAAAGGGGTTTCCCGGTGGATCGAAAACCCGAAAGGGCGATCCAGGCAAAAGTTAGGGAATCAAAGCGTATGACTATGTCTCGTCGGATCACTCTAAGGACAATCTCTTCATCAACCAGCTCCAAGATTCTGATCAATCCAGTCATCGGCGGACGAAGCATTGAATGGACAGATATTCAGAATTGTGAAGGCTATAGCAGAATGGGGATCCCATGGAATTGTTTCACATGGCCATCTTTCTTTTGTATAAATTTTTCAATTCTTACGACGACATCCTCTTACTTGGATGACTATCTCCTTTGTACAAATATACTCATAGAAAGTTAATACAAATACTTTTCCAAATACAGAAATTCGCTTTGTCTTCCTTTTCTTATTGCACTTATTATGAGAAACGTCCAATGTTTTGTTAAATAGGCATATGCATTTGAACATAATCATTTTCCTTACGAATCAAGAAAGATGATTACTGATAGGTTGAAGGTACCGATAGATATCTTGATGCCCTTTCAGAAGGAATCCTCAGCAGAGTTGAACTCCAAATTCCCCAGCCGGAGAGCCTTCCATTCCCCAAACAGAGTTAAAATATAGGATCCTCAGCAGAACAGGAGCTTTCTCAAAACTGATCTCCCCAGCCAGAGGGCCTTCCAGAACTCAATTCCCCTCAGAATTTCAGTATCCCCAGTGGAGCTAAACATTCCAACTATCAATCCCCAGCGGAACTAAACTAGTGAACCTTCTCCCCACAGAGATACGTCCCACCCGACTGAAGACTCTCAGTCTTATTTCTCCAGCATAAGTCTACCAGGGTCTGAACTCCCCAATAGAGATCATCAGAAATTCTCATTCCCCGCAGTAGTCCTAAGATCCCTCAACAATTGAAGATCTTGCATTCCCCAAGCAGAGTGAAGACTCTCATTCTCAGTTCCTCACAGGATAATCAGATGTTTCCCAGTGAAGATCTCCTCAGGATAGGAATCCCCGGTAGATTGGCCTACAACCCAAGCTCTTGATTCTCCAGCAGTAGTCAACAAGGAGGTCTCATCCTCAGCGATCAAAATTCTTGCAATCCCCTGCAGCAGTCAAGGATTCACTTTCCCTGGCAACAGTCAAAATTCTTTTATCTCCAGCCATCCAGGATTCATCTATCCTCAGCAATACAGCTCTTCAGCTTACATGCGCATTCATTTACATTCATATCATAAACATTGATATAACATATATATTGCATCGCACATATCATGCAACATAACTTTGTGTTATAGCTAACATTTCATCCTTTTCAGGATAAGATTAAAAGGCTATCATTAACAATTATTCAGATACAGTATGGACACACCCCAGACACGGCGGTCATTCTATTACTCATTCAGAATTTCAAGTCAGATACAGTATGGATACACCCTAGACACGGCGGTCATTCTACTACTCATTCATACTACAATTATTCAGATACACCCCAGACACAGCGGTCATTCTACTACTCATTCAGACTACAGCAATCAGATACAGACTAGATACGCTCCAGACACGGCAGCCATTCTATCTCTCATTCAGATTCACTTGTCCACCTCAAGGTTCAATGCATTCCAGACACGGATACCATTCTGACCCTTACCACAGCAGCTTGATTCTCCCCAGTGCGTTCGCCACGGAAGTCATTCTGTCATTCATTCAGATCCAAGTTACAGTTTCAGATACACTCCAGACACGAAAGTCATTCTGCTAACTCATACAAATCTCAACTCCAAGTTACAGTTTCAGATACACTCCAGACACGGAAGTCATTCTGCTAACTCATACAAAATCTCAACTTCAGATACAGTCCAGATACGCTCCAGACACGGTTGCCATTCTGTCACTCATTCAGAATTTGTCCCCAGCACACAGTTGCTCCATACAGATATTTCTCTGTTACCCGGATACAATACAAATACACTCCAGACACGGCAATCATTCTGATATTCATTCTACCTTCAAGCACAGTTACAGCTCAGATACGCCTCAGACACGAAGGCCATTCTTTTGCTCATACAAACTCAGTCTCCAGATACAGTTCAAATGCATTCCAGACACGGATACCATTTTGATCCTCCTTCTTCTGACCAGTCACATTGTAGTTCAACGAACATTCCAGATGGCATCTTTAAGCCCATTCCCGACAAGATTCTGTCACCCCTCCAGATGGCATCTTTAATCCCATCTCCAAATGGCATCTCTAAGCCCATTCCCGCATCCATTATTTTGACGAGTGCAAATTTAAGCGCACTCTAGTGTCCAATCTCCTTTTACCTTCGAGACGCGAAAGGCAAGCCAACCAATCTAACTCTTTAGGTGCAAGAAGATTGAACAGGGGCAACTGTTGTACCCCAAAATTTGCCCTCTCTTTCTTCAGGAAATCATTTTGGATTCACAGAGTCCCTTTGAAACAAATCCAAGTCCTGAATTGTCCACTTTTGCCCAAGCAAACCATTGACAAGAGCAAAATGATCACACAAGCTCTAAAGGCAACGCTTTTGTCTTGAGAAAAATTAGATTCTAAACGTTTGGAATTTTTCTCTAAAAATGGGTGTTTAAGAAGAAAATAGCGCTTCAGAACTTCTGGACCAAACTCCAGATAGAAACGGTCAGAAGTTGCAAGCTTGGCTCAACGCAGTCAGAAGTTGGCTCTTCAGCCGCTACATCAGCTCAGTCAGAAGTTGCAAACGTGGTTCAACACGTAAGCCTCAGACAGAGCGTGACTCTTTCAGCAGTTACGCAAGTCCAGCCATAGTTTGCTAAAGGAATGCAAAGGAAACAAGGAAGTCTGAAGGCTCCTCCAGAACATGCTGAAATCAGAAGATGAAAAGGTTAGAAGAGTGGGTGTTACACTGATACAGAATCTCTAAGCCCAGGATTTCCAAAAGCAAATCCAAGGAACGTGTCAGAAAATCAGGAGAATCCCCAGAATTTGCTAAGACAGCAGGAGGCCAAGACCAGAGCATGGTTTACGTTGTTCTTGGTAAAACAGAACTGCTGGTTCAAAGTTTTGTTTCTACTACCTGAATGCAAGATCTTCAATTGTTGAGGGATCTTAGGACTACTGCGGGGAATGAGAATTTCTGATGATCTCTACTGGGGAGTTCAGACCCTGGTAGACTTATGCTGGAGAAATAAGACTGAGAGTCTTCAGTCGGGTGGGACATATCTCTGTGGGGAGAAGGTTCACTAGTTTAGTTCCGCTGGGGTTTGATAGTTGGAATGTTTAGCTCCACTAGGGATACTGAAATTCTGAGGGGAATTGAGTTCTGGAAGGCCCTCTGGCTGTAGAGATCAGTTTTGAGAAAGCTCATGTTCTGCTGAGGATCCTAAATTTTAACTCTGTTTGGGGAATGGAAGGCTCTCCGGCTGGGGAATTTGGAGTTCAACTCTGCTGAGGATTCCTTCTGAAAGGGCATCAAGATATCTATCGGTACCTTTAACCTATCAGTAATCATCTTTCTTGATTCGTAAGGAAAATGATTATGTTCAAATGCATATGCCTATTTAACAAAACATTGGACGTTTCTCATAATAAGTGCAATAAGAAAAGGAAGACAAAGCAAATTTCTGTATTTGGAAAAGTATTTGTATTAACTTTCTATGAGTATCTTTGTACAAAGGAAACAAGCATCCTAGTAAGAGGACGTCGTCGTAAAAATTGAAAAATTTATACAAAAGAAAGATGGCTATGTGAAACAATTCCATGGGATTCCATTCTGCTATAGCCTTCACAACTCTGAATATCTGTTCATTCAATGCTTCGTCTGCCGGTGACTGGATTGATCAGAAGCTTGGAGCTGGTCGATGAAGAGATTGTCCTTAAGTGATCCGACGAGACATAGTCATACGCTTTAATTCCCTAACTTTTGCCTGAATCTCCCTTTCGGGTTTTCGATCCACCGGGAAACCCCTTTTTGCCCAAGCCGCCCTTTTGGGTTTTCGACTTGCCGGGTGTACAAATTTATGTTTTATCCCTAATTTTTTCCTGAATCGCCCTTTCGGGTTTTCGATCCACCGGGAAACCCCTTTTTACCCAAGCCGCCCTTTCGGGTTTTCGACTTGTCGGGTTATTTTATGCGTAGTATCTTTTGACTATGTCTGTGTTCGCAGGGTGTGGCAAATCGTCGCCGTCCATGGTGGCCAGAATCATCGCGCCACCAGAAAATATGCTCTTGATCACAAATGGTCCTTCGTAAGTAGGAGTCCACTTGCCCCTGGGATCACTTTGTGGCAAGATAATCCGATTGATTACGAGATCTCCGACTTGATATACTTGACGTCTGACTTTCTTGTTGAAAGCCTTGATCATCCTTTTTTGGTACGTCTGACCATGGCAAACAGCAGCGAGTCGCTTCTCGTCGATCAAATTGAATTGATCAAGTCGGGTCTGAATCCAATCGTCTTCATTTAACCCAGCGTCCTTCATAATCCTTAAAGAAGGAATCTGAACTTCCATGGGCAGGACAACTTCCATGCCATATACCAAAGAAAATGGAGTTGCCCCAGTTGAAGTACGTGCCGTGGTACGGTATCCATGCAGAGCAAACGGTAACATCTCATGCCAGTCCTTGTAAGTGACTGTCATTTTCTGAATGATCTTCTTGATGTTTTTGTTTGCAGCTTCAACAACACTGTTCATCTTCGGCCGATAGGGAGATGAATTGTGATGATAAATCTTGAATTGTTCGCATAGAGCGGTGATCATAGTATTATTCAGATTTGTACCGTTGTCTGTGATGATCCTGTCGGGAACACCATACCAGCATATGAGGTTCTGCTTGATGAAGCGGGCAACCATATTTTTAGTAATAGAGGCGAAGGAAGCTGCTTCGACCCATTTAGTGAAATAGTCAATGGCGACCAGGATGAAGCGATGTCCATTGGACGCTGTGGGCTTGATCTCTCCAATCATGTCAATGCTTCACATTGCGAAGGGCCAAGGAGCTGTCAGAACATTGAGAGGAACATGAGGAATATGAATCTTGTCAGCATAGACCTGACATTTGTGGCAAGTACGGGAATGTTGATGGCAATCAACTTCTATGGTAGACCAGTAATAGCCTGCCCTTAGAATCTTCTTAGCCATTGTATGCCCTCTCAAGTGAGTGCCAAATGTACCGCTGTGTATCTCAATCATGATTAACTCTGCTTCAGTTTTGTCTACACATTGGAGTAAAACACAATCATGGTTGCGTTTATAGAGGATGTCGTTGCTCAGGAAGAACTTGGCAGCAAACTTCCTTAGGAACTTCTTGTCATTGACGGAAGCTCCTTCGGGGTATTCTCTAGTCTGGAGATACCTTTTGATTTCACGGAACCAGGGTTGTTCCACTACTTCTTCGGTATTAATCTCATGACAATGCGCAGGTTCACCCATTCGCTCGATGGTGATTTGGGGAGCCTTGTTATCCCATTTGAGTTTAAACATGGAAGACATTGTGGCCAGAGCATCTGCTAGCTGATTCTCTTCTCGCAGGAAATGCTCGAAGGTGATTTGCTCGAAATGAGGCAACAATGTCAGGACATGTTCTTTTTATGGGATAATATTAGGATGCTTGGTATCCCACTCTCCTTTGATTTGACTGATAACCAAAGCCGAGTCCCCAAATACGATCAAATATTTGATCCCCAAGTCTATAGCAGCTTTGAGACCAAAAATGCAAGCTTCATATTCCGCCATGTTGTTGGTGCAGCTGAAGCAAAGTCGGGCCGTGAAAGGTGTGTGGCAACCTTCCGGGGGAATGAGTACCGCACCAATACCGTTTCCAAGTGCATTTGAAGCACCATCAAAGTACAGGGTCCATCGGGAGATTGGACAACATAATCTTCAGGTCCGTCATACGGTCTGTTGCCTTCAATGTTGTCCAAATTCATGATGTCCTCGTCTGGGAAGTCAAATCTCATGGGTTGATAATCTTCGATAGCTTGATGAGATAGATGATCAGCTAGTACACTCCCTTTTATAGATTTTTGGGTAGTATACTGGATGTCATACTCAGTTAGGATCATTTGCCATCTAGCTATTCTTCCAGATAAAGCAGGCTTCTCGAAGATATACTTGATAGGATCCATTTTGGAAATCAGCAAGGTGGTATGAGTCAGCATATACTGTCTTAGTCGGCGAGCAGCCCATACCAAAGCGCAGTAAGTTTTCTCAAGCAGTGAGTAGCGAGTCTCACAGTTGGTAAACTTTTTGTTAAGGTAATAAATGGCATGCTCTTTTCGACCAGACTCGTCATGCTGGCCCAACACACACCCCATTGAGTTATCCAAAACGGTCAAATACATGATCAGTGGTCTCCCTTCGACGGGTGGCATCAGAATAGGAGGTTCTATAAAATACTCCTTGATTTTATAAAAAGCGGCTTGGCAATCTTCGTTCCATTCGACTACCTGATCCTTCTTTAATAGTTTGAAAATTGGCTCACAGGTAGAAGTCAGATGAGAGATGAATCTGGCAATATAGTTTAAGCGCCCCAAGAACCCTCTAACCTCCTTTTCAGTACGGGGAGCAGGCATTTCTTGTATTGCTTTCACTTTCGCTGGATCGACCTCGATGCCTTTGTTGCTGATAATAAATCCTAGAAGTTTACCAGACTTGACTCCAAAGGTGCACTTACTTGGATTCAGCCTGAGTTTGTACTCCTTCAACCTGGCAAACAACTTTTGCAGATGTTCAAGGTGTTCCTCCTCTGTTTGTGATCGAGCTATCATATCGTCTACGTAAACTTCGATCTCATGATGTATCATATCATGAAATAAAGCCACCATGGCGTGCTGATAAGTTGCCCCTGCGTTCTTCAGTCCGAACGGCATCACCTTGTAACAGAAAGTACCCCATTGTGTAACAAAGGTTGTTTTCTCCATGTCCTTGGGGGCCATTTTGATCTGGTTGTAGCCCGAGAATCCGTCCATGAAGGAAAACACCTTGTGCTGAGCTGTGTTGTCGATTAAAATGTCGATGTGCGGTAGCGGAAAATCATCTTTAGGGATGTCCCTATTCAAATCCCGGTAGTCCACACACATTCTGACCTTGCCATCTTTTTTAAGAATCGGCACGATGTTAGCAACCCATTGTGGATAGGATGTAACAGCCAGAAAGCCAGCGTTGAACTGCTTCATTACTTCTGCTTTAATCTTCTCAGACATGTCGGGCCTTATTTGGCGAACTTTTTGCTTGATCGGTGGATAATCCTCTCTTGTAGGGAGACGGTGAACCACGATATCTGTGTCTAAACCCGGCATGTCTTCATAAGACCAGGCGAAGATTTCAACGTATTCATTCAATAGCTGTATCAAACGCTCCTTGACACTTGGTTCCAGATTGGCACCCACTTGTACTTCTTTCCGGTCTTCCTCTGTCCCTAAGTTGACAGTTTCCAACAACTCTTCATGAGGCAAGATGACCCTTTCTTCTTGCTGTAGAAGTCTGGCTAGCTCCCCTGGTACTTCACAATCTTTGTCATCTTCATACTCAGCCTGATTGACCAAATCTTCAGAGTTATTGAAGGACATAGCAGAATAGTCACCCATAGAATCCGGAGTGGATGGGTACCTGCATTTGTGAGTGTGGGTGTGTGTAAGGGATAGCCATCCTTAAACTAACAAAATGCAAAAGGAAAGAAAATGAACACATTAGTTTATCAATGAAAAACGTCCAATGAATCATAAAACATGGCATATGAATATGAAGAGAATCAAAACCCTTACAAATGGACCTACATGCCTCGGGCATGGCATGAGGTGAAAAACAGTGTGCAGATTGTTCAAAAGTAATTATTACAGACCAACAGGAAATGTTTGACAGATAATTACTGATTAATAAAAGTAATGAGGACGAAGTCTTTCGCCTCCCAATTGCGCAGTCCCCCTTCGATGGTTGGGAAGATCCAATCTTCAATGTTGGCCTCTTCGTCTTTGTCTTCCAAAGCATTGATTCCATAAGGAGAAATCTTGATGGGTGTCCTTTCAATCTTTGAGCGACGCATAGCTTTTTGCCCCGCAGCGGTAAATCCTAATCCAAACTTGTCTGTTTTGCGAGGAATATCAGGAAACTGTCCCCACGCTGAGCTCTTCCCTTCCTTCATTGCAGCCTCTGCGTCTTTCAGAGATGCCATCCTGGCCACCTGCTTGGGTGCCTCAGCTACCGCTTTTGCTACTGCCACCTCGGGAGAGACTTCCTCAAAGTGCTGGAATGGTGTTTCAATGAATTCACCCTCCACCTCTACATACCGAAAGGAGTTCAGGTGGATGATCATATATTCCTCTTCACCGTGCACGGTTATGATCTTTCCCTTGACAGGGTATTTCAGCATTTGATGTAGAGAGGAGGTGACTGCGCCATCATTATGTATCCATGGCCTCCCTAGCAAGCAAGAGTATGACGGACGGATGTCCATCACATAGAAAGTTGAGTGGAATACTTCAGTGCCCACCTTGATAGGGATGTCGACCTCCCCATGTACCATTCTCTTTGACCCGTCAAATGCCCTTACAATGATATTACTTGGCTTCATCTCTAAGCCTTCACAATCCAATCGATCGAGAGCCTTCTTAGGAAGCACATTTAAAGAAGAACCAGTGTCGACCAAAACATGGGCGAGGGTAGTTCCTCGGAATTCAACTGACACATGCAATGCGTCATTGTGCTTTCTTCCTTTCGGAGTCAGGTCAGCATCGGAGAAACCTAGGCCGTTGTCTGCGGTCAGGCTGGCTACACAATCCTGGAATTGATCGGCTGAGGTTTCCTGGGGCACATGGGCCGTCTTCAGAAATCTTATCAATGCTTTGGCATGAGCCTCAGAACA
This sequence comes from Vicia faba, assembly GCA_948472305.1. NCBI lineage: Eukaryota > Viridiplantae > Streptophyta > Magnoliopsida > Fabales > Fabaceae > Vicia > Vicia faba. Next base: position 80,081 of record CATIWC010002739.1, on the reverse strand, counting down.
AAGCAGTAATGCTAACATGGAGATCTTCGAGGGGGTTTTCCCCAGTTGCTCTACCATATCATAATCACTTTTCTTAATTATTTTCATAATCTCCTCCATTTCTTTCTTGGAGGTTTCGGGGATGACCATTGGCTGAGCCCTCGTCCTGACGAGCTCATCTTGGATTCCTTTCCCCTTATCAGCAGAAGTAGGAGGGACAACCACAGGGGTGACAACTTCTTCGATCAACAGAGTTCTTGCAGAAAGTTTTATCGGCACAAGAGTAACTTTGGCAGCAGTTGAGGGTCCAAAGATTGCCTTTGGAGGGGCAATCTCTGGAGAAAATATTCTCCCACTTCGGGTAATCTTGCTAGTACCGGCAATGTTTCCAATGTCGGCATCTTCTTCGTCAGAGCTTTCTTCAGTTATCTCAACTTGTTTAACACCATGGTAGTAGATTTCTCCACCATAATTCCATGATATTGATTTATCAGAAATGTGAGGGACAGGTCCAGGCATGGTTATTTTCAGAGGAACAAACTTCGTAGCGGATGTAATCTTAACAAGCTTTTTAGGGACCTTGGAAAGATTGGTGGAAATGGTGATTATTGAAACATCTTCGATAGGGGTTGGAATAGCAGGAATCTTTTCAAAAAGAATTTGTTGACTGTCCATCAGGCCTTGGATGCCTTTCTTCAGCAATGGACAGTCGATTGGTAGAGAGGAACAACAGTAGCAGTCTTCTTTGCATCCTGGGAAAATCCCAGCTTTCAATAGATTTAACTTGATCGTCAACAGTGGGGTCATCAGGTCATCAACATCAGAAACATACAGATCTTCTTCAATAGCATGGACATTTCGACCATGCTTCGGCATTGGAGCGGATATCACATTTGGTTTCTCTGGAGCATCGAACTCAACCTCTTTTGCATCTATCAAGTCTTGAATTTTATGCTTAAGTGCCCAACAATCGTTGGTATCGTGCCCGATGCTGTCAGAATGATAGGCGCATTTAGCATTAGGATGATAATGTGGGGAAGATGTGTTCACATTTTTTGGTGCCTCTTTGATAGTGGTGAGATTTAGCTTCAACAAATGGGGAAGGACTTGTGCAGGCGTCATGTTGATGCGGGTGAACTGCCGTTGTGGCCGTTCCACCCGTTGCTGGTTTGGTCTAGGCTGGTTGTTACGAGGCTGATCATTTGATGAATTTTGAATCATCACGGCCCCCACAGTCGGTCGGCGCTCAGTTCTTCCCAATCTTTTCTGAGAGTATATAATCGTTGTCTCCTTCTTGCCCGAAAATGATTTCTTAGCAGTTGTAGATGCAGAGGCCTCCTTTTGAATCTTTCCACTCTTAATACCGGCTTCCACCCGTTCGCCAGTCAGAATCAATTCAGTAAACCCTGCGGAAGAGCTCCCGATCAAATGGTTGAAGAACGGGCCCGATAGGGTCCCCAAGAACATATCAACTAGTTCTCTATCAGAAAGAGGTGGCTGCACTCTTCCGGCCAAGTCGCGCCACTTCTGGGCGTATTCTTTGAATCCCTCATTTGAGGCCATTCCCATACTTTGTAGCTGAGTACGGGTTGGCGCCAAATCAGCGTTATATTGATACAGGCGATAAAAGGAAGCTGCCAAGTCTTCCCAGTTATGCACTTCTGACCTCTCAAGCTGGTAAAACCAATCTAGCTGATTGCCGGACAAGCTATCCTGAAAGAAGTGTACCCAAAGATTTCTGTCGGATGTATAAGGTTGAATTCTTCTGACATACGACCTTAGGTGCATCTTCGGGCAAGACAACCCGTCATATTTTGCAAAAATTGGCACCTTAAACTTTGGGGGGATCACAATTCCAGCGATCAGTCCCAAATCTTCAAAATCTAACCCAGGAACCCTCTGCAGCTCCATAGCTGCCAGTCTATCCTCCAGGTTTTTGTATCTGTCATCCGCTGGTGGGTATTGTTGCTCTGAGTAGTCTTCATCTTCCTCAACCTCTTCCTCTTCAGCTTCGGACTCAGAAGGTAGTGCAACTCCTTTTCCTTTACTGGTTTCCTCCTCAGATGCGGAGGGAAATTCAAGAACTCTTCTAGCTTCATTCTCAAACCTTCTTCCCAGTGTAGCTACCCCAACTCTTTTCTTCTTCTTTTTCACTTTTTCTTGCTCTTTGTTCCCAAGAAGTGCTTTTAGGTCCTCCTGACCCTTTGCCAAGGTCATTAGGAGCTGTTGAAACTGTGAGTTTTGTGACTGCAGATCTTTGACCGTCTGTTCGAGATCCATCTTACTGAAATAAACAGCAGAAAGATAAGGAAACCTGGTGTGGAGACCTGCTTATGCATATGATGAATGATATGTTTATTCATGCAATGCATTCAAGGATTTAGAAATTCAAAATTGTTGCAAACAAAAAGAACACGCGTCATATTAATAAGAAGAAATTTTGTCAGTACATAAATGCCCCATGGGCAAAATATTACAAAAACTTCTTAAGGCAAAAAGACGTTGAGCATCCTCTTTGGTGCGATGTAGGTGTTTAGGGTCTCCTCCTCGTGAAGTCGGCGGGTAAGCTCCAAAACCTTCTTCTCACTGGCGTAGAAGCTGGCTTCAAAAGTATTCCGCTCTTCCTTGAGTTGGATCCAACTCTTCTGCATCTCCTCCCACGATGTTGGCATGTCAGGATATAGGATGGTGTAGGGAACCTCTCCTTCCTTAACAGGCTCTTTAATCAAAGGGAGAATATGAGGGTAAGGCATCATAAGACTCTGGGCTCGGGTCCTTACCCACCTGAGATAAGGCTCAAGAGGGATGGAGTTCTTGTGCCCCAGTGTCTTGCTATCTACCTTGTTAGGCATCCTCCAAGCTCTGATGAATCTCTGGCGAAGTCCTTGCACATCGTTGTCAAAGTCAAAAACCAGGTCAGGAATCAGAATGTCATGAGGGCCATCCCTCCGTGCATATCCAAATTGTCTCAAAGCTAGACAAGGGTTGTAGGTAATGCCTCCCCTAATGCCAAGTAATGGAACATTAGGAAACTCTCCACAACGATCGATGATGATGACATTTTCTCTGGACCGAGAACACCAATGTACATCAGAGTGTGTGAGGGTCATCAATCGTTGTGACCACCTTAAGCCTTGGTCATTCTTCAAAACAGACTGTGGAAGGTGCGAAATAAACCACCTTGCAAGGAGAGGAGTACAACACATGAGAACACCCCTCTTTCTCATTGTTCGTGTGTAAAATGAGTGGAGGATGTCCCCAAGCAATGTTGGTATGGGATTCTTAGATAAGAAGATCTTGACGGCGTTGACATCTATAAGCTGGTCAGGATTTGGGAACAAGACCAACCCATAAATGAGGAGTGCCACAATTTCTTCAAAGGCTTGTAGATCCAATGAATTTCAACACTCTTGTGCCTTCTCAAACAAGAATTTTGCCAAGAAGCCTTTGACACCGCTTCTAGTTTCCCAATGCCCCTTGATGTCTGACGGTTGCAAGTGTAGTGCTTGAGCAACATCTTCAGGCTTTGGTTCTTTTTCCGTACCATTGTAGGGTAGTTGATTAAGAATAGGAATTCTCAGGAGTTGAGAAAATTCCTCCAAAGTGGGCACCAATTGGTAGTCGGGGAATGTGAAACAGTGGTGAAGGGGGTCAAAGAACTAGAACAACACTTTCACCATGTCTTCTTCAATGCTGGTGTTGACTAGGCTGAGCAGTCTACCATGTCTTTCACTGAAGGGAGAGTTTTCTGGAATTCTGGATGTGAGCTCCTTGAGTTGAGGAGGGATTCTCACAAGGTTGACTTGGATAGTTTTCCTGCGAAGAATTTCCATGACCTACAAAACAAGAACAAAGATGAAGATCCAAATCCTTGAAATGGTTAGTGGATGCATATGATGCTTTATGATGTTCATGATGTATGCACAAACATATGTACAAGCAATTCACACAAAACCCTAGTTTTAGGCTTGCATGGGTTTCATAGGTAAGTACCCTCTTGAGTGTAGTTGGCTTAAAAACCTGTCCTATTAATAGTAATCGGGTTCTAAGGAGCTCAATATCATTGGATTGTTTTCCATGTTCATTGTTTTGGTTTATCCACTTAACTAGCGACCAAAATATTCCAAGAAAACAACCCTCAATGAGTGTAGTATCGAGTATCTACCAACTTCGGACTGCACCAAAGCCGGTCATCTCACTACCCCTAATAAAAGGCCAAGATGGTCAAGTAAGGTTCTAGGTCATTAGTGCTTAGTGACATCACTCAGCGGCCCCGTACTCTCCTTGATTGAACTCAAGGGTTACCGGTACTCACAAATATTTCGCACTAATATAGCTATTGCTTCAACCGTGTCGGTATACCCCGCACAGTTTCCACAACGTATTGCTATCTATGAATGTTTCCCAAATCTGGGTGTAGGATTTCGAGCCCAAACAAGAGAACCAAAATGTAAAGCAATCAAAGCAAACAATTAGTCATGCAAGAGGGTGATCTAAGCCCTAAGGTTACTCCACTTTTAAATCAATCCCCAGCAGAGTCGCCAGTTCTGTGATACGGTGGGAGAACTGACTTGAGGTTTTGCGTTTGTTTTCGCAAATGTTTCGGTTTAGCAAGAGTCGCCACCGACTTTTTATTTTATCCTAAGGAAAGGTTAAAAAGCACAGCAAAAACCTTTGAGATGTTTTCTTAGGTTCGGGGAGTAGATTATAGAAAGGGAAGGTATTAGCACCCTTTCTATCCATGGTTATCCATGGGCTCTTATTTACTTGCTTAGATCATTTGCCTTGCATATTTGTTTGAAATGGTGCTTTGTGTGTGTGGTTTTGGAAATGTTTTGAAAAAGATGCCTTGTCTAGGCAACCGTTGTAACAATTCTTTACTCGAATGTTTTACAAAGGTATGTGTCTTTTCGAAAAGATATTTCAATGTTTTGAAATTTATTTTGGAAGTTGTGTTGTGGAGGGTTTTTTGAAAAGTAGCAAGGATGTTTTCTTTGCAAGTTTGATCAAGTAACTAAGAGTTGTCTACCCCTAAATTTACTCAAAGATCTTTTCTATGTTTTAACCCTTTTAACAGTGTTGTTTCACCATTGTATTTGATGAACAACCTTGTGTTAGGATGTAAACGGGACATGCGCGGGTCATCGTATGGACCATGATAGCAATTTTGCAAAGTATCTTAGCATTTTTTTCGAGGGACTAAGATCATTTATAAGGCAACTTTGGATAGCGTCATCGAGGGACTATGATCTTTTGATTTTGTTTGTTTTACCAAGATACTTTGCATGCGTAACATGGCCCATTTTTGAAGGCAACAAGTGGATATAACCCTAGGGGTGTTTGTGTGCAAGTGTGTTTTATTGCATACAAGAGTTTATCTTTGAATTATGATTTTCTATTTCATTGATTTTATCTTGCCATACACATCCTAATTACTAGCATTTATATTTAAAAGCAATAAAAAGCAGGAATATAAAATCCTACGCTATTACAGCAATTAGGGGGTGGGGATACATATTTGTACATGGGGTGGTTCAACGAGAAAAATAGATAAGAAAAGAAAATAACAAAAACAAGATAGAGAGAAAGAGAGAGGGAGCCAGCGCGCTGCTGAGAGGTCATCAGAAGTTCTGACTCAGGCCCGCTGTCAGATGATCAACCTTTTGGTTAAACTGTATGAGTCAGAACTTCTGACTCTGGCACCTGCAAAACAGAAACCTGTTAGTGGGAAGATCAGAAGTTCTGACCCCCATGCGCTGCAAGACAAAAGTTTGTTAGTGGGGATATCAGAAGTTCTGATCCTGTTGGGAATACAATAATTCTCAGAAGTTCTGATATTATTGACAGCAAAACAGGCTTCAGATGTGCTAACGTCAAAGTCAGCACTTGGCTTCTCCCTGTGCTAATCAGAACATCTGCAATTTTGTTATTTTTCCACAAAACAGAAAACATGTTTGGAACAGCTTCAGCAAATGTCAGAGTGTTTTAGGAGATAGAACCAACAAGGTCACAGGCAGGTTCTATGCTGACTCAAAACGTTTTGAGGTATGAAAATCCTCAGAACACAAACAGCAACAACATGATGTTTACATTATGTTTATTTGAGCGTGCAAAGATGATGATGCTTAGCAGCGTGATGAAGGTCAGCAGGTGCTTACCTGGCTGTTGGAAAAGTTTATGAATGAGAGCTAGCTTTTGGCCCTGATGGTGTTCTGGACAAGTTCTTTTTTGAAAGGGGTAGATGAAGGTGTATGTGTATGTATGGTCAGAGGCTGAGAGGGTGTTCTTTAGTCACAAAGAAAACTGGGTATTGATGAAGTTTGAAGGTAAGAAATTCAAAGTTATGAAACACTGGAGATTTTGGCAGAGTTTCACAACACTTTCTTGCTAAAAATTTCTGTTTCTCTTCTAGCAAATTTTCTGGTTTTTGGACGCCCTTTTTCAGTGGACAATGGTGCTCTATTTATAGGCAAAACTCTTGTGGCTTCTTGAACATTAAAGGCGCCAACAGAGGTTGAATTGTTCTTTGAAAGAAATTCCTGGAAAGTTGTGATAATAGATAGCCTTTCAGCCTAGGCTGGAACAGCAGGCATGGATTGGGGAGAAGTGACCTCTTAGGTGGACGGTGGCGCGTAGACCCATTCCTAAACCTGCATAAAGGCGTTTACCAAGACACACGTGAAGAGATCCCTTGGATGAATATTCAGGAGTGGTTGGGAGCATTAATGAGCATTAAATGGTGATGAGACTTATCAACACCAACATTATGGTAATAGGAGAAAAACTTGAACCAGCAGTTCTGCTTTACCAAAAACAACGTAAACCATGCTCTGGTCTTGGCCTCTTGTTGTCTTAGCAAATTATGGAGATTCTCCTGACTTCCTGACACATTCCTTGGATTTGCTTCTGGAAATCCTGGACTTAGAGATTCTGTTATCAGTGTAACACCCACTCTTCTGACCCTTTCATCTTCTGATTTCAGCCTGTTCTGAAGGAGCCTTCAGACTTCCTTGCTTCTTTGTATTCCTTTAGCAAACTCTGGCTGAACTTGCGTAACTGCTGAAAGAGACATGTTTTGTTTGAGGCTTACGTGTTGAACCACGTTTGCAACTTCTGACTGTGTTGATGTAGCTGCTGAAGAGCCAACTTCTGACTGCGTTGAGCCAAACTTGCAACTTCTGACCGTTGAGCCAAACTTGCAACTTCTGACCGTTGAGCCAAGCCTGTAACTTCTGACCGTTTCTGTCTGGGGTTTGGTCCAGAAGTTCTGAAGCGCTATTTTCTTCTTACACTCCCATTTTTTAGAGAAAAAATCCAAATGTTTAGAATTTAATTTTTCTCAAGATAAAAGCATTGCCTTTAGAGATTGTGTGATCATTTTGCTCTTGTAAATGGTTTGCTTGGGAAGAAGTGATAATTCAGAACTTGGATTTGTTTCAGAGAGACTCTGAGAATCCAGTATGATTTCTTGAAGAAAGAGAGGGCAAATTTTGGGGTACAACACATAAGCATAGAAATCCATCATTTGGCTCGTGCGTTTCCAGTTTCAATCATCAAAACACTTTACCTACTTGATATCTAATTGATTCAGACCCTCATCCATGTACTGTAACTCCTTCTCCGTCATTTGCCATTTTTGTTTTCAAAGATTGCAGGTTGACTTGGATAGAGAGTTCCAGACACTTCCAAAGGAAGGCAAAGGTTGGAGCACACTCAGGGAGGCTCAAGCAAGCTCAAGCAATCATCAGGCCTTCATAAAACTCACTCCAACTCCATCCACGATTTCAACTGAAAGAGGTAAAAATCTCAACTTCTATCTCTCCATACAGGCATCCATTGGCCACTATTTGTGAATAAACAATGTAAACCTCATTGCTACGAAGCTGTACATATATATATCTTGCATTTATTTGGCCTGAGTTGAGAGAATTTTGAAGTTCAAATTCATGTAAAAATCAGGTTAAGATTTAGGGATTTTAAAATTCATCTTGATCTTTGTTTGTTAGCTTACATAATTTACATGGTTAGAATCGTGGGACAAAATGCTACAACATTCATGTTATGAGTTTTCATTTTCATGGATGTTGTACCCCAAAATTTTCCCTCCCATATTCTCCAAGATTTATCAAGAATCATCTTCAAATGGTTCAAGATTTCTCAAGGGATTGCACAGTCCAAACATCTCCTAAGCCAGTCAAAATTAGGGTTTTGGTTCCTTCAATGAATTTGAGGTTTTCAATGGCTCAATCAAGTCTCATATGCCTATATACATCCTCAAGCATCTACATGTCAAGTCTCAAGGTTCACAGCATCAAATTGCACAGTCAAAAGCTCCATTTGCTTCACAATCAACTGCAGGGGTAAAATGGTCATTTTACAGTCTAAAGTCAGAATTTTTGGTCAACATCTTATTTTGAGTTCACAATCATCATTTTATCAAGTCTTGATCATGATTCCACAAGCATGGCTCAAAAATCATCAAAGATGCAAAAGTTGCTATTTTTGGACAGTATAAAAGTCAACTGTATCTTGACCAGGGCATAACTTTTTCATAGTTCATCAGAAAAATCCCATCCAATGCTCATTTTGAAGGGGATGACATTTCCTACAACTCATCTTCACATTCCAAGTCCAAGAAATGCTCTCACAAAAAGTTATCAATTTCTACATTATAGGTCAATTTCAAAAGTCAACAAAAATGCACTTTAAGTCAAAGACCATAACTTGATATTGGTAAATCCAAATGACAAGGGACCAAAGGCATTGGTTAGAGGACTTCACGACCTTTCCAAAATGTCCAAGAACATGTTCATATGATCAAAATTGAGCAAGATATGCATTGGAGAAGTTGGGAAATTTTTGTGAATTTGCAAAAGTCAACTTTGCTCAAAACACCTCATTTTTGCTAATGGGCCTCAAAATCCTTCTTGAAACTTTGTCAAAGGCCTATGCACGACCCATTGAGTTTAAATTGAATTATTTTCTTATTTTTTATTAATTAATTGAATTTTTAATCAATATCAATTCATTTAATTCATTTAATTGTAGGAAAATATCAAGATATGATTTCTAAATCTTTTTGTGAAGCAAAAGTGGTCAACATATGCTGGAGATTTCGTGTGCACATCAAGGGGACCAAAATCTCCAAAATTAGCAAGTTTTGTCAATCAAAAAGATTGGAAAATATTTGATTTTTAATCAAATATTGAAACTATAATTCCATGGATCTTTGACCAAGATTTTAACCTAAATCCATTCTATTATAAGTACTGAAGCTAAACCTAATGCACTACACGTGAAAAGCTACTGCAAAAAGCCATAACCAATTCCAAAAAATTCAAGAAAATTTGAAAACAGTTTTCCACATTCCAAGCCAATTCAAAGCATTATAGTGTTTCCAATACATTGCTGGAGGTGTAAGGAACATATTGCAATCAAAACTAAGCCTTAAAGCTGTCAGAATCACCAAGAACAGTTTAAGGGTTTGCGTTTTTTTTCTGGAATCGAATTGCTTATTTCATGCATCATTAACATAATTTTGTGTTTGTTTTGAGTTGCTTAAACTCATAGGAAGCTGATGGTATAGTTTAATTGGATTAAAGTGCAAAGAATCGTAAAACGCCATTGATGAATTCTAGGTTTTCCAAGCTTCCAAATTGGGGCTTTTCAGAATAGGAAAAATTAAGCTTCATAAGACCTATGGTTGAACTCAGGAGATGCAGACGAACACAAAGCTACCAACGCGCCCTATTTATATAGCCTGTAGGGCTATTCGTTATTTTTCCTCATGCTATTTTGTGGGGGTTAAAAACCCCCGCTATCTGTTTGTTTTATACAGGTTTCAGGGAAGACGATGAAGACGTGGAAGCATGTGGTTGGGCAGTTCAAATAAAACACGCGCTTTTTCATAATTTCCAGCATATTTACTTGTTTCATATATTATGTTTATTCATTATTATAATTACAAACGCAGGCAAGTGGTGGAGTGGTGGACGCGTTGTCTATTGATCATTGGGACCTGGGTTTGATTCCCAGGTCCACCCAATATTTGTTTCATATTTTTCATCATGTATTCATATGCAGGCTCTCTCATGTGTTCCATCATGTACCTCACAAATCAGCGCGCCAAGTGGCCTTGTGCATCAATCCAATGGCCATGGGATGGAGGAACACCATGCTCCTGGTCAAAGCCAGCGTGGACAACCAGGAAAGTCAGAAAGGCTTGAGAAACAAATGGGCCTGGAAATTCCAATAACACCTCCTAAGGGCCCACAACCCCCCTGGTTTTATTACTTCTTTTTATTTTCTTTTCCTTATAATTTCTTTTATGAATTATTACTATTATTATTATTATTATTAATTAACTTAATTATTATTTTCATGATAAAAATCAGAAAATGTAAATATTATTTATTATTTATTATTTTTACTATTAATTATTATTTTGTAAATAAATACTAACATAAATTTATTTAGTTTAATTAGGTTAAATTTGACTTTTTTCTCAATAACTTAAAATAAATTAGAATTAGGGTTTTTCTTTTAACTTTTAATTTCCTTTTTTATTTTTATTTTCATTAAAACATAAAAAACACAAAAATACTTTTTTTTCTTCTTGAAATTAATTAATTAATTAGTTATTAGGTTTAATATTTAATTAATTGCAAAAAGGGACCAAATTCAATTCTTTTCTCAAAAAGGGTCAAAACCCTAGGACGTCCCGATTCAATTTCTTTCGCGCCTTTATTATTTTGATCATATTTATGTATCTGTTCCGAGGATGTAATAGATAATTAGGGTTTTATCGCTTTCTTTTACTTTCCGCAATTTATTTTCAAGGGTTATGTTTTTGGCGATGTAAATACCCGACGCCTTGTAATAGCGTAGATTCAACTTTCCGCAATTTATTTCCCGCACAATTATTAACTGTTAAATATGCCTGCAAGACTTATATGAAAAATAAAATCAACCCGTAGCTCACAAATAACATGTACAAGATAATCTTAACTGAATTTGACACACATGCACATGCCACTCCTAGGGTACGCCTCACTTGGTTGCCTCGAGGTGGTCATCAAGTATAGGGTGTTTTAGAGGTCGCCTTCCTGTCTAAAGATCCAAGTTGCCTCGAAACGGTTGCCTCGGATAAAAAGGATCTAAGACATTAGGGTTACCGCTAAGGCGTCCTACTATTGCTTCGGTGACCACACATGTCCCTTATAATCGAATTGACCCGAATAACTCCAACGACGGTGCTACCTACTTCTCAATAGTGGGATAGTACTGTCTAAAGGACTCTTACACAGCTTAATTCCTTAGAGTATGTAGATTTCTCCTGGGTACTTGCTCTTTCAAAAACAAAAAAACAAACTTTTCGCACCTACACTTTCAAAAAGTTTTCAAACAAACACTTCATACACTCTTGAGGACTGATACAAGAGTTACCTAGAAGTTTTCAAACGAGACTTTTTCAAAACCCACATACACAAGAAAAGCAAACATTTTTGAAAACATAGTGAGAAAGTACCTAAGAGCCCGTGGATAACCACAGATAGAAAGGGTGCTAACACCTTCCCTTTCTATAATCTACCTCCCGAACCGAGAAACATCTCAAAAAGGAATTTTGTTGTGCTTTTGTCCTTTCCTTGTTGGAGAACATAAAAGACGGTGGCGAATCTTGCTTACCGCGACATTTCGCGAACCAGCATTTCAAAAACAGTCAGTTCTATTTCCACCGATCACAGAACTGGCGACTCTGCTGGGGACTTTTATAAGTGAGGTGTACCTTAGGGTTATACCACTCTTATGTTTTCAATTGTGTGCCTTGGTTGCTTTTATATTTGTGGGATTGCATCGGAGTTTCATAGATCTTAACCCGGATCTGGGGAATACCCTTTTAGGTAGCATAAGCTGTGAGGGACCTGTCCGGTGTAGACCGACACGGGTGAAGCAGTGGCTACGTTGGTGTGACACCTTGGTCTATACCGATATCCCTTGTGTTAGAACGAGGAGAATATGGGTCTTCTGAGGAGTCATTAAGCACCAACCGACCTTAGAACCCTAAATTGACCCAACTTGGCCATAGAACAGTAGCAGTATGCTACACTCATTGAGGCTAAACTCTCGCGATGGTTCTGGCCGCAAGAAAAGATTGCGACGCTGGAGTTATGACCGATTGAGGGTAGTCAGTGACATTGAGATCCTCTAGAACCCGGTTACTATTTTCTAGGATAGGTCTTAACCAACTGAAACTGAAAGAGGGTAGTACCTAAACTTCATGCTGGCCTAAACTCTAAGGGCTCTTTTGTGTGACTTGTGTGCCTTCAAACTTGAACTACTTGCACATTCTTGTTATCTGACAACATGAGTTCCTTGCAGGTTTTGTTTACTGTCCTTAATCTGGGCTTATAACAGGGTTTACTCACTCCACGCATAACATAACATCATACCATCATACCATTGCATACATCCTGCATAAGGACTAACCCATTTCAAGGATCTCAAGGGTCTGTGATGCAGGTCATGATGAATCAAAATGTCTAGCAAGGGGCAAAGGGGATTTATTTTCCTCTAGCCAAGGTAACTTGAGTCAGGGGCTATGACCCACTCGATATGGTGAGCTTTGACTCTTGAAGAAGGACTTTCAACAACAAGAAGTTCCTTCAATCAAGCTACCGTATTCAAATTCTAACAATTTTCTTGTTTACCCCGCGAGATCCTTGAAAACATTGCATGCATACATACACATCATTGCATAACAGGTACCCTTGTTACAGGTCACTTATCTTCTTCGCTGTTTATTTCAGCAATCATCATGACTTCTGAACCTTCCGCTGAACAAGCTATCAAGGCCCTCCAGGCCCAGAATGCCCAGTTCCAGGAGTTGGTTATGAGCCTAGCCCAGGGTCAACAGGACTTGAAAACTCTGATTCTGAAAGAGAGGAAGAAGAAGAAGAAGAGGACTGTTTTGTTCAACACTAGACGCAGATCTGGGAATGGACTACAGAATGAGGCTGAGCTGACTACTTCCTCTGTAGGGAAGGACAGTCCCCAAGAGAGAAGGGTTCCTAGTCCCATGGTCTCCGACAACGAGACAGATTACAATGATGAACAGTATCCTCCTGCTGAGGACAGGTACAAACAGTTAGAGGACCGTTTAAGTGCTATGAAGATTCAGCATGTGCCCGGGTTGGACTTTGGAGACCTAGGCTTATCTTCTGGGGTGGTGATCCCACACAAGTTCAAAGCACCTGCTTTCCAAAATACGACGGAGCTTCCTGTCCAAAGTTTTACCTCCGTTCATACGTTAGGAAGATCCAGCCCTACACGGTTGACAAGAATTTGTGGATTCACTTCTTTCAGGATAGTCTGTCAGGGACTCAACTCGAGTGGTTCTATCAGCTGGATGGAGCCAGTATCCGCAACTGGGAGGACCTTGTTGCTGCCTTTTATAAGTAGTATCAATATAATTCCGACCTCGCTCCTACGCGTACCCAACTCCAGGGTATGTCACTAGGGACGGGAGAAGGATTCAAGGAGTATGCCCAAAAGTGGAGAGACCTTGCTGGAAGGGTGCAGCCACCTCTAACTGACCGTGAGCTCGTTGATATGTTCTTGGGGACCCTGTCTGGTCCTTTCTTCAACCATCTGATTGGGAATTCTTCTGCTGGGTTTACAGATCTGATCTTGACTGGGGAAAGAATTGAAGCTGGTATCAAGGCTGGGAAGATTCAAGAAGCTACACCTTCTGACACTCAGAAAAAGCCTTACCATGGGAAGAAAGAGTCTAATGCTGCGTACAGTCAAAAGAGTCGCCGTGACCAACATGTGGGGGCAGTCCAGATCTCTGGTTCTACACCATGCCGACAACAGCAAAAGGGAAATCAACGAAGGCCGGACGAGCCTAAAAGACAATTCACCAACATCAACATGCCATTGTCACAAGCATTGCAGCACATGTTGAAAATGAATCTGATTGTGGTGATCAACCCTCATGCAAATCCCAAGACTTCTTCTCCAAACTACAACCCAGATGCGGGGTGCGCTTATCGTTCCGGTAGCCCGGGGCACGATACTGAGGATTGTTGGGCGCTGAAATACAAGATCCAGAATATGATTGATGCTAAGGAGATCGAATTCGAGCCTTCTGAGACTCCCAATGTGATCACTGCTCCCTTGCCAAAACATGGCTAAGATTGAAAAAAAACTTTTGTTCATTCGAATGTTCAAGTTGTGTTTTTATTTGATTGTTCAAACAATTATCATGTCAAACTCTCTTATTTCATTAATGCATTACACATGTCTGTTTTGAAATAATTGTGTTCATTATGCTTAAAATTGCTTTCATTTTTTGATGTTCAACTCTCGATTAAAAATTCTAAACCTTTTGAGGGAGGATGACGAAAACGATACCACAATCTTTACAGTATGCTTTTGGACAAACCCCACTGATGAGGTATAGGCATTGTTTCAATTCCTAAACACTGGAGTTATAAGGAAGATAATCCCTCGTCAACCCCTTTGAGCCAAAGAAGTTGGAGTTTTTCTTTTCAAAAATTAAAACCCTTAATCATAACCTGGGGCAGGGTAGTTCTCTCAGTTGATCCGGGTGCACAATGAATGGCATCAAAGGAGTCCTTCCAAAACAAAAGACAGTGATGGTTCCCTATAATTGTCAGGACAGGCAGTCGTTATCTTTCAAAGTAAAAGCCCAATAAGTCAAAATCTATGAAGGAGACTTACAAAACAGGGGCATCCCGCTGACTGTAATCACAAAAGAAACAGTTCAGGCAAAAAACAGGGATAACGAAATCAAAAAGAAAAGAGGTCCTACAAACCCTCAACAAAAAAGAAATGACTGCCTATTCAAAATAAACTATTAGTATCCGAACCATCACCGGAATATCAAAGGAAGACTCAAACAAGATCTAAATGCACGATCAGCTGAGTTTAGGTTTGAAGAACATCACGAAGAGCGGGTGGGTACAAATAAATTTTGAGCCTTTATCCTTTGTTTCTTAAATCGTGAACCAGGCTACGTTATAACCCTTAAAAGTCCTAGCTGAAGCATGGGTTAGTTCGAAAGCATACTGGTACGAAAGGTATCCTGACTCCTTAAGGCTCGCTGTAAAATCTTGAGTTGACATCACATTTTACAAAATTTGCTTGTTTTACTGAAAAAATACATTTTCAAAAACTTCAAGACAGACATAAGCTTTGCATTTTTAGAATAACATTGTTTGCATATGACTATTTGTTCAAACAGCAGAGAAATTCGCACGATGAATATCCAGTGAACAAAAATCTTCTCAACAAGAAGGGTCATCTAAAGTGGAAGAAACACCTCCAACCAAGGGGCAGACGTGATCATTGTCCATCATCTGGGGCAGTTAAGTCAAGATTCGGAGAATCTTTCAAAAGCCAAACAACCAGGGGCAAATCTCCGCCTGAATCATTGGGGGCATTGGACATGAATTCCGACAACGAATCTTGCATGATCAAACATCTTCTGGTAGTATGGCAACACAATACTATTGACAGTGACAACTCCCTGTACTCTGAGAGCATGGACATAGTCGAATAAAATACTACGCATAATCAAAGACCCGCTAGGTCGACTGGCCTAGGCAAAAATAAGGGCTTCCCGGCGAACCAAAAGGGTTCGGGCAAAATGAGGGATGAAAATGAAAAAATGTACACCCGACAAGTCGAAAACCTGAAAAGGCGGTTTGGGCAAAAAAGGGTATCCCGATGGACTGAAAACCCGAAAGGGCGGTCCAGGAAAAAGTTAGGGATCAAAAGCGTACGACTATGTCCCGTCATCTCGTCACTTGCATACCAGAAGAAGATGTGTCAATCGGCAGTCATCAAGCACCTCCACAGGTACCTTCTCCCACAAAAGCTGGGGCAATAAGAGTTGTCCAAACTGTACAAGCTGCTCTGTCCTCCAGGTACAAGGTAAGTTCAGCTGAAGAATATGACCAAGGTACCTTCACTCCCCGCAGAGTAAGACAAGATTCAGCAATACTCTCCCCTAAGCAGAGTTGGTCTCCCGGCAGCCCTAAAAAAGGCACAGTATCCCTAGCAAGTCAGCAATACTCTCCCCCGAGCAGGGTTAGGCTACTGTCAGCCCTAAGGAAGTTGGGTATCCCCAGAGGATCTCAATATTCTCCAGCAGAGTATACAGATATTCCTCAACAAGCATCCCCGACAGTCTTAATATAAGATTGTTCCCCGGCGGAATACCAGACACCCCAGTGGAGCCATTTCCCCAGTACAATCCAAAAGTTTCCCCAGGAGAGTTAAACCATCTCCCCAGTAGATTCTGGAAGCTCCTCCCCAATAGATTCTGGAAGCTTATCCCCAGTAGATTCTGGAAGCTTATTCCCCGCTAAGTACATGTGTTGTACCCCAAAATTTGCCCTCCCATATCTCAACATTTTCTCATCACAAAGCCCTTGAAGCTCAAAGATCCAATTAGGGTTTTCCTCTGCTCAAGACTTCTTCTTGCACTGTTGACCCAAATTAGGGTTTGTGTTTGCACAAAGATGTTTTGACCAAAAATGCCTAAGATGACTTTCATGCTTCATATTGGACTCCCAAGTTTATCCATACCAAGTTTCAAGCCCTGATTCCAAATTTTACCCAGTCAATTGGACAGTTGACCTAGAAATCAGCTGTATTGGGGAAAAAGTCAATTGTGGCCAATTGACAGTCAAATCTCATGAAAATTGACCCACATCAACATTATGAACTCACATGGACCATTTGATCAAGTTTGGATCACAATTCCATAAGAAATTTGATCAGATCATCAAAAGGGCAAAATGGTCATTTTTAGGGTTTTGACTGCACAAAGGCAAATTTTGACTGTTTGACCTAGCCAATGGCAAACCAAGCTCACATATGGACTCAAGGACCCCATGGAATGGCTTTGACATGTTCAACAAGTTCAAAAGATCCCAAATGCACAAGATTGACAGTTGAATTTCCCAGTCAATTGATCAATTTTGACTGTATACTGAAAAGTCAAACTTTGACTTTTTGGTCAAAATCAAGTGTCAAGATTCATTTTTCATTAAAACATGCCAAATCATGAAACTTGTTCATCAAGAAATCAAGAAATGCAAATTAGGGTTTGAAATGAAGATTTTTCATAACTTAGAATTTTTCTAAGTTATGAAAAACCCTAATTTTTTCCTAACTTTGCCCCACTTTCTCACCAAGCTTCATTTGGATTCAAGCAAAAGTCAAAACATGAAAGTTGTAGCCTATTGCATAATCTAAAACTTTGATTCACAAAGTTTTTCCAATAGAGGCTTGTATCTCAAGTTACAATTTTTGGAACAAGGGTACCAAACCATTCTTAACTTAGAGAAAATTTGACCTATTTTAGGCAAGGTTTTTACCTAACTTCAAGGCCATTTTTCACATACTTCCACTTGGAATTTCAATTTGCATTTCAAAGATGGATTGTAGTACACATTCCAAGATTTCCAAAATGTCCAAGAACTCATCAAACAACCTCATGGTTAGGGAGAATCAAATTTGGCAAGTTGGGAAAAAGTCACTTTGATTCATGGCCATGTACATGTTCATAACTTGTGCAATTTTTCAAATCAGCTTGCACAACTTGATTACAGGTCCTATATCCCATTTTCACTCAATAATTAAATGCAAACCCTTTGTGTTCAAGCCTTGCATTATGTGTTTAAGCATTACATGAAGGTTTAGTCTTAAAATAGAAAAAGCAAATTATCCATTTTTGAAAAGGTATGGCTTTATGTCAAAAGCAAATCCAAGAAGTACCAAAGCATATCTCTGAAGCACAAGTCAAGGAGCATAACACACTGACCAATACTAATGTATGCAGCATAGATTGGGGGCCTCTATCAGCCTAGAAACTCAAGTGGCCATCTCTTGCTTAAGTGTGAAGAAATGTGGCATAACTGAAGAGAACTCTCATTTCCTGTAAACCAAGCTTAAGCAAACTTGTCAAACACTTTCTAATCATCAAACCCAAGCTGAAACACGAGCTATCCACCTCCATTTCCCTCCCAAACACAGAATCCCTCTCAAACTGTCCAAACAGGGCATATTCTGCAACTTGAATCCTACAACTCATCTCCATCGTGCATTCTTGCTAAAGCCACTTCAAACACCTTCCCTACCATCAATGCAAACTATCCAAAGCATTAGAAGTGGACTGTAACTCCTCTAATCAGTTTGGCCATTTTCATTTTCTTGTTTTGCAGGTGGAGTGCTACAACTCGTTTTAGCTAGTTTCAAAGCAAAGTAAAACTTGGAATAGCATCCCTGGACATCAAGGAAGCTGTACCAATCATCACCTTGCTCTGAAAGTACCTTCATCATCAGATACAACTTCAACTGAACAGGTATATTCTTGAACTTCTATCTCCCAATGTAGGCATCATTAGCTCTAAGTTTGTGAATAAGAAGTGTTCTACTCATGCCCCTGAAACTGTACATACCTTTACTTTCCATTTATTTTGCATAGGTTGTGAGAATTTAAGGTCTGAATATTGATAAAAAGTTAGGTTAAGATTTGGGATTGATAAAATTCTCTCTCATTTCTGAGAGTTAGGATGAGTTCTTTATATGTCTGGATTCGTGATTCAATGCTTAACATTTTTGGTGTTGTAAGTTTTTGTTAAAACTCAAGGAATCAGGATGTTTGAATTCATGTACCAAGCGCGCGTTTTTGAACAAGAACAGTCTGGAGGTTGAAGAAGGACTTGGTGGGCTGGGCCTGTTTTGTTATTTCTTTTCACACCATGTTTTTGCTTTTACACCTCCTAGGCCCATTTTGCTTATTTGCATGATTTTTTGACTTTTCTTTTTTTATTCTGACTTATTTATTTTTGCTAATAATATTAAAAACATAAAAAATATTTTTCACACCATTTTTATATTTTTTAGGCATTTATTTGTTTATATTGATATTTGTACATAAAATAAATACATAAACATACTTTTATTTAAAAATACCAAATATAATGTAAACACATTCATTTTCTAATTTTTATTTTATTTTATCTTCTGAAAATGTTTTATATAAAATATACTTTTTTTTTATAAATATTAAATATTATTATTTTGTATATATAATACATATTTAGTAAATAATAAAGATATTTATATATATATTAATATATTTAGGTTAAAATACAAAATATACATACTTTTATTTTTTATTAATATTTAATATTAAAAACACCCTTTTACAAATATACTTCATTTTCATTTTATTTTTGTACATAATTATTAAATATTTGTACATATTAAATAATTAATGCATTTACTTAATAAAATTAGGGTTTTGCCCTAAACATAAAAAACTCCAAAAAAAATAATACTTTTCATTTTATTTTATTTGACATAAAAAATACTTTTTTTCCATACATATAAAAACTCTTTTTGCATGCATATTTATTTTATTTCTATTTAATTTGTGCAATTAAATATCTTGTAAATAATTCTAAATTGATGTAATAGCTAGGTTTAAATTCCTTGTCAAAACCCCCCATTTGAACATTTGTACCCCCCTTACCATATTGTGTTGTAATAGCTTAGGAACTTTAAATTTCGCATTTTATTGCTTTCCAAATATACCATGATAGAATTAGGGTTTGTATGCAAATAAAAACAATAAAAATAGTTTGACCTAATTTCAAGATAAACAAGCATGAAAATGGACAACACATATCACACTTGCACCCCTAGGGTATTCCACTTGTTGCCTTCAAAAAAATGGGCCATATTGCATGTTGAGTTTCTTTGGCAAAACAAAAACAATCAAATGATCATAGTCCCTCGATGACGCTTTCGAAAGTTGCCTAAAAAATGATCAAGTCCCTTAAAGGAAAATTGCCCAAAGATACTTAGCACCATTGCAATTATGGTCTAAACGATGACCCGCGCCCGTCCCTTTCACATCCTAACACAAGATTGTCCACCAAATGCAATGGTGGAACAAAATTGTTAAAAGGGTTAAAACATAGCAAAAATCTTTGAGAACTTTAGGGTAGATAGCTCTTAAGTACTTGTCAACTTGCAAAACAAAAACACTTGCCTATTTTTCAAACCACACTTCACAAACACTTTCAAAACAAACTTTCAAAAAACCTTGAAACATCTTTTCAAAAAGACAAACACCTTTTGTAAAACATTCGAGTAAAGAATTGTTACAAGGGTAGCCTAAGACAAGGCATCTTTTTCAAAACATTTTCAAAACCACACACAAAGCACCATTTCAAACAATTGAAAACCAAGGCAAGTTGATCTAAGCAAGTACCTAAGAGACCATGGATAACCATGGATAGAAAGGGTGCTAATACCTTCCCTCTCTATAATCTACTCCCCGAATCCAAGAAAATATCTCAAAGGTTTTTGCTGTGCTTTTTAAACCTTTCCTTAGGATAAAATAAAAAGTCGGTGGCGACTCTTGCTCAACCGAAACATTTGCAAAAACAAACGCAAAACCACAGTCAGTTCTCCCACCGTATCACAGAACTGGCGACTCTGCTGGGGATAATTTTAAAAGTGGAGTAACCTTAGGGCTTAGATCACCCTCTTGCATGACTAATTGTTTGATTTGATTGCTTTATATTTTGGCTCTCTTGTTTGGGTTTGCAATCCTACACCCGGATTTTGGGAAACATTTCATAGATAGCAATACGTTGTGGAAACTGTGCGGGGTATACCGACACGGTCGAAGCAATAGCTATATTAGTGCGACATATTTGTGAGTACCGGTAACCCTTGAGTTCAATCAAGGAGAGTACGGGGCCGCTGAGTGATGTCACTAAGCACTAATGACCTAGAACCTTACTTGACCATCTTGGCCTTTTATTAGGGGTAGTGAGATGACCGGCTTTGGTGCAGTCCGAAGTTGGTAGATACTCGATACTACACTCATTGAGGGTTGTTTTCTTGGAATATTTTGGTCGCTAGTTAAGTGGCTAAACCAAAACAATGAACAATGAAAACAATCCAGTGATATTGAGCTCCTTAGAACCCGGTTACTATTTATAGGACAGGTTTTTAAGCCAACTACACTCAAGAGGGTACTTACCTATGAAACCCCATGCAAGCCTGAAACTAGGGTTTGGTGTGATTTGCTTGTACATATGTTTGTGCATACATCATATACATCATAAAGCATCATATGCATTCACTAATCACTTCAAGGGTTTGAATCTTCATCTTTGTTCTTGTTTTGTAGGTCATGGAAATTCCTCGCAGAAAAACCATCCAAGTCAACCTTGTGAGAATCTCTCCTCAACTCAAGGAGCTCACCTCAAGAATTCCGGAAAGCTCATCCTTCAGTGAAAGACATGGTAGACTGCTCAGCTTAGTCAACACCAACATTGAAGAAGACATGATGAAAGTGCTATTCCAGTTCTTTGACCCTCTTCACCACTGTTTCACTTTCCCCGATTACCAGTTGGTGCCCACTTTGGAGGAGTTTTCTCAACTCCTAAGAATCCCTATCCTTAATCAACTACCCTTCAACGGTATGGAAAAGGAACCAAAGCCGGAAGATGTTGCTCGAGCATTACATCTACAACCATCCGACATCAAGGGGCATTGGGAAACCAGAAGCGGCGTCAAAGGATTCTTAGCAAAATTCTTGTTTGAGAAGGCACAAGAATGTTGGAATTCATTGGACCTTCAAGCCTTTGAAGAAATTGTGGCACTCCTTATCTATGGGTTGGTCTTATTCCCAAATTCTGACCAATTGATAGATGTCAACGCCGTCAAAATCTTCTTGTCCAGAAATCCAATACCAACATTGCTTGGGGACATCCTTCACTCATTTTACACACGAACAATGAGACAGAGGGGTGTTCTCATGTGCTGCACTCCTCTCCTTGCAAGGTGGTTTATTTCGCACCTTCCACAATTTGTCTTGAAGAATGACCAAGGCTCAAGGTGGTCCCAACGGTTGATGACTCTTACTCACTCTGATGTGCATTGGTGTTCTCGGTCCAGAGAAAATGTCATCATCGTCGATCGTTATGGAGAGTTTCCTAATGTTCCTTTACTTGGAATCAGAGGAGGTATCACCTACAACCCTTGCCTAGCTTTGAGGAAATTTGGATATGCACGGAGGGATGGCCCTCACGATATGTTGATTCCCGACCTAGTTTTTGACTTCGACAACGATGCGCAAGGACTTCGCTAAAGATTCATCAGAGCTTGGGGGAGGCCCAACAAGGTTGATAGCAAGACTTTGGGACACAAGAACTCCATCCCTCTTGAGCCTTATCTCAAGTGGGTACGAGCCCGAGCCCAAAGTCTATTGATGCCTTATCCTCATGTACTCCCTGTGATTAAAGAGCCCGTCAAGGAAGGAGAGGTTCCCTACATCATCCTACATCCTGACATGCCTACATCGTGGGAGGAAATGCAGAAGAGTTGGATTCAGCTCAAGGAGGAACGGAACACTTTTGAAGCTAGCTTCTACGCCAGTGAGAAGAAGGTTCTAGAGCTTACCCGCCGACTCCAGGAGCAAGAGGCCCTCAACACCTTCATTGCGCCAAAGAGGATGCGCAACGTCTTTTTGCCTTGAGAAGTTGTTTTTGTAATATTTGGCCCATGGGGCATTTATGTACTAACAAATTTCTCCTTATTAATATGACGTGCGTTCCTTTTTGTCTACAACAATTTTGAATGTTCCAAATCCTTGAATGCATTGCATACATAAGCATATCATTCATCATGTGCATAAGCAGGTCTCACTCCAGGTTTCCTTATTTGTCTGCTGTTTATTTCAGTAGGATGGATCTCGAGCAAACAGTCAAAGACCTGCAAACTCAAAATGCACAGTTCCAGCAACTCCTGATGACCTTGGCTAAGGGTCAGGAGGATCTCAAGACCTTGCTGGGGAATAAAGACCCAGTGAAAAAGAAGAAAAAGAGACTCGGGGTGGCTACTTTAGGGAGAAGATTTGAAGGAGAGGCCAGGAGAGTGCTTGAATTCCCTCCTACTTCTGATGAAGGAACCAGTAAAGGAGGTGGGGCTGCGGTACCTTCTGAGTCCGATGTGGAAGAAGAGGAGGTCGAAGAGGATGAAGACTACTCTGATCAACAATACCCTCTGGCTGATGATAAATACAAAGGTTTAGAAGACAGGTTGGCCGCCATGGAGCTACAGAGAGTACCGGGTTTGGATTTCGAAGACTTGGGTTTAGTTGCCGGGATTGTGATTCCCCCGAAGTTCAAAGTGCCAGTTTTTGTGAGGTATGATGGGCTGTCCTATCCAAAAATGCATCTCAGGTCCTACGTAAGAAAGATCCAACCCTATACGGCAGATAAAAACCTTTGGATCCATTTCTTTCAAGACAGCCTTTCTGGGGCTCAGTTGGAGTGGTTTTATCAGCTAGAGGGAACCAGCGTCCGAAACTGGGAAGATTTGGCCACCGCCTTCTACAAACAATATCAGTACAATTCTGACCTTGCTCCTACTCGTACCCAACTTCAGGGTATATCGTTGGGAACCGGCGAAGGATTCAAAGAATATGCACAAAAATGGAGGGATTTGGCTGGAAGGGTGCAGCCTCCTTTAACCGACCGTGAACTTGTTGATATGTTTCTAGGGACCCTGTCTGGGCCATTTTTCAATCATCTGATTGGTAACTCTTCCGCAGGGTTTACCGATTTGATCTTAACAGGAGAAAGAATAGAAGCTGGCATCAAGTCAGGGAAGATTCAGAAGGGTGTTGCTGCAAGTGTTGAGAAGAAACCTTTCAAGAAGGAAACGACTGTTGTATACTCCCAAAGAAGAGCAGGGAAGACTGAGCGCCAGCCAACTGTGGGGGCCGTAATGATTCAAAATCCGTCAAGTGAGCAGCCTCGCTATAACCAGTCCAGACCAAATCAGCAACGGGTGGAACGGCCACAACGGCAGTTCACCCGTATTAATATGACTCCAGCGCAAGTGCTTCCCCATCTGTTGAAGTTGAATCTCGCCACTATCAAAGAGGCACCAAAAAATGTGAATACGTCCTCTCCGCATTATCATCCTAATGCTAAATGCGCCTACCATTCTGACAGTGTCGGGCACGACACCAATGATTGTTGGGCACTCAAGCATAAAATCCAAGACCTGATAGAGGCGAAGGAGGTGGAGTTTGACGCTCCAGAGAAGCCTAATGTGATATCTGCTCCCATGCCGAAGCACGGCCGAAATGTCAATGCCATTGAAGAAGATTTGTATGTTGCTGATGTCAATGATCTGATAACTCCGTTGCTAACCATCAAGTTGAATCTGTTAAGGGCCGGGATCTTCCCGGGATGTAAAGAATACTGCTATTGTTGTTACTCTCTGCCGTTTGATTGTCCGTTACTGAAGAAAGGCATCCAAGGCCTAATGGACAGTCGACAAATTTTGTTTGAAAAAGTTTCTGCTATTCCAACCCCTACTGAAGATGTCTCAATCATAACCATTCACGCCAATCTTTCCAAGGCCATCAGAAAGCCTGTTAAGATTACACCATCTACAAAATCTGTTCCTTTGAAGATAACAATGCCAGGGCCTGTCCCCTATGTTTCTGAGAAGTCAATACCATGAAACTACGGAGGTGACGTCTATACCATGGTATTAAACAAATCGAAATAACTGAAGAAAGTTCGGATGATGAAGAAGCCAGCATTGGAAACATTGCAGGCACGAGCAAAATCACTCGGAGCGGGAGAATATTTTCTCCAGAGATTGCCCCTCCAAGAGCAATCTTTGGACCCTCATCTGCCGACAAGGTCATCCATGCACCAATAAAACTCTCCGCTAGAACCCCATTGATTGAAGATGTTGTTGTTCCTAGTACTGTCCCTCCTACCGCTGCTGATAAAGGTAAGGGAATCCGAGATGAGCTCGTCAGGACGAGGGCTCAACCCTTGGTCATTCCGGAGACCTCCAAGAAGGAAATGGATGAGATATTGAAGATAATCAAAAGGAGTGATTACGATGTGGTAGAACAACTGGGGCAAACCCCCTCAAAGATCTCCATGCTGGCACTACTACTTTGCTCGGAAACGCACGCTAAGGCTCTGATAAAATTCCTGAAGGCAGCCCATGTGCCCCAGGAAACTTCTACAGATCAATTTCAAAATTGCATGGCCAGCCTTACTGCGGACAATGGATTAGGTTTCTCTGATGCCGACCTAACTCCTAAAGGTAGAAACCACAATGATTCTTTGCACATTTCAGTTGAGTGCCGAGGAACTACTCTCGGACATGTCTTGGTCGACACTGGTTCATCGCTGAATGTACTGCCTAAGAAGGCCTTGGACCGACTAGATTGTGAAGGGTTAGAGTTGAAACCAAGTGATATTGTTGTCAGAGCTTTCGATGGTTCGAAGAGAATGGTCCATGGGGAGGTTGAAATTCCCATCAAGATAGGCACTGAGGTGTTTAAATCCACTTTCTATGTGATGGACATCCGTCCGTCATACTCTTGCTTGTTGGGTAGGCCTTGGATACACCATGCTGGGGCAGTCACCTCCTCCTTACATCAGATGTTGAAGTATCCTGTCAAGGGAAAGATTATAACCGTCCATGGCGAAGAGGAGTACATGATCAGCCACTTGAACTCCTTCCGGTATGTGGAAGTAGAGGGGGAGTTCATTGAGACACCTTTCCAGCATTTCGAAGAAGTCCTTCCTGAAATAGCAGTAGCAAAGTTGGCAGCTGAAGTACCGAGGCAGATGGCTAGGGTGGCATCTCTAGAGGACGTAAAGGCCGCAATAAAGGAGGGGAAGAATTCAGCATGGGGGCAGTTGCCTGATATTCCGCATAAAACAGACAAATTTGGATTAGGGTTCACTACCGCGGGCCAGAAAGCTATGCGCCGTTCGAAGATTGAAAGAGCGCCAGTCAAAATTTCTCCCTACGGAATCAACGCTTTGGAGGATGAAGACAAAGAGAGCAACATCGAGGAGTGGATTTACCCAACTGTCAAAGGGGGATTGTGCAACTGGGAGGCAAAAGACTTTGTCCCCATCACTTTTATTCATCAGTAATTTATCTGTCAAACATTTCCTATTTGGTCTGTAATATTTGTTTCTGAACAATCCGCACACTACCTTTTCACCTCATGCCTTGCCCGGGGCATGTAGGTCCATTTGTAAGGGTTTTGATTATTTTTCATATCCATATGCCATGTTTAATGATTCATTGGACGTTTTTCATTTGATAAACTACTTGTGTTCATTTTCTTTCCTTTTGCATTTTTTGTTTAAGGATGGCTATCCCTTACACACACCCACACTCACAAATGCAGGTACCCATCCACTCCGGATTCTGTGGGTGACTATTCTGCTATATCCTTCAATAACTCTGAAGATCTGGTAAATCAAGCCGAGTATGAAGATGACTAAGGTTGTGAAGTACCAGGGGAACTAGCCAGACTTCTACAGCAAGAGGAAAGGGCCATCTTACCGCATGAAGAGTCATTGGAAACTGTCAACTTAGGGACCGAGGAAGACCGGAAGGAGGTGCAAGTGGGTGCCAATCTGGAACCGAGTGTCAAGGAACGCCTGATACAGTTGTTGAATGAGTATGTTGAAATCTTCGCCTGGTCTTATGAAGACATGTCGGGTTTAGACACAGACATCGTGGTTCACCGTCTCCCCACAAGAGAGGATTGTCCACCGATCAAGCAAAAAGTCCGCCGAATGAGGCCTGACATATCTGAAAAGATCAAAGCAGAAGTGATGAAGAAATTCGACGCTGGCTTTCTGGCTGTTACGTCCTATCCTCAATGGGTCGCTAACATCGTGCCAGTACCTAAGAAAGATGGCAAAGTCAGGATGTGTGTGGACTACCGGGATTTGAATAGGGCCAGCCCCAAAGATGATTTTCCACTTCCACACATTGACATTTTGATCGACAATACAGCTCAGCACAAAGTGTTTTCCTTCATGGATGGATTCTCGGGCTACAATCAAATCAAAATGGCCCCCGAGGATATGGAGAAAACAACTTTTGTCACACAATGGGGCACTTTCTGTTACAAGGTGATGCCGTTCGGGCTGAAGAACGCAGGGGAAACTTATCAACGCGCCATGGTAGCTTTGTTTCATGATATGATACATCATGAGATTGAAGTTTATGTAGACAATATGATAGCTCGGTCACAAACAGAGGGGGAGCACCTTGAGCATCTAGAAAAGCTGTTTGCCAGGTTGAAAGAATACAAACTCAGGCTGAATCCAAGTAAGTGCACTTTTGGAGTTAGGTCTGGTAAACTTATAGGATTCATCGTAAGCAACAAAGGCATTGAAGTCGATCCAGCAAAAGTGAAAGCAATACGAGAGATGCCTGCTCCCCGTACTGAAAAGGAGGTTAGAGGGTTCTTGGGGCGCTTAAACTATATTGCCAGATTCATCTCTCATCTGACTTCTACCTGTGAGCCAATTTTCAAACTCTTGAAGAAAGATCAGGTAGTCGAATGGAACGATGATTGCCAAGCTGCTTTTGATAAAATCAAGGAGTATTTGCTAGAACCTCCTATTCTGATGCCACCCGTCGAAGGAAGACCATTGATCATGTATTTGACCGTCTTGGATAACTCAATGGGGTGTGTTTTGGGCCAGCATGACGAGTCTGGTCGAAAAGAGCATGCTATTTATTACCTTAGCAAAAAGTTTACCGACTGTGAGACTCGCTACTCACTACTCGAGAAAACTTGCTACGCTTTGGTATGGGCTACTCGCCGACTAAGGCAGTATATGTTGACTCATACTACCCTGTTGATTTCCAAAATGGATCCTATCAAGTATATCTTCGAAAAGCCCGCTTTATCTGGAAGAATAGCCAGACGGCAAATGATCCTGACTGAGTATGACATCCAGTACACCACTCAAAAAGCTATAAAAGGGAGTGTACTAGCTGACCATCTGGCTCATCAAGCTATCGAAGATTATCAACCCATGAGATTTGACTTCCCAGACGAGGACATCATGAATTTGGACAGCATTGAAAGTGACGGACCATATGACGGACCCGAGAAGGGATCCCGATGGACCCTGTACTTTGATGGTGCTTCAAATGCACTTGCAAACGGTATCGGCGCGGTACTCATTTCTCCGGAAGGCTGCCATACACCTTTCACGGCCCGACTTTGCTTCAGCTACACAAACAACATGGCTGAGTATGAAGCTTGCATCTTTGGTCTCAAGGCTGCTATAGACTTGGGGATCAAATCTTTGATCGTATTCGGGGACTCGGCTTTGGTTATCAGCCAAATCAAAGGAGAGTGGGATACCAAGCACCCTAATCTTATCCCATACAAAGAACATGTCTTGACATTGTTGCCTCATTTCGAGCAAATTACCTTCGAGCATTTCCCGCGAGAAGAGAATCAGCTAGCAGATGCTCTAGCTACAATGTCTTCCATGTTTAAACTCAATTGGGATAACGAGGCTCCCCAAATCACCATCGAGCGAATGGATGAACCAGCACATTGTCACGAGATTAATACCGAAGAAGTAGTGGAACAACCCTGGTTCCATGAAATCAAAAGGTATCTCCAGACTAGAGATTACCCCGAAGGAGCTTCCGTAAATGACAATAAGTTCTTAAGGAAATTTGCTGCCAAATTCTTCCTGAGCAACGACATCCTTTACAAATGAAGCCATGATTGTGTATTACTCCGATGCGTAGACAAAGCTGAAGCAGAGTTGATCATGATCGAGATACACAACGGCACATTTGGCACTCACTTGAGCGGGCATACAATGGCTAAGAAGATCCTAAGGGCAGGCTATTACTGGTCTACCATGGAAGCTGACTGCCATCAACATTCCCGAACTTGCCACAAATGTCAAGTCTACGCTGACAAAGTTCATATCCCTCCGGTTCCTCTCAACGTTTTGACTGCTCCTTGGCCATTTGCAATGTGGGGCATTGACATGATTGGAGAGATCAAGCCCACGGCTTCCAACGGACATCGCTTCATCCTAGTTGCCATTGACTATTTCACCAAATGCGTCGAAGCAGCTTCCTTCGCCTCTGTTACTAAAAATGTGGTTGCCCGCTTCATCAAGCAAAATCTCATATGCCGGTATGGTGTTCCAGACAGGATCATCACAGACAACGGTACAAATCTGAATAACACGATGATCACCGCATTGTGCGAATAGTTCAAGATTTATCATCACAATTCATCTCCCTATCGGCCGAAGATGAACGGTGTTGTTGAAGCTGCGAACAAAAACATTAAGAAGATCATTCAGAAAATGACAGTCACTTACAAAGACTGGCATGAGATGTTACCGTTTGCTCTACATGGATACCGTACGACGACACGTACTTCAACCGGGGAAACCCCATTTTCATTGGTATATGGCATGGAAGCTGTCCTGCCTATGGAAGTTCAGATTCCTTCTCTAAGGATTATGAAGGACACAGGTTTGAATGAAGATGATTGGATTCAGACCCGACTTGATCAACTCAATTTGATCGACGAGAAGCGACTTGCTGCTATATGCCATGGTCAGACGTATCAAAAGCGGATGATCAAGGCCTTCAATAAGAAAGTCAGACGTCAAGTGTATCAAGTCGGAGATCTAGTAGTCAAGCGGATTATCTTGCCGCAAAGTGATCCCAGGGGAAAATGGACTTCTACATATGAAGGACCATTTGTGATCAAGAGCATATTTTCTGGTGGTGCAATGATTCTGACCACCATGGACGGTGACGATTTGCCGCACCCTGCGAATGCAGACATAGTCAAAAGATACTACGCATAAAATAACCCGATAAGTCGAAAACCCGAAAGGGCGGCTTGGGTAAAAATGGGCATCCCAGTGAACCGAAAACCCGAAAGGGCGGTTCAGGCAAAATTTAGGGATAAAAAATATTTAAAAAAATCTGTACACCCGGCAAGTTGAAAACCCGAAAGGGCGGCTTGGGCAAAAAGGGGTTTCCCGGTGGATCGAAAACCCGAAAGGGCGATTCAGAAAAAAGTTAGGGAATTAAAGCGTATGACTATGTCTCGTCGGATCACTTCAAAGACAATCTCTTCATCAACCAGTTCCAGGTTTCTGATCAATCCAGTCATCGGCAAACGAAGCATTGAATGGACAGATATTCAGAGTTGTGAAGGCTATAGCGGAATGGAATCCCATGGAATTATTTCACATAGCCATCTTTATTTTGTATAAATCTTTCAATATTTACGACAAAATCCTCTTACGAGGATGTTTGTCTCCTTTGTACAAATATACTCATAGAAAGTCAATACAAATACTTTTCCCAGAAATTTGTGTCATTTCCTTCTTCTTTTCTCTTACACTATTTGTTTTATTTTGAGAAACGTCCAATATTTTGTTAAATAGGCATATGCACTTGAACATAATCATTTCCTTATGAATCAAGAAAGAGGATTACCGATAGGTTGAAGGTACAGTTGGATATCTTGATACCCTTTCAGAGGAAACCCCCAGGAGATTTGGAATCCATATCCCCAGCAAGTCTTGAAGCCTATCCCCAGTAGATTCTGGAAGCTTATCCCCTGCAGAGTACGGACATCTCTCCCGAGCTTTATTCAAAGTTATTCCTCATGAGGGCTTATAACTGGGTTACCCTCAGCTAATTGCCACGGAAGGTCGCACTCGGAAAATTTCTTCCTATCCCCAGCAGAGTTCATCAGAGTTCCCCAAACATGACTTATCAATACAAACCCCAGAAGAGTTTATCTTTGTTATCCCCAGCCAGAGAATCCTCCAAAACTCAATTCCCCTCAGAGTTTAAGTTTCAGTATCCCCAGCAGAGCTGAAACTTCAAACTATCAATCCCCAGCGGAACCAGACTAGTGAACCTTTTCCCCACAGAAATGCTTCTCACTAGACTAGAGATTCTCAATCATACTTCACCAGCTTAAGTCTACCAGGTTCTAAAATCCCCAGTAGACATCATCAGGATTTCTCTTACCCTGCAAGTCACCAAGGAAATTCCAAGTCCCCGCAAGTGGTTCTAAGGCCCCTCAACAATTGAAGGTCTGGTATTCCCCAAGCAAATCTGAAGACTTTCAGTTGTCAGTTCCTCATTGTATTCTCCAGTGAAGATCTCCTCAAGACAGGAATTCCCCAGAAGATTGGTATACAACCCAAGCTCCTTATTCTCCAGCAACCACCAGGAATTATCCTTCCTGGAAGCAGTCAAGATACTTTTATCTTCAGCCATCTTGGATTCATCTATCCTTTTCAAGATAGCTCTCCATCTTACATGCGCATCCATTTACATTCATATCATATAACATACAGTGTATCATGCATCATGACATTGCATATAACTAAGTCTTTATCTTTTCAGGTAAGATCAGTCGACAGACAAAAATCATTATCTTCCGAGATTCTTTCCAGGAATAGTTCAGATATGACCCAGACATGGCAATATTCTGATGCTTATTCCAGATTCATCCAGATGCAGTTTTACACGAGCTCATCATCAGGAAACCCTACACCGGTTCCTCCTCAAACCTCAAGATTTCTGAAAACAGTTCACGGGTTCTCCAAGTAACGGATGTTAACCTATCACTTGTTCAGATTCTTCTCAAGACTTCTGAAAACAGTTTATGGATTCTTCCCAACAACGGATGTTAATCTATCACTTGTTCAGATGCAATTTTTGAAAACAGTTTACGGATGCTTCCCAACAACGGATGCTGCTCTATTGCTTATTCAACTTCAAGATTTCTGAAAACAGTTCACGGGTTCTCCAAGTAACGGAGGTTGACCTATCACTTGTTCAGTTTCTTCTCAAGACTTCTGAAAACAGTTTATGGATTCTTCCCAACAACGGATGTTAATCTATCACTTGTTCAGATGCAACCTTTTGAAAACAGTTTACGGACGCTTCCCAACAACGGATGCTGCTCTATTGCTTATTCAACTTCAAAATTTCTGAAAACAGTTCACGGGTCCTCCAAGTAACGGATGTTAACCTATCGCTTGTTCAGTCTCTTCTCAAGACTTCTGAAAACAGTTTACGGATTCTTCCCAACAACGGATGTTAATCTATCGCTTGTTCAGACTCTTCTCAACCTCTGAAAACAGTTTACGGATACCTCCAAATACGGATGTCAATCTATTGCTTGTTCAGACCCCCAATTCAGATGTGGTCCTAAACATGGACACCTTTCTGATACTCATTCCAGATGGCATCTTTAAGCCCATCCCCGACAAGTTTCTGTCACTCTTCCAGATGGCATCGTTAAGCCCATCTCCAAATGGCATCTCTAAGCCCATTCCCGCATCCATTGCTTTGACGAGTGCAAATTTCCGGGCACTCTAGTGTCCAATCTCCTTTTACCCTCGAGTCGCGAAAGGCAAACTTGCCAATCTAACTCTTCGGATTCAAGAAGATTGAACAGGGGCAACTGTTGTACCCTAAAATTTGCCCTCCCATCTCTCAACATTTTCTCATCACAAAGCCCTTGAAGCTCAAAGATCCAATTAGGGTTTTCCTCTGCTCAAGACTTCTTCTTGCACTATTGACCCAAATTAGGGTTTGTGTTTGCACAAAGATGTTTTGACCAAAAATGCCTAAGATGACTTTCATGCTTCATATTGGACTCCCAAGTTTATCCATACCAAGTTTCAAGTCCTGATTCCAAATTTTACCCAGTCAATTGGACAGTTGACCTAGAAATCAGCTGTATTGGGGAAAAAGTCAACTGTGGCCAATTGATAGTCAAATCTCATGAAAATTGACCCACATCAACATTATGAACTCACATGGACCATTTGATCAAGTTTGGATCACAATTCCATAAGAAATTTGATCAGATCATCAAAAGGGCAAAATGGTCATTTTTAGGGTTATGACTGCACAAAGGCAAATTTTGACTGTTTGACCTAGCCAATGGCAAACCAAGCTCACATATGGACTCAAGGACCCCATGGAATGGTCTTGGCATGCTCAACAAGTTCAAAAGATCCCAAATGCACAAGATTGACAGTTGAATTTCCCAGTCAATTGATCAATTTTGACTGTATACTGAAAAGTCAAACTTTGACTTTTTGGTCAAAATCAAGTGTCAAGATTCATTTTTCATTAAAACATGCCAAATCATGAAACTTGTTCATCATGAAATCAAGAAATGCAAATTAGGGTTTGAAATGAAGATTTTTCATAACTTAGAATTTTTCTAAGTTATGAAAAACCCTAATTTTTTCCTAACTTTGCCCCACTTTCTCACCAAGATTCATTTGGATTCAAGCAAAAGTCAAAACATGAAAGTTGTAGCCTATTGCATAATCTACAACTTTGATTCACAAAGTTTTCCCAAAAGAGGCTTGTATCTCAAGTTACAATTTTTGGAACAAGGGTACCAAACCATTCTTAACTTAGAGAAAATTTGACCTATTTTACGCAAGGTTTTTACCTAACTTCAAGACCATTTTTCACATACTTCCACTTGGAATTTCAATTTGCATTTCAAAGATGGATTGTAGTACACATTCCAAGCTTTCCAAAAATGTCCAAGAACTCATCAAACAACCTCATGGTTAGGGAGAATCGAATTTGGCAAGTTGGGAAAAAGTCACTTTGATTCATGGCCATGTACATGTTCATAACTTGTGCAATTTTTCAAATCAGCTTGCACAACTTGATTACAGGTCCTATATCCCATTTGCACTCAATAATTAAATGCAAACCCTTTGTGTTCAAGCCTTGCATTATGTGTTTAAGCATTACATGAAGGTTTAGTCTTAAAATAGAAAAAGCAAATTATCCATTTTTGAAAAGGTATGGCTTTATGTCAAAAGCAAATCCAAGAAGTACCAAAGCATATCTCTGAAGCACAAGTCAAGGAGCATAACACACTGACCAAGACTAATGTATGCAGCATAGATTGGGGGCCTCTATCATCCTAGAAACTCAAGTGGCCATCTCTTGCTTAAGTGTGAAGAAATATGGCATAACTGAAGAGAACTCTCATTTCCTGTAAACCAAGCTTAAGCAAACTTGTCAAACACTTTCTAATCATCAAACCCAAGCTGAAACACGAGCTATCCACCTCCATTGCCCTCCCAAACACAGAATCCCTCTCAAACTGTCCAAACAGGGAACATTCTGCAACTTGAATCCTACAACTCATCTCCATCGTGCATTCTTGCTAAAGCCACTTCAAACACCTTCCCTACCATCAATGCAAACTATCCAAAGCATTAGAAGTGGACTGTAACTCCTCTAATCAGTTTGGCCATTTTCATTTTCTTGTTTTGCAGGTGGAGTGCTACAACTCGTTTCAGCTAGTTTCAAAGCAAAGTAAAACTTGGAATAGCATCCCTGGACATCAAGGAAGCTGTACCAATCATCACCTTGCTCTGAAAGTACCTCCATCATCAGATACAACTTCAACTGAACAGGTGTATTCTTGAACTTCTATCTCCCAATGTAGGCATCATTAGCTCTAAGTTTGTGAATAAGAAGTGTTATACTCATGCCCCTGAAACTGTACATACCTTTACTTTCCATTTATTTTGCATAGGTTGTGAGAATTTAAGGTCTGAATATTGATAAAAAGTTAGGTTAAGATTTGGGATTGATAAAATTCTCTCTCATTTCTGAGAGTTAGGATGAGTTCTTTATATGTCTGGATTCGTGATTCAATGCTTAACATTTTTGGTGTTGTAAGTTTTTGTTAAAACTCAAGGAATCAGGATGTTTGAATTCATGTACCAAGCGCGCGTTTTTGAACAAGAACAGTCTGGAGGTTGAAGAAGGACTTGGTGGGCTGGGCCTGTTTTGTTATTTCTTTTCACACCATGTTTTTGCTTTTACACCTCCTAGGCCCATTTTGCTTATTTGCATGATTTTTTGACTTTTCTTTTTTTATTCTGACTTATTTGTTTTTGCTAATAATATTAAAAACATAAAAAATATTTTTCACACCATTTTTATATTTTTTAGGCATTTATTTGTTTATATTGATATTTGTACATAAAATAAATACATAAACATACTTTTATTTAAAAATACCAAAAATAATGTAAACACATTCATTTTCTAATTTTTATTTTATTTTATCTTTTGAAAATGTTTTATATAAAATATACTTTTTTTTTATAAATATTAAATATTATTATTTTGTATATATAATACATATTTAGTAAATAATAAAGATATATATATATATATATATATATATATATATATATATATATATATATATATATATATATATATATATATATATATATATATATATATATTAATATATTTAGGTTAAAATACAAAATATACATACTTTTATTTTTTATTAATATTTAATATTAAAAATACTCTTTTACAAATATACTTCATTTTTATTTTATTTTTGTACATAATTATTAAATATTTGCATATTAAATAATTAATGCATTTACTTAATAAAATTAGGGTTTTGCCCTAAACATAAAAAACTCCAAAAAAATAATACTTTTCATTTTATTTTATTTGACATAAAAAATACTTTTTTTCCATACATATAAAAACTCTTTTTGCATCTTGCATATTTATTTTATTTCTATTTAATTTGTGCAATTAAATATCTTGTAAATAATTTCAAATTGATGTAATAGCTAGGTTTAAATTCCTTGTCAAAACCCCCCATTTGAACATTTGTACCCCCCTTCCCATATTGTGTTGTAATAGCTTAAGAACTTTAAATTTCGCACTTTATTGCTTTCTAAATATACCATGATAGAATTAGGATTTGTATGCAAATAAAAACAATAAAAATAGTTTGACCTAATTTCAAGATAAACAAGCATGAAAATGGACAACACATATCACACTTGCACCCCTAGGGTATTCCACTTGTTGCCTTCAAAAAAATGGGCCATATTGCATGTTGAGTTTCTTTGGCAAAACAAAAACAATCAAATGATCATAGTCCCTCGATGACGCTTTCGAAAGTTGCCTAAAAAATGATCAAGTCCCTTAAAGGAAAATTTCCCAAAGATACTTAGCACCATTGCAATTATGGTCTAAACGATAACCCGCGCCCGTCCCTTTCACATCCTAACACAAGATTGTCCACCAAATGCAATGGTGGAACAAAATTGTTAAAAGGGTTAAAACATAGCAAAAATCTTTGAGAACTTTAGGGTAGATAGCTCTTAAGTACTTGTCAACTTGCAAAACAAAAACACTTGCCTATTTTTCAAACCACACTTCACAAACACTTTCAAAACAAACTTTCAAAAAACCTTGAAACATCTTTTCAAAAAGACAAACACCTTTTGTAAAACATTCGAGTAAAGAATTGTTACAAGGGTAGCCTAAGACAAGGCATCTTTTTCAAAACATTTTCAAAACCACACACAAAGCACCATTTCAAACAATTGAAAACCAATGCAAGTTGATCTAAGCAAGTACCTAAGAGCCCATGGATAACCATGGATAGAAAGGGTGCTAATACCTTCCCTTTCTATAATCTACTCCCCGAACCCAAGAAAATATCTCAAAGGTTTTTGCTGTGCTTTTTAAACCTTTCCTTAGGATAAAATAAAAAGTCGGTGGCGACTCTTGCTCAACCGAAACATTTGCGAAAACAAACGCAAAACCACAGTCAGTTCTCCTACCGTATCACAACATGCATCTCTCCCCGACCATATTCAAAGGTTATTCCCCACCAGAGCCTATAACTGGGTTATCCTCAGCTAATTGCAACGGATAGATCGTCCTCAGAAAAGTTCTTCCTATCCCCCAGTGGAGTTCATCAAATTCCCCAACAAAGCTTATCGGTGGAATCCCCAGCGGAGTTCTCATTAAAATCTCAGCGAAGTATCTCTTCCCACAGAGTAATTCCCCGCAGAGTAATCTCTTCAACAAGTTTATTCCCCAACGGAGTCATCTTCTCCTACCGGTTTATTCTTGCAATCATCATCCCCAGCGGAAATGAAGAACTCTACTCTTCAACATCAGCCCAGGATCCAACAAACTCCCGACATTCGTCAAGGATTTATTTTTCTAGACGAAAATACATTCAAAAACATCACATCTTCATACATTATGACATGCATACGCATCATACACCACAAATCTCATTTATTCTTGAGAACATCTTAATATCATGCAGTTCATGCATCATGACATTGCATACAGCTAACGTTTTGCCTTTTCAGGAAAAGATCAATCAAAAGATGATTACCATCTACCTGTGCAGTTCCAGATCAACACCTGTAACAAGCCAGGAAAATTTTGTGGACGACTGATCGTGGGTTAATACTTGAAACCAGGCAGGACAATTATCTACTGGATCATCATCGGGAAACCCTACACCGGTTCCTTCTCAAGTTCAGATGCAGTTTTACACGGACTCATCACCAGGCAACCCTACACAGGTTCCTTCCTTTCAGATGAAGTTTTACACTGACTCATCATCGGGAAACCCTACACCGGTTCCTTCTCAACTTCAGATGCAGTTTTACACGGACTCATCACCAGGCAACCCTACACAGGTTCCTTCCTTTCAGATGAAGTTTTACACGGGCTCATCATCAGGCAACCCTACACCGGTTCCTTCTATTTCAGATGAAGTTTTACACGGACTCATCGTTGGGCAACCCTACACAAGTTTCTTCCTTCTCAGATGTAGTTTTACACTGACTCATCATCAGGCAACCCTACACCAGTTCCTTCTATTTCAGATGAAGTTTTACACGGACTCATCGTCAGGCAACCCTACACAGGTTTCTTCCTTCTCAGATGTAGTTTTACACGGACTCATCATCAGGCAACCCTACACCGGTTCCTTCTTATTTCCAAGATGAAGTTTTTACAAGGACTCATCATCAAGGTAACCCTACACAGGTTTCCCCTCCCTTTTAGACGAAGTTTTACACGGACTCGTCCTCAGGCAACCCTACACCGGTTCCTCCTCAGTTCCGAGACAAAGTTTTACACGAGCTTATCTCAGAGTAACCTTACCCCGGTTCATCCTGAAGTCTTACACGGACTTATCTCAAAGTAACCTTACCCCGGTTCATCCTGAAGTTTCACACGAACTTATTCCAAAGTAACCTTACCCCGGTTCATCCTGAAGTTTTACACGAACTTATCCCGAAGTAACCCTACACCGGTTCCTTCTCAACTCCAGACTTAGTTTTACACGGACTCGTCATCAAGAAACCCTACACAGGTTCTCTCTTCAAGACACAGTTTTACACGGACTTGTCACCAAGAAACCCTACACAGGTTCTTTCTTCCAAAGATGAAGTTTTACACGGACTCGTCACCAGTCAACCCTACACAGGTTTTCTTTCTTCCAGGATACAGTTTTACACGGACTCATCATGAGGCGACCCTACACCGGTTCCCTTTCTCTTTCCAGATGCAGTTTTACACAGGCTCATCATCAAAGTAACCCTACACAGGTTCCTTCTCCATTTCAGATGCAGTTTCATACAGGCTCATCATCAGTCAACCCTACACAGGTTTCCTTCTTTCCAAGATGCAGTTTTACACGAGCTCATCATCAGGAAACCCTACACAGGTTCCCTCATTCAACTTACAAGATCACAATTCAACAAACAATCTCCAGATGGCATCTTTAAGCCCATCTCCAACTATCCGTTACATCTCCAAATGGCATCTATAAGCCCATTCCTGACAAGATTCTGTCACATCTCCAGATGGAATCTATAAGCCCATCCTCCTATCCATCATCTTTCCAAATGGCATCTGTAAGCCCATTCCCGACATCACATTGCTGATATTCTACTATGCGAGTGCAAATTTCTGGGCACTCTAGTGTTCAATCATCTTCCACCTTCGAATCACGAAAGGCACGCAAGCCAATCTACATCCTCAGGTCTAAGAAGATTGAACAGGGGCAACTGTTGTACCCCAAAATTTTCCCTCCCATATTCTCTAAGATTTATCAAGAATCATCTTCAAATGGTTCAAGATTTCTCAAGGGATTGCACAGTCCAAACATCTCCTAAGCCAGTCAAAATTAGGGTTTTGGTTCCTTCAATGAATTTGAGGTTTTCAATGGCTCAATCAAGTCTCATATTCCTATATACATCCTCAAGCATCTACATGTCAAGTCTCAAGGTTCACAGCATCAAATTGCACAGTCAAAAGCTCCATTTGCTTCACAATCAACTGCGGGGGTAAAATGGTCATTTTACAGTCAAAAGTCATAATTTTTGGTCAACATCTTATTTTGAGTTCACAATCATCATTTGATCAAGTCTTGATCATGATTCCACAAGCATGGCTCAAAAATCATCAAAGATGCAAAAGTTGCTATTTTTGGACAATAGAAAAGTCAATTGTATCTTGACCAGGGCATAACTTTTTCATAGTTCATCAGAAAAATCCCATCCAATGCTCATTTTGAAGGGGATGACATTTCCTACAACTCATCTTCACATTCCAAGTCCAATAAATGCTCTCATAAAAAGTTATCAATTTCTATATTATAGGTCAATTTCAAAAGTCAACAAAAATGCACTTTAAGTCAAAGACCATAACTTGATATTGGTAAATCCAAATGACATGGGACCAAAGGCATTGGTTAGAGGACTTCAAGACCTTTCCAAAATGTCCAAGAAAATGTTCATATGATCAAAATTGAGCAAGATATGCATTGGAGAAGTTGGGAAATTTTTGTGAATTTGCAAAAGTCAACTTTGCTCAAAACACCTCATTTTTGCTAATGGGCCTCAAAATCC
Organism: Vicia faba; assembly: GCA_948472305.1. Classification (NCBI taxonomy): domain Eukaryota; kingdom Viridiplantae; phylum Streptophyta; class Magnoliopsida; order Fabales; family Fabaceae; genus Vicia; species Vicia faba. The sequence continues at coordinate 40,404 of CATIWC010002739.1, read as the reverse complement.
TTCTTGAAACTTTGTCCAAGGCCTATGCACGACCCATTGAGTTTAAATTGAATTATTTTCTTATTTTTTATTAATTAATTGAATTTTTAATCAATATTAATTCATTTAATTCATTTAATTGTAGGAAAATATCAAGATATGATTTCTAAATCTTTTTGTGAAGCAAAAGTGGTCAACATATGCTGGAGATTTCGTGTGCACATCAAGGGGACCAAAATCTCCAAAATTAGCAAGTTTTGTCAATCAAAAAGATTGGAAAATATTTGATTTTTAATCAAATATTGAAACTATAATTCCATGGATCTTTGACCAAGATTTTAACCTAAATCCATTCTATTATAAGTACTGAAGCTAAACCTAATGCACTACACGTGAAAAGCTGCTGCAAAAAGCCATACCAATTCCAAAAAATTCAAGAAAATTTGAAAACAGTTTTCCACATTCCAAGCCAATTCAAAGCATTATAGTGTTTCCAATACATTGCTGGAGGTGTAAGGAACATATTGCAATCAAAACTAAGCCTTAAAGCTTTCAGAATCACCAAGAACAGTTTAAGGGTTTGCGTTTTTTTTCTGGAATCAAATTGCTTATTTCATGCATCATTAACATAATTTTGTGTTTGTTTTGAGTTGCTTAAACTCATAGGAAGCTGATGGTATAGTTTAATTGGATTAAAGTGTAAAGAATCGTAAAACGCCATTGATGAATTCTAGGTTTTCCAAGCTTCCAAATTGGGGCTTTTCAGAATAGGAAAAATCAAGCTTCATAAGACCTATGGTTGAACTCAGGAGATGCAGACGAACACAAAGCTACCATCGCGCCCTATTTATATAGCCTGTAGGGCTATTCATTATTTTTCCTCATGCTATTTTATGGGGGTTAAAAACCCCCGCTATCTGTTTGTTTTATACAGGTTTCAGGGAAGACGATGAAGACGTGGAAGCATGTGGTTGGGCAGTTCAAATAAAACGTGCGCTTTTTCATAATTTCCAGCATATTTACTTGTTTCATATATTATGTTTATTCATTATTATAATTACAAACATAGGCAAGTGGTGGAGTGGTGGACGCGTTGTCTATTGATCATTGGGACCTGGGTTCGATTCCCAGGTCCACCCAATATTTGTTTCATATTTTTCATCATGTATTCATATGCAGGCTCTCCCATGTGTTCCATCATGTACCTCACAAATCAGTGTGCCAAGTGGCCTTGTGCATCAATCCAATGGCCATGGGATGGAGGAACACCATGCTCCTGGTCAAAGCCAGCGTGGACAACCAGAAAAGTCAGAAAGGCTTGAGAAACAAATGGGCCTGGAAATTCCAATAACACCTCCTAAGGGTCCATCACCCCCTGGTTTTATTACTTCTTTTTATTTTCTTTTCCTTATAATTTCTTTTATTAATTATTACTATTATTATTATTAATTAACTTAATTATTATTTTCATGATAAAAATCAGAAAATGTAAATATTATTTATTATTTATTATTTTTACTATTAATTATTATTTTGTAAATAAATACTAACATAAATTTATTTAGTTTAATTAGGTTAAATTTGACTTTTTTCTCAATAACTTAAAATAAATTAGAATTAGGGTTTTTCTTTTAACTTTTAATTTCCTTTTTTATTTTTATTTTCATTAAAACATAAAAAACACAAAAATACTTTTTTTTCTTGAAATTAATTAATTAATTAGTTATTAGGTTTAATATTTAATTAATTGCAAAAAGGGACCAAATTCAATTCTTTTCTCAAAAAGGGTCAAAACCCTAGGACGTCCCGATTCAATTTCTTTCGTGCCTTTATTATTTTGATCATATTTATGTATCTGTTCCGAGGATGTAATAGATAATTAGGGTTTTATCGCTTTCTTTTACTTTCCGCAATTTATTTTCAAGGGTTATGTTTTTGGCGATGTAAATACCCGACGCCTTGTAATAGGGTAGATTCAACTTTCCGCAATTTATTTCCCGCACAATTATTAACTGTTAAATATGCCTGCAAGACTTGTATGAAAAATAAAATCAACCCGTAGCTCACAAGTAACATGTACAAGATAATCTTAACTGAATTTGACACACATGCACATGCCACTCCTAGGGTACGCCTCACTTGGTTGCCTCGAGGTGGTCATCAAGTATATGGTGTTTTAGAGGTCGTCCTCCTGTCTAAAGATCCAAGTTGCCTCAAAACGGTTGCCTCGGATAAAAAGGATCTAAGACATTAGGGTTACCGCTAAGGCGTCCTACTATTGCTTTGGTGACCACACATGTCCCTTATAATTGAATTGACCCGAATAACTCCAACGACGGTACTACCTACTTCTCAATAGTGGGATAGTACTGTCTAAAGGACTCTTACACAGCTTAATTCCTTAGAGTAGGTAGATTTATCCTGGGTACTTGCTCTTTCAAAAACAAAAAAACAAACTTTTCGCACCTACACTTTCAAAAAGTTTTCAAACAAACACTTCATACACTCTTGAGGACTGATACAAGAGTTACCTAGAAGTTTTCAAACGAGACTTTTTCAAAACCCACATACACAAGAAAAGCAAACATTTTTGAAAACATAGTGAGCAAGTACCTAAGAGCCCGTGGATAACCACAGATAGAAAGGGTGCTAACACCTTCCCTTTCTATAATCTACCTCCCGAACCGAGAAACATCTCAAAAAGGAATTTTGCTGTGCTTTTATCCTTTCCTTGTTGGAGAACATAAAAGACGGTGGTGACTCTTGCTTACCGCGACATTTCGCGAACCAGCATTTCAAAAACAGTCAGTTCTATTTCCACCGATCACAATGGAGAAATGAGAAAGTTACAGAGCATCTGGCTGGCTAGAGGAAGAAGACGAAGTACAGGGCAAGGGCTTTGTTTGTGTTATGTTATTTTTGTTTTACATTAATCAACGGATGTATAGCCACCCCAGTGGCAAGGTAGCGCGCTGGTGAGACCCATGTTCTGGGTTCGAACTTTGGCACTACCTTTTGATTTTTCACACTTTCATTTTTCCATTTTTGCTGTTTTTTGCAGGATTGGGCTTGATTCTTTGGGCCTAGCACTTTTTACTAACATTCTGCTCTCAGTTTCCTTACAGCACCCCTGGCCCAACTATTTTTATATTTTTTATTTTATTTGTTTTATTTTCATTTTAATTTATTAAATATTTTCCTTAATGCATGAAAATCCTAAAAAGTACAAATATGATGATATTGCATTTTATTTTATTTTATTTTGTTTTTTTCACATAAAAAATATATATTTTATCTTAGTTATATATTAATTATCTTTCGTAATAAACTTGTAAACATAAATAAAATAGGTTTAGTTTAATTTTTTATTTTTCTTTTCATTCCATATTTGTAAATATTTATTTTTAAACATGTAAAAACTAAAATATTTTCATACAATATCATTTATTATATTTTATACAAAGAATACACAAATAATAATATATAAAACCTCATTTTCTTTCAAACTAGAAATTAGGGTTAACCCTTTTTCTTAAGAATTAATTTCTTTTTCTTATATTTTTAAGATTAGGTTAAATTCCCTTTTCATAACAAAAAAAAAAATCTTTTCTTGCATGTACGTAATATTGCATATTTAAATATTGTATTTTTTTTATTCCAATATTCGTACAAATTCGATTTAGTTGTAATAATTTATTTAGATTTACATTCTTGCAAATCCCCATTCAAATTTGTATTCCCCCTCCCATAAATCATTGTAATAGTTTAGTAAGCTTTACATTACGCAATTTACCACTTTACATGCCATGTTAGTAATTAGGGTTTGTATGGTAAGACAAAAAACAAATCAAATAGAAAACCCTAATACAAGACAAAATCAAAGCATGAAAATAACACACTTGCACACAAGCATCCTTAGGGTTTCTCCACTCAGTTGCCTTATACAAAAATGGCCATATTACGCATGCGAAGTATCTTGGCAAAACAAACAAATATGAGATCATAGTCCCTCGATGACGCTATTCAAAGTTGCCTTACAAAATGATCTTGGTCCCTCAAAAATGCTAAGATACTTTGCAATATTGCTAATCATGGCTATACGATTACCCACGCCCATCCAATGATAGGGTTGCTTACCAAATCAATGGTAAGACAACAATATCAAAGGAAAAGAAAATAAACACGAAAGATATTTGAGTTGGTAGATTACTTCTAGTTACTTTCTCTATTTTCAAACAACTATCCTTGCTACTTTCAAAAACAAACACACACACACATTTCCAAACATTTTACAAACATTGAAAACATTTTTAAAAAGACAAACATCTTTGTATACATTCTTACGAACGAGAATCATTACAAAGATTGCCTAAACAAATGGCCTCTTTTACAAAATACTTTCAAAACCACACCAAACACAATTTCAAACAAAAGCAAGTGATCTAGCAAGTAACTAAGAGCCCATGGAAAACCATGGATGAAAAGGGTGCTAATACCTTCCCTTTTCATAATCTACCCCCCGAACTCAAGAAACAATCTCAAAGGTCTTTCCTGTGCTTTTTCACCTTTCCTTTTGGATAAAAGAAAAGTCGGTGGCGACTCTTGCTAACCACAACATTTGCGATAAAACACAAAACCATCAAGTCAGTTCTCCCACCGTATCACAGACATCATCACATAATCAAGTGCAATTCCTAAAATTCAATTTCAACTAAAATTTACCTCTTAGGCGTTTTAACAAACACCTAATCTACATCCAAAAATCTCATATAAACTTTACAATTTCAACTCATTATTTATGTCCAATTTCTCAATGCAAACAATTAAACAACACTTTAATCTAATCTTCTTATCACAATATTCAAATTCAATTCATATCATGTTTACCAGTTCAATTACATTCACAACTAAAATATGCAATTTAATGCAAGTAAATTCCAAGATTCAAACAAAAAAAAAACAAAGAAAGCTTACCGAAAATTGAAGCAAATTGGAGAAGAAGGAGGGAGGGAGAATCAACCGCGATGGTGAGAGAGCGAGGGAAGAAGGTTGAGTCCTCTTGAATCTCTTCAAAGTTTGTTGTAAGTTCTTGATAAATTTGTGAAGAAAATTGAGAGAGAAAAGTGTTTAGATCCTTGAGAGAATAGAGAGAGAAATTTTAGAGGTTTTTCGGAGTGAGTGTATTATTGGAGAAAAAAATCAGATTTTTAGAATTTATAGTATGGGAAAATTAGGCCTTGAATGTGAAATTGGATTGGGCCTCATTTTGACAATGTCGGCAAATGTGACTACAAAATGCCAAGTCATCAATGGTATAAAATCTCGACTCGAGCTCAACATGAAAAATAAAGATAATAAAATTTGTGACACTTTGCCGAAAGAACAAGCTCAATCGGATAAATGACGAGAAAGTTTTGAATTTTCGAAGATATGCAGACATTGTCTCAAACAAACTTTATTTTGGTTTTCAGTTTTTTTATCGTCTCACTTGCAAAGTGGACCATAAACGAAAGCCTTCTGAGCACCGTTTGAACTCGAGGTTTGAAGAAAAGTTGAAGCTAACAAATTTTTTGATACAATGCTTCAAGAACCAGCCTGATACAATAAAAATTGAGAGAGTTATGAATTTATGAATACTGAGAAAATAAACAACTGTCAATCTTTTTCCACTGTAAAAATCTCTGGTAATTTGCACTTTCAGAGACTTTCTGAACAAGATTGTCTCTTGGCCCGAACATGCGAAATATAAGAGAACTAAAGATAGAATTGATGGGGAAATAACGGAACCCAAACATTGAACCAGATGAAAGTTATGAATTTTTGAACGTGTGAAAAACAACGGTTCAGCATACTTTTTCACTGTATTTTTCACTGTACATCTTCAACGAATTTGCACATTTGGAGATCCTCTTCAAAGAATTAGCTCTCGGCCTGAACACGTGAATTAGAGAATATATCAAAATAGATTTTTTGGAGAAAGATCCACTCAGAGATGTTGAGCCAGCCAGAAGATACGAATTTTCGAACATCCGAAACACATTGGACCAGCAAAACCAAAACTCTGGTTATTAAAATATTCAGAGGTCTTCCTCACAAAATTAGCTTTCAGTCTGAATAGACAAAATATAGAAAATACCAATACAGACCCAATGTCCAAAGAACCACTCAAAATTACTTTTCTGACCAGAAGTTATGAATTTCTAAAGTCCATCGCAAAATACTGATTTTATGCTCAAACTGTTCCAGAACGACTGAAACACCTGATTTTCTCTATCGCTCAAGACACGTTGGAACACACGGGAACTTGGAATGATGAGAAGTTAGCTACTCACTGATAGGTAGACTGGAGAACATTCTAAGCACGTCGATCGACGAAATAAACCTCATTCGTAACCTGGCGAGGCTTGAAAGAAAAACCTTGATCCCATAACCATAAAACCAATGATATGCATGCATATGATGATGAAATATAAGCCAAATAAAGTAAAAATGGAGAGGGTAAATTTTTGGGTACAACACATTAGAGAAACACTTCTTCATACTTCAACTTAACTTCAATATCTGATGAGGTTCAGAGTCTTTTTGTCCAAAGTTTGCATTGAAGAGTTTGTGTTGTCCAGACCTCATTGTCTTCTTTAGTTAGAGTCTTCTTTGTTCAGATTTAGCTTTGTTCAAAGTGAGAGTCTATTTTTCCCATAGTTACTTCATTCAGTGTCAGAGTCTGTTTTGCTCAGATTTTTTTCATTCAGATTCCAAAACTCGCTTTTATAATCTACACACTTAATGAAACAATTAGTGTATAAAATTGTTCTCTATACTTTGTTATCCTCAAAATTTAAGGATTGTATATGCATAAATTTGATACGGTGGGATAACTGACTTTGGTGTTTTGCGTTTGATTGCAAATGTTGCGATTAGCAAGAGTCGCCACCGACTTTTCTTTTATCCAAAAGGAAAGGTGAAAAAGCACAGGAAATACCTTTGAGATTATTTCTTGAGTTCGGGGGGTAGATTATGAAAAGGGAAGGTATTAGCACCATTTTCATCCATCATTTTCCATGGGCTCTTAGTTACTTGCTAGATCACCTACTTTTGTTTAAAATTGTGCTTTGTGTGATTTTTGAAAGTATTTTGTAAAGAGGTCATTGTTTAGGCAAACTTTGTAATGATTCTCGTTCGTAAGAATGTATACAAAGATGTTGATCTTTTGAAAATGTTTTCAAGTTTGTAAGATGTTTTGAAAGTATAGGTGTTTGTTTTGAAAATAGCAAGGATGTTTTGTTTTGAAAGTGAGCAAGTAACTAGGAACATTCTACCTACTCAAAAGTCTTTCAAGTTCATTTCCTCTTTCCTTTGACATTGTTATCTTACCATTGATTTGGTAAGTAACCCTATCTTTGGATGTAAACGGGACGGGCGTGGGTCATTGTATAACCATGATTAGCAATGTTGCAAGGTATCTTAGCATTTTTCTTTAGGGACTAAGATCATTTTTAAAAGGCAACATAGATAGCATCATCGAGGGACTATGATCTTGTATTTTGGCTTGTTTTTGCTACGACACCTCACATGCATAATATGGACATTTTTATAAGGCAACCAAGTGGATTTTACCCTAGGGGTGCTTGTGTGCAAGTGTATTGATTTTCATGCTTTGTTTAGTCTTTGATTAGGGTTTGCTACTTGTTGATTTTATCTTCTCATACAAACCTTAATTACTAGCATTTATATAAAGCGATAAATTGCGAAAAGTAAAATTACTACACTATTACATCATTAGGGGAGGGGGTATACAAATTCACAAATGGGGATTTGCAAGAAAATTAAACCTAATTATCTATTACAACCATATTGAATAAATGTACAAGGAGGTAAATGAAAAAGAAATGATTTTTGTTTGATTTTTATGAAAAGGTTTTGTCTTGACCTAAATAAAGAAAATGATTAATTAAAATTAAATAAAATAAAATTAAACTAATTAAGGAAAGAAATTAACTTAAAAAGGATTTTTAGAGTTTTTTATGAAAAGGTTTTAAATTGAAGAAAATAAAATGAAGATTAACTAATTAAAATAAACCTAAGTTCTAAATTAATTTTAAATAAAAGAAAATAAAATAATAATTAAACCTAAGTCAAAATATTAATCATTTAAGAAAAATAAATTAATTTGTTTAAGAAAATGTTTTTTTATCTTTTTGTTTTATAGAGAAAATAAAATATATAAGTATGAATAATAAATAAAAATATTTTTTTTTGGATTTTTATTAATAAAAATAATAATAATATTAATAATAATAAATAATAAAAATATTAAAGAAAATAAAATATAATAAAATAAAATAAAAACAAAAAAATGAAACAATTAAATAAAAAATGGGCCAGGGGGTGCTGAAGTAAACCAAGGTTAGGAGTCAGCAAAAAAGGGAAGCCCGACACAAAGGCCCAGGCGCTGCAAAAAAAAGCTCAAAAATGTCAAAAATAATGAAAAAAATATGCAAAAGTCACGCTGGGGCTTGAACCCAGGATCTAAGGGTGACAGGCGCGCGCTTTAACCACTGGGGTGGTGATACATCCGTTAACTTGTGTGAAAAGATAAATACATAACACAAAATGCGCCCTGATTACACTTCATCTTCAACCTCCAGCCAAAGGATCTGTAACTTGCTCATTTCTCAACCATTTGCAAAAATGTAAACATGAAAATTGCTCCATTTTGTCACACGAATTCGACCATATAAATATCATAAGCTATAAACCAAAAATGAATGGGAATTTCTAAAAGTACCAAATTCTGACCTAAATATTTCAGAAAGTTCAAACTCAAAATTCTCCTAGCTCAATCAAAATAAATGAAATCTATGGACATGTATAGTTTCAGGGCAATGATGTCTACATTTTATTTTCACAAATGCAAGCCTAACAGTGCCTAAATATGAAGATAGAAGTTCAAGAAAAATACCTCAAAATTGAAAATCATGAAATGGATTTGAGCTTGTTTTAGGCAGTGCTGATGATTAGGTTAGCTTCCTTTTACCTCTAGGAAGCTAATGCAATGGCTGGCTTGAGCTAAGGGTGTCTGGAATGGTCTGGAAAAGTCCAACTGTGATGCTCTGTTTTTGAACTTGGAAATGGATGAAGATGGTGTTACAGTCGTGTGACAGGGATAGGGATGGCTTATGTATGATGTTTGGAAGCAAAAGGCCAGAAAACGCACGAATGAAATGGAAGTTTGAAGTTCTTGGTCAGAATATGCAACAATGGTGGTTTGTGATGCAATTCTGGTTTTTTTGGAGTTTTCAGGGCTTGTGTATGCGTGGGTTATCTTGCAAATAATGTATATATTTATAGGCAAGAGGTTTTATGTCTTATAACAAGTCGGAATTTGAAAATCAAATGTTGTAGCACCTTTCTTGTTTTTAAAGCAAAGTTGAAACATCTTATTCCAAGGCAAAGTACAGGGCTGCATAGAGTGGTTAGTACTTTGGACATGCTTTCTTTTGTTTTATAGGGTTTGTGTGTGCAGAAAGAATAAGTTCAATTCTCAAGGAGAGTGGACTTTATGATTAAAGCCACTTTTCAAGAATAGCAATGGTGCCTTTCTTCCAAAAATGGAAATACAACTTGGATAATGGTTCAAATGCTTGGATAATGGCTCCATATGTTGTGTAAACATTTAATTAAGGAGTGAATTGAAAGTTATAAGCCTGCAAAGTGAGATTATGCAGCATGGCTATGTGATTTGGTCCATTGTGCATCACAAATTCTGCCTTGTAAAACAACTTGAAACTCCAACTTCTTACCTTCGATTCTCCTTGCTCACAAATGATCTCAAGGAGTTCTTGGACATTTTGGAAAGCTTGTAATGTTCTCTACAACCCCTCTTTGAATCAATTTTGAAAAATCCAAATGGAACTATGTGAAACTTGGGTCAGAAGTTAGGTCAAAATCCTGACCAAAATTAGGGCAAAATTTCACTAAGTGTTTAATTTCAAGACCATCACTTTATGAATTAATAACTTGAGATCCAAGCATTTTTAGAGGAAGTTGTGTAAATAAATGTTGTATATATCATGGAAATCTACAACTCTCATGTTGAAAGTTTCTCATGGTGAACAACTTTCGAATTTATAAAGAGGACAACAAAGCTCATTCAGCTCACTACAAGAGTCTGAACGAGAAAAGAGGAAAACCATATAAATATTGTAAGAAGCCTTATGATGCTCCAACTAATAAAGGGAAACAAAATACATAAGATTGGAAAAGGACAAGTGGGAGGGAGCTCCCGCTCCTATCAAGTGTTATAGGTGTGGTGAACAAGGGCACCGTTCTAATGAATGTGAGAATAAGGTGCTTAGGTGCTACAAGTGTGGTAAGACGGGTTATCATGCTCCTGAGTGCAATAATGATGGCCCGACATGTTTCAATTGTCGAGAGCAAGGTAATATCAGTACCTAGTGTCAGAAACCAAAGAAGGACGTCGCTACCCAGACCAATGATAGAGTGTTCGCTTTGAGCGGATCTGAGGATTCCAAGAAGGACAACTTGATTAGAGGTACTTGCTTTATTAATAATATTGAATTGGTTGCTATTATTGATAATGGTGCTAGCCATTCATTTATTTCTCTTGAATGTGCTAATAAGTTGGAATTGAAATTGTCTGATATGAATGGTAGTATGGCGATAGATTCTCTTGCTAGTGGTTCTGTTACTACTACGTACATTTGTTTGAAAGTCCTTTGACTATCTATGGTAAGAGTTTCATGATGGATTTGGTGTGTCTACCCTTACACCAAATTGATGTTATCCTTGGGATGAACTGGTTGGAGTTCAACTACGTTTATATTAATTGCTATAATAAGACTCTGATGTTCCCTAAGTTTGATGATAATGGAGAATTGATGTTGTTTTCCGGTAAGCAAGTGAATGAGTTGTTAGAAGACAAAGCTATGATCCTTTTTATGTTTGTGTCGTTGCGAGTTGATGGTAAGGATGCGAATATGGAATTATCGGTTGCCTGCGAATTTCCAGAGGTGTTTCTAGATGATATCAGTGAATTACCTCCTGAGTGTGAAGCGGAATTTTCCATTGATTTGGTGCCAGGAACAAGTCTGATATCAATGGCTCCTTATAGAATGTCAGCTTCAGAGCTAAGTGAGTTGAAGAAAAAACTGGAAGAGATGCTCTAGAAAAAGTTTGTTCGACCGAGTGTTTAGCTGTGGGGTTCTCCTGTGTTGTTAGTCAAGAAGAAAGACAGAAGTATAAGGCTGTGTGTAGATTAAAAACAGTTGAATAAAGTGACAATTAAGAATAAGTATCTACTTTTGAAAATTGACGATTTGATGAATCAGTTGGTGGATGTGTGTGTTCTCAGCAAGATTGATTTGAGGTCAGGTTATCATCATATTCGAGTTAAACTAGATGATATTATGAAGATGGCTTTTCGAATGAGGTATGGTCATTATGAGTACACTGTGATGTCGTTTGGTGTATCTAATGCGCCAAGTGTTTTCATGGAGTATATGAGTAGAACATTTCATTCATATTTGGATAAGTTTGTAGTAGTCTTTATTGGCGATATTCTGATTTATTTTAAGTCAGAGGAAGAGCATGATGAGCATTTACGAATGGTGTTGCAAGTGTTGAAGAAAAAGAAATTATATGCAAAGTTGTCGAAATGTGAATTTTGGCTAAAAGAAGTTAGTTTCCTTGTACATGTGATTTCTAATGGTGGGATTATTGTGGATCTTCTAAAGTTGATGTAGTGTTGCAATGGGAGTTAAGATGATTAAAATAATTTTTGGATGATTTAGAATAATTAGAATAATTAGTTAGAATTATTTTAATTAGTAAAATAGAGTAATATTGGTGTTGGTAATAATAAGGGCAAAATAGTCATTTGGAGAAGAATAAGTGAGGACGTAATGGGAAGACCAATATTATGGGTTCAAAGGTTAAGTTTGGTATAAGGAATGGTTGAGAATATTGATCGACCATTATGCACGATTGCTTTTTGGGAAAAGAGAGACAGAGCAAACTAGGACACAAAGAGGCAAGAAGGAGCATAGGAGTTTTGATAGAACATGACGAGGTTTTATTTGCTTCTATAATCTAAGGTAAGAGGTGTTTATCTTGATTATTATAATTGATTTAAGGCATAGATAGTTGTGGAATGTGATGGGTTTTGGTTGTGATGAATATGAGATGATGTGATGAATTAGATGATGTTTTATGGCCTTGGATTGTAAATAAGTTATACCTTTAATGTAGAATACATTGGATTGTTAATATTTAGTGAAAACCCTATGATTTGATGATATTTTGGGACTTATAATGTGCATAAATCTCAAGATTGGGACTGGTTTTGTGCAGGAAATCATAAAAGGAAAACCATGTTCGCCCTGCGTTGCCAGGCGATGGAGTAGCGCCGCTGGGAAATGATGTTGTCGCTTGGCCTTCACCAGGAGAAGATGGAAGCAACGGAGGGAAGAAAAGAATAAAGTTACTAGAGTGCGTCACTCCAAGCGTCGTCGGGCGATGGAAGTATCTCCAGGTGATGGAGATGTGTCGTCGGGCGATAGTGACCAGAATTGAATGGCTATTTTGGATTTTCTTAAAAGTGCCATAACTTGAGTTTTAGAACTCGGTTTGAAGTGTCGTTCAGAGCACTTAATAGCTAACACTACCAAATTTAGTTTGATGGAATAAAATTAAGAATAAAGAGTCTATTCAGAATACCTAAGTTAGAATAAAATTAGGATTCCCGTGTTGGATTATAATGATACTACCTAAGTTAAGATAAAGTTAAGTTTCCCCGTGACGAATTGCAATGATGCTTTATTTATTATTATGATATGATGATTATATGAAGATTTTTTGTTTATTATAATGATTTGATGGTATTATGATGAATTCATGAATGATGATATGTTTTGACCATCCGTTGTCGTGTTTATTATGATGTTGTGCATCATGCATTCATGGCATACTGTAGAACTTCGGTCTAGTGAAGTTTTGCAGGATATTGATCCAGTGATGTATATAGGATGTTATGGTCTAATGATGACCTCAATCCCATAGTGTAGATTAAGTAAGATTTTGTGAAGTGCTCTGGTTCCAAGTGGGAACCGATGCTATTGGTGGAGATCTTTGGAGATAACGATGACTGAGTCATCAGTTAAGTTTTTGTACCACAAGCATGAGTCTATGATGTTACATTTCATTATAAGTGACATTGCATAATGATGTGATTTAATGATGCTTGTTGCTAAATGGTGTTTTGATGATGTGATGATATGTAGTGATGAAGTTGTGAAAGTGTGAGTATAACATGAGGTTCAGATGATGTGTGATACCTTGCCTATGTGCATGTCTATTATATTTATTTCTTCTGTCTTTTATAATGATTGTGATTTACTCACCCTTTTTGCTTGAATGTTGCCTCCACGTGGATAACACGCAGACGATCAGGAGTAGTTGTTGAAGCATTAGAGGATAGCTTCGAAGTGTGTCTATTTTCTTTTCGTAGAATAAAGTGGGTCTTGCTCTGATATGTTACATCAAGGTTAGAATTGTCTAAATCATGAACCTTATGTCTTTTGTTTTGTTCTTAAGATGTTGGGTTACCTTTCATGGTATCAAGTTATTTTGAATTCTGTTTATGAATCATGAAGTATAATGAGATTTTATAAGGGATTTATAATAAGATGTTTTTGAACTAATGGTTCCGCTGTGAAACTTGAAAGTATTAAATGATGCTACTAAGAACATATTTGTTTTAAATGATTTTGAGAACCCATATGATGATGTTTTATATGAAGATGTGACATTCTTTTGTGAAATACTTTGATTAATTGTATGAATTATTTATGAATATTCATTAGGGTTTAGAAGGATGTTACAATCTCTCTCTCTCTCTCTCTCTCTCTCTCTCTCTCTCTCTCTCTCTCTCTCTCTCTCTCTCTCTCTCTCTCTCTCTCTCTCTCTCTCTCTCTCTCTCTCTCTCTCTCTCTCTCTCTCTCTCTCTCTCTCTCTCTCTCTCTCTCTCTCTCTCTCTCTCTCTCTCTCTCTCCACCCATCTTTCTTCTCAAGTCCTCAAATGTTTAAATAAAATATTTTGTTTAATCAATTTCAAAATATAAAAAAGTTTAAGAAGTTATTTTAATTAATAAATATTTTGTAAAAAAAATTAATAATTCATTTTTAAAAAAACTAATAAAAAAAGTAAAAGGATATAATATATATAAAAAAGGTAAAATAAATAAATAAATACATAAAAATTAAAAAATTCCACGAGGCAATTAAAAATTAAATTAAAAATAATTTAAAAAATCCTGCTGGACTGCCAGCTATGAAGATTCTATTGCACAGTCAGCGCAATAGTGACAATAGAGTGTCTGGAAATGGAATCTTGGTTTTATATGGGGATCACAATTTTTTTTCTTAAAGATGAGTAAATCAAAACTCGCTATAATGACATGGAGTAACCTATATTTAACCCTTCACTTAAATATCATTCCACATGTAATTAATTACTTATTAATCACTTTTCTGAATTACTAAAACATATTACAACATTTAATATTTGAAATTTAAGATTTAGGGTTCATTCATCGTGGTTGGTTTTCTCCTCGCATATAGGATTCAAGTGCCATGATTGGAAGCGCGAGTTCTAGAGCCATGTCCAATGGAAGAAAAGCTCTGGTTTATAGACACGAGCTTTCAATGAGAACATATGCACTACAACAAATAACGTTTTTCATGACGAAGCTTTCATGTCAGCCAGAATAAAACAGAGGAATTATTCCAAGGCGCGCCACTTTTTTTTTATAAACATAAAACAACATATTCCCCCGGTTACTAGAAAAACCGAGGGATATACCATTTCAAACACTCTTTGAATCACAACTACTGCGATTTATGTTTTTTGTTTTGTTTATAAGTATAAATTAAATGATCTAACCCTTCGATTTCTTTAAAAACCGAGGTTCAAATAATCAGATTTTACTATAAAAATACTCGTTAAACATATTTTATCCTAATCCTAAACTATTTGTAGCCGCCCCACCGTCGTATGCATCATTTTTTTGGGATGAATTGCAAAACTAAAAAAATATTCTTCTACCTTGAACAAAATATTTTTTCAGCTTTTGCAATCCATCTCAAACAATGGCGTTGATGTTGTTGTTGAATGTTTTGAACAATATTCCAATGTTGTAAATCGAAGAAAATAACTATGATTTTCTTGGGTTGACAATATTGAGAAATTTATTCCTAAAAGTTCTTACTAATAGATTGCAAGTGCACGAAAAACATTTTTCAATTTTTTGAACAAACGCCTTATTAGAAGTTGGATGCATTCAAAGCATTGTATACGCCAGTGATAATGATAGCATCAATAATCAATCTTTGATGCAAATTTCTGATATTCAAGCATCAACCTTATAATGAATTGAAAGTGCAGAAAAATTATTGAAGAGATTTGTTGTAAGTAATTTATTTTAATATTCTGTATAGACAATGTAATATTAAAAAAAAAAGAATAATAATTATCACCTCAGTTTTTAACCTTAGCCGAAGGGTATAATATTCACATTTCCCCTAATCCTTAATATTTACCAACATCCATTTCATATCTCTTAGATTATCACTTTTTTCTACATGCACCGGCCTTAACAAATATTTACCATCCATTTAATAATTATCAACACTCAAGAATCTGCCATTAGTGATCCGCGTGAAACCTAAGGGACATTCATTATAAAAGTTCTCTTACGATATTGGAAATCCATTATAATGAAATATATGAAGTGCTTGAAACCTAAGAACGCTTGGAAAAGTTCTATATGATGGATTGCAAAAGCAGAAAATCATCTGGGTTCAAGGTTTATTTTATTAAATTTGTATTTGTACCGAAAATATTTTGATTATTGATATTAATTATCTTATCCTTTTTCACTAGAAATAAATGCATGCAAGATCCGTAGAGAATAATCTTGCACCCAACATTTAATCTTCACCTAGATTCAGTAATCCAAAGATCTAAAGTCTAAATCTTGAGGAAAATTGATTTTTATCTAGATCCCTAGGAAATTTGATTTTAATTTTAATTTTAATGTTATGTGTAAACAATGTAATATTCTGGGTAAACAATATACCAATTTTTTTTAAATAAATAAATAATCATACCCCTCAGTTATTTGGATAAGCCGAGATAAAAGATACAATAGTTTTGAAAATAATAAAATTTGTTGATGTTGGGGTTCGAACCCATGCGCATATAACTTTACCCCTCAGTTTTTAAAACACTGAGGTAATAAGTGGCCATTTTTCATGACGACCTTCATTACCTCGCTTCTTTAGTTGAGGTAAAACACATTTCGCATCTGACGTTAACAGCGCCTTTTATAGTAGTGATGTTTCCAGATCAAGCTCAAACCCAGGAAGAAGATATAGGAAATGCAATTTTGGGGGGTGGGGGTTGTTAAAATTTCTTTTTATCCTTCGTTCATTTTTCTTTGAAATATCATTGTTTCTGATTTTTAATTACTCATCTCCTTCATTATTTTTTCAAAATGATGATGATTGTATCTATTTCATTAGGATGATGAACTCTCTAATGGAAAACAAGATGAATCTAGGTCTGATGGAGGTTGCTACGATTGTGAAAACATGAAAGTTGATATGAGGAAGTATGAAGTTGAATTTGGGAAAGCGTTTGATTACGAGTTTGGAAAGGCAATTAACAACAAGAAGATTGACAAATTAAAGCTGAAGGATGCAAATGATCAAAAGACCATTAATGCACTTACTTACATTCAAGTTGTATCATGGATTTTTTTCCTATAATGTTTTGTATTAGGTAGAATGTCTTGTAACCAAGTAGAATGATTTGTAATGAGATCAAAGGAATGCTTTGTATTATTTAATTATGAATGAAATGGAATGAAATGTTATTTGATAAACATGTTTAGTTAACTATTTGGTTATGCTCTATAATATCTCTGCACTATAATGCTTATGCTTATGCTACCAAACGGAAAAGAAGAATTGCACTTTCATTTCAGGTATATTTTTCTTCTATGTCACCAGTCAAGAAGAATTTAATTTTTTTTTCAACTGTATGAGATATGTAATGTAGCCAAGTTCCCCGACTATTTATAAGGAGACAATGTTCACAATAATTAAACATATTGTATAGAACATGAGTCCTAGTCATTACTTTTGGATTTTCAAATCACCTGATGGGGCCAAGATTCTATTTGACATTCTAAACACAATCTACGACCTATAGGAAACTTCAAAATTTACTGACAAGAATAATTAATCTTGTCTTGTCTACAGGTGTATAACAACATTTGTGCTAAATAACGTATTGTTGAACATCAGTGGTTTGTCCAAATTCTGCTAGACTATAGTGGTATAGCGCTGGTACAGCGGTTGTGTGCCCTAGTGTTGTTAAATGGCAGCCATGTTGTGGCTGATTTTTTTACAACCGCCATAGGCAGTTTATGAAAGGAAGCCTGTCATGGCGAGCTGGCAGCAACATAGGCTGCAATGGCATGTCTTTTATGGTGGATTTTTGGCCTTACGCCTTCCGTCATGGTCATCACTGGATGGTAAGGAGATGAGTGTTTATGACTTTTCAATGCGATGTCAAGTCAAGTGTTGAACTTGAGAGTACAACTTGAGGAACGTGTCTTTCAAAAATATGATTTGATTAATAAAGTAACTTAAAGTAACCAAAACTCTATTATATGTTAGATCAATAGCCTAATAAATTAAAGGAATAAATGTACTTTTTCATTCTCCTATATTTTGGTTCTTTGTCCACAATTTTCATATATCATTGCAATTTTGATCTTAATTTCAAAATTTTAATCTAGATAATGGTGAATTGTTTATACTTGAACAATTTTAGAGTAAAACTTCCTATGTGTTTTAATTCTGATTTTTAATTCTGCAAATATGTGTGGTCATGTTAATGTGATCAGTGGCGCAAGCAATCCATTTTTATGGCATGAGTGTTTTATTGAAGTATGAAGATGGAAAATACTTAATCGTTCATTACTATATTAGTGGGATACTCGTGCGTTCGCACAGGTACTGATATGATACGCGCATTTGTTCTCAAAATATAATTAAAATAAATTATTTTAAAAGAGATAATAAATATGTGCCTATAATTCTTTCAATATATAAAAATATTTGAATCAATAATATATATATTTGATAAGTAATTTTATGTTCCTGTTATTATTTAATATTTTGATCAGTAATTTCATATTTCTGTTATTATTTAATATTTTGATTAGTAACTTCATGTTCTCGTTATTATTCAATATGTTGATCAGTAACTTTATGTTCCGGTTAATATTTAATATTTTGATCACTAATTTAATATTTCTGTTAATATTCAATATTTTGGTAAGTAACTTTATGTTCTCGTTAATATTCAATATTTTGATCAGTAATTTAATATTTCCGTTAATATTCAATATTTTGATCAATAAATTCGTGTTCCCGTTAATATTCAATATTTTGATTAGTAATTTTATGTTCTCGTTAATATTCAATTTTTTTATAAGTAATTTCATGTTTCCGTTATTATTTAATATTTAGATCAATAACTCCATGTTTCTATTATTATTCAATATTTTGATTAGTAACTTCATATTTCCGTTATTATATAATATTTTGATCACTAACTTTATGTTTCCGTTATTATTCAACTCATTTTATAGGATCAATATGAGATATCAAAATCGTAAAATAGGAAGATTCTACCAAATTAATTAAAATTTTATTATTTTTTAAAGTAACAAATTATTATTGTTTTTATCTTCTTGTCAAATATCTCTCTCTCACCTATCATTTAGTAAAATCAATCTTTTTTTAATAAAATATTTATTTATTTATTAAATTTAATTATATTAAAATAATAAAATAAAACAATTTTAAAATATTTTATTCATACATTTTAAATATTTAAAATAATAAATACAAATCCAAATATCATAATATTAACCACATTTAATATTTTAAATTGTCAAAACTCGAAATCAAACTCGAACCCAATTAAAACGGATTAGTCCATCAAATTCAGAACGAATTATTTAGTAATTTGAAAAAAAAAACTCAAAATCAAACTCAAACTCCATTAAAATAGATTTTTCAGTAAAATTTAAAACGAGTTCAAATAAATTTTTCCATCAAAATTAAAACGGAGTATTTTGTAATTGAAAAAAAACTCAAAATTAAACTCAAACTCAACTAATACAGATTTTTGCATCAAAGTAGATACCGTTTAATAAAACATAACTATATTAAAACATGTTGCATTTGGAGTACATGTTAGCTTTTTCCATGAAAAAATATACTCACCCTATCACATTATTATTCCACTGCATTAATCTTAGCCTTTTATTCAAGCTTTTGTCTTCAGTTTCTCATTCCAATATGATTGGACGTAATTCTCAGTGTTGCCTAAAATAAAATAGAGTTTCCAAGTCTGTGGGGCAGAAATAACTCAAAATAAGCAAAACATAGACACATTTATGAGAAATAAAAATGATTGAAGTTATTATTTGAAGTTATTTAGAATCATTGCCAAGCTTTAGGAATATACATCAATATGGAAAATGTAGATTTTTGAATTTATTCTTTAGTATCTTAGAAAGCATTGTTGTTAAAAATGTGTAAGCTCGGAAATACATATGTAATAACCATAAAGAGCTGAGAACGTAAGACCACCATATATGATCCTAGAAAGTGATCAAATAATTGTTTCAAACCTTAAAAGAGGTTCACAACTAATGTAAAAGAGAGAAAAAGTATTAAAACCCAGAAGGTGATGAGAAGAAACGAGTAATACAATTCGACGCAAGAGCTTGAGTTACCTCCTAGAGTTCACGCTTAACATTTTCAAGACCACCGATATCTTCTCAGTTGCAATTGGGCACTTCAACAACCTGATTTATTAGCAAAGAAGAAATTAGAGATGTAAATAAGTTTTGGAACGTCTAATCTCAAAGATTAAAAGGACAACTAATTTAGCATCGGTATACAAATACAAATATGCTACAATACTTACAGTTTCATGAAGAGAGGAGGGATTGCTTGATCCAAGTGCTGTATGGAAATGTTCATTAGTGACTGCCATTGAGTTTAATATCTAAGCATCAATGGTTTCATCTTCAAGGTCAATCACATCAATTTCTCTCAGATACACTGAAGTGCAGCTTTGGTACACAAAGCAGATAAATTAGCACCAACATAACCCTAGGTTTCCTTAGTAATCTTTTCCAAATCAACCTGTAGATTAAACAGCAGAATAATAATTCAGATTACAGAATGTCAAAAGGTTTGGTCACAAAATGTCCAAATCAAAACACAACTAATGAGGGAGGATTCAATCTTACATCTTCAGAAAGCCTCATGTTTTTCGTATGGATATGAAGAACCTCAAGACGTCCAACTTCATCTGATACACCAATATCTATCTCCCGATCAAACCTCCAAACCTCCTGAGAGTTGGGTCAATGCTATTGGGACGATTTGTTGCTCCCATAACAATAACATGTGCACGTGATTTAAGCCCGTCCATGAGAGTCAGGAGTTGGGAAACAATTCTACGCTCAACTTCACCATTAGTCTTCTCCCTCTTTGGAGCAATGGAGTCAATCTCATCAATGAAGATGATTGAGGGTGCATTCTTCTCAGCTTCTTCAAAAGCCTTCCTCAGACTACTTTCACTCTCACCAGCCAATTTTGACATGATCTCAGGACCATTGATGCATGTTGTACCCTAAAATTTTCCCTCTCATTTATCAAGAATTTTCTCACAAGATCTCCTTTGACTCAAGACTACACTAGGGTTGATCAGCTCAAGACACCTCCTTAAGCACTGATGACCAAAATTAGGGTTTGAGATTGCACAGGGATATTTGAACTTCCAATTCCCCATATGACTTTCATGGATCATTATGGACCCTTAACTCATGTCAAGTTTCAAGCTTTGGATCACACTTTTGCTCAATCAATTGAGCAGTTGACCTAAAAATCAACTGTAATAGAGAAAAAGTCAACTGTGGCCAATTTACAGTCAAACTTCACAATTTTTGATCTACAACAACATTTGAAGATCATATGTATCATTTGATCAAGTTTGGACCACAATTCCTCAAGAAATTTGATCAAATCTTCAAAAGGGAAAAATAGTCAAAATTAAGGTTTTGATTGGGAAAAGGCAATTTTTGATTTTTGACCTAGCAAATGATCAACTAGATTAAGGCATGATCTCAAGAGTCCAATTGCATCATTTTGACCTATTGACATGACTCAAAACATTTCTCAAGTACAATGGATTGACAGATGAATTTTCAGTCAACTGATCAAAAGTCAATTGTATACTGAAAAGTCAAACTTTGACTTTTTGGTCAAAATCAAATGTCAAAGATCACAATTCATCAAAACATGCAAAAATATGAAACTTATTCATCAAGAAATCAAAAATTTAAGATTTCATTTTGAAAAGTTAAAATTTCTAAACTGTTGGAAATTTCTTATTTTTTCACAACTTTGAGTAAAATTTTCACCATGATGCAAGATGATTCAAAAGAAACTTCTAACATGAAAGTTGTAGATCTCCATGAAATCTACAACATTTATTTACACAACTTCTTTCAAAAGTGCTCAGATCTCAAGTTATAATTTTAAGAATACATGGGCATGAAACAAAACACTTAGTAAAATTTTGCCCTAATTTGATCAGGATTTTGACCCAACTTCATGGCACTTTTTCATATAGTTACAAGGGTAATTTTCAAAAGTAATTAAAATAGGGGTTGTAGAGCACATTACAATCTTTCCAAAATGTCCAAGAACTCCTTGAGATCATTTTTGAGTAGGGAGAATCGAAGAGATGAAGTTAGGGTTTTCACACTTGAATTACAAGTCATTTTGTGATGAACAAGATTCAAAATTGAAACTTATGCTGCATAACTTCTAATTTGCAGGCCTCAAACTTGTTAGACACTCCATAATTAATTGCTTGCACAACTGTTAGAGGTCTCAATTCAAGCATTCAATGCAAGGTGAAACTTTATATCCATTTTGGGAAGAAAGTGCACAATGCCATTTTGATAAAGTAGCTTTTTGCATAAAACTTGTTCTTGAGCCTTGCACTTGTTCTTTTCTGATCATACAAGTCTTATAACTCAAGAGAAACTTGTTTAGACACTTACAATCACCCAAACCATGCTTCTACTACACATTGGAACTTGTTTCCTCACTTTTCTTGAAAATCAAGTAACCTAGCAATTAGCTTGTAACTTGTACTTCTGACTCTCCAAAGCACTCAAACCCCTTTGCTTATACATACACAAGTCATTTACCACAAATCCTACGCATGCTTAAGCCCTGAAAGGACCAAGAACGCAGAATCACCAAAAATACTTCAAAACTTGCCATTTCTGAGTTTTGAACCCAATCTCCAAATTTGCTCGTTCATTTCTTGGCCTTTTACTTTCAAAAGCTTCTAAACAACATACACAAACAATCTCAACACCCGCAACACCACTGTAACACCTCCATCATCATCCACCATTTTCAAAAACAACACCTTGCACCTTGACTTCTCCAGAACTCCTCAGGCACTTTCAGCTCAAGCTAAACATCCCATTAGCTTCTTGGGAACTTGAGGAAGCTAATCCAATCATTGGAACTCACTAAAAGATACTCAAACTCCAAACCTGATACCCTCTTGCAAGGTAAGTTTTCTGAATTTTGAATTCTTCATACAGGCATCATTAATGGTTTATTTGTGAATGAAAAATGTAGATATCATTGCCCTAAAGCTAACCATGTCCATAGTTTTCATTTATATTGCTTGAGCTTAGAGAATTTTAGGATTGAAGTTTCTGAAATTTTTAGGGTTCAGATTAGGGCCATTAAAATTCATGCTTGTCTTTGATCTATAATTTTAATGCTTTGCATTTCTGAAATCGTGAGGAAATTTGCTACAAGTTTCCTGTTTACAGTTTTCATTTTTGTGGAGATTTGAATAAGATACATAGGTTCTGGCTGGGCGTGAGGTTAAAGATGAAGTTGGTCTCAGGAACGTGTTTACCATATATATTTATGGTTTGATTTATATAAACGGGTGTATAGCCACCCCAGTGGTAGAAGCGCACGCCTGTGACTATAGGGACCTGGGTTCGAGCCCCAGTGGTACCCTTTTGGATTTTTTTCATATTTTTCATATTCTGACTTTACTTTTTTGGCAGCGCTGGGCCTCTTTCCTCGGGCCTTATGTTTTTTTTTCATTTTTGACCCCCTTGCTAGCTATTCACACCTCTGGCCCATTTTATTTTCTTTTTCTCATTTTTATTTATTTATTTTCTTAAATATGTTATCTAATGCTAAAAAAATCAGAAAAAAATATAAAAAATATTAGATTTATATTTTGATATAGTTTATTTATTTTTTACACAAAAAATTATTTTATTTAATCATACTTTATTTTATTTTACTAATTGGTTTGTAAATTTAATTAAAAAACTAGGGTTTTAGTTATTTTCAATTAAAATATATTATTTTAAAACCAAAAAAGACCAAAAATATTTTATAATACTATAAATTATTTTTAATACAAAAATACCAAAAATATTCTTCTTATAAACTTAATTTCTTTTTTAATCAAGTAATAGATTAGGGTTTTATTTAATTTATTTTCCTAATAAATTTAGGTTTTACTTTTTACTAATTTAATTAATTATTTTTCTTTTAGTTAATTAGGTTAAAACAAAATCTCTTTTCCCTAAAAAATCCAAATAAATATCCAGTTTCTTTACATTTACATTCTTGTATGTTTATTCATTTTTGTACAAATTCAATATGGTTGTAATAGATAATTAGGCTTTATTTTCTTGCAATCCCCATTTGTAATTTGTACACCCCCTCCCACAAGTATTGTAATAGCGTAAGTGTTGTACTCCAAAATTTTCTCTCTCATGTTTCTCAAAATATTGCAAGAAAAATCTCCAAGTTGCTCAAGTTTGCTCAAGAGTTGGACAGACAGGCTATCTCCTAAGACAGTCAACCCCAAATTAGGGTTTTGTGTTGCATCAAGATCCTTGAGTCCAAATGACCTCAAGTGCTCCCTAATGTCCTAATATTCTCTCAAGATCATCCATGTCAAATTTCAAGCCTTGCGGAGGAAGTTTGCTCAGTCAATTGCTCAAAGGTCCAAAAATCGACTGTGCTAGGGCAAAAGTCAACTGTGACCTACATACAGTCAAACTTCAATATTTTTTGTCAACATTCTCATTTTGAAGAATATTTCATCATTTGATCAAGGGTTGATCATGATTCATCAAGGATTGCTCAAAATTCATCAAGACTCAAAAGTTGCTAAATTAGGGTTTTGCAGGAAAAGTCAACTCAACTTTGACCAAGCATAACTTTCTTATACTTTATGATAAATGACCCATTCAAAGCTCATTTTTAAGAGGATGCAATTTCCTACAATCCATATTCATACCCCAATATAAAAAAAGTGCATTCACAAGAAGTTATGAATTTGGACATTATAGGTCATTTTTAAAAGTCAACAAAAACACCTTTTTTGCCAAAGCTTGTAACTTAAGCATGGAATATCAAAATGAGATGATACCAAAAAGGTTGGTCATAGGACATCTCAATATTTATAAAAAGTCCAATAACACCTCCAAAAGTTCAAAATTGAAGAAGTTATGCATTGTTGAAGTTGGACATTTTTGCAAAATTACCAAAAGTCAACCATCCCCAAAACTTCCAATTTTGTCAAATGGGCCCATTCTTTTCCACTTGATTTGAGCTTGCATTATTTCCCACGTGTCCTAGCTTCATCCATGAGCTCATATTTCTTTTTTATTATTTAATTTGATTTTTTATTGAATTTATTCATTTTAAATCAAATAAAATCATAGAAAATCCAAATAATTAAAAACTCTTGATTTATTGATTGTTTTAGGCTTTGTTTACAGCTAGCAACATCATGGAATTCGTATCAGGCCATATCATGTACAAAAAGATTGCATCAAATCAAATTTGGAAAGGTTAATAATGGAGATCAAATCAAATATGTATGCATTGATTTAGAGAGATTCAGTCCATGATTTCTACCCTAATGCAAAGCATGATACATAAGGAAGCCAAAGCAATCGAAATAAGGGTTGGTAACTGCAGAAAAAGGCAAAACAAAGTTGGAAAAAAGTGACAAAAAGCTTGAAATCGAAATCGTGCTTAGAGGCATTTTCAAAAGCTGAGACCGATCCCAATCTCTTCCTGGGTGTTCACATAAGCGATCTGGATCAAAAGCAAGTGTTATCATACCTTCACAAGCGTTGTAAGTGTCACGATATCTAGCTCTGTTCTTCATTTCACAACTCTAAATTTATGCATCCTTTTCATGAATCAATATCATATTTTGAATCTACATGACATTTGCAAATGTTTGGCATTATCCAATTGCTTTTATCTGGCCTGAGCGAAGAACCATCATAGCTAGGGTTCTTCGTTTGCTTTTTTGGGGTTTTCTATTTCAGGTAAAATCGTGACTCAAGAGGGGCATAGCTATGATCAGGAGGCCACAACGAACCCAACCATGGTCCTGGAATGGATTTATGTGGTCCGAGATGGATTTTAGGATGAACCTACGCTTTTAGCTGCGAATTCAAATCCGCAGGTAAATGTTTTACAGGTTTCAGGACAGGGACGATGAGGTGTCCCCTGCCCATTGGTCCATTCAAAACCAAGCGCGCTTTTTTTGTTTAGCTGGCATATAATTCGTTTTTCTTATATTATGTATTATTTGCATTATAACAACAATTGAAGCAACTTGGTGCGTTGGTAAGGCAGTCGTGCAAATATCCATCAGGACCTGGGTTTGAATCCCAGGTCCCCCAATTCCTTATTAATTTTTCCTTTCAGGTATTCCCATGCATGTTTCAGCTTGCAGTGCACCATACTCCCTCAGGCATCCAATGGCCAGATGGCCAAAGGCCAAATCTGAGAGCCCCAGGCTGAGGGTCCACCATAGGCAAGGTCCACGCACGCCCACCAGATCTCACAAAGTCAACAAGGGCTAGCTACAATTGGGCCTCAGAATTGCTACTAGCACCACAAAATTCAGGCCCAACCCCTCTTCTCTTCTATTTTATTTATTTTGTTTTAATTAATTGTTTTATTATTTCAATTTAATTTCTAACCAATTAAAATTCAGTCTTTTTATAAAATAAAATCACAAAAATATTTTCATATTTAATTAAACTTTAAATTCTTTTTTTAATAATAAACATTAATTAATTAATTAGTTTTGTTTTCTTATTTTAGAATAACTTTAACTTATTTTGTAAATAAATAATTAATTAGACTTAATTAGGTACTGACCATTGATTTAATTAATTTCAGTTTATTTCTTAAAATAACAAAAACCCAAAAATAATTTATTTTCATTAATTAATTCATTAATTAATTTAGTAATTAATTTAGGATTTATTTCTCTCTTAATTCAAAAATAACCAAAAAAGGCATTTTCTTTAATCAAAAGGGTCAAAACCCTAAACTCGCACTCGATCTAATTTCCCGCGCGCCTTATTTATTTTTATCATATTAATGTACTTGCCTTCGGTTTGTAATAGTTAATAGGACCTTTATTTATTTTTATCGCTTCATTTATTTTTAAAGGGTTTGTCTTTGGCGATGTAAATACCCGACGCCTTGTAATTTAAATTCCGCATTTTATTTCCGCAAGTCATAACTGTTAGATATTTGATAATAGGATGGCATGACAAGACTGAATGTTTTGACCTAAAATCAACTTAGATCACCTTTAACATGTACAAAGATAAAAATAACTGAAAATGACACACTTGCACATGCACACTCTTAGGGTACACCTCACTTGGTTGCCTTCATACACGACCATTGAGTATAGGTTATTTTAGAGGTCGCCCTCTTGTCTAAAAGATCATAGTCGCCTCGAAACGGTTGCCTCAGATATTGTTGCCTCAAACAAATTATCTAAGACATTAGGGTTACCGTTAAGGCATCCTAACATTGCTTTGGTGATCGTAAGTCCCTAAATTCGAATTGACCCTTAAACTCCAACGACGGTGCTACCTACTCATCAATAGTAGGATAACATTGTCTAAAGGATATTAGCATAGAACGATTCCTTTTTCGAGTAGGTAGATGGTTCTTAGATACTTGCTCTTTCAAAAAACAAAAAACTTTTCACACTTACACTTTTCGAACAAATTTTTCAAAAACACTTCATACGCTCTTGAGGACAGAAGCAAGAGTTAAATCGAAGTTTTCAAACAAATTTTTTTTTTAAACCCACAAGCACAAAGAAAGAAATTTTGAAAACAATTGAGCAAGTACCTAAGAGCCCGTGGATAACCACGGATAGAAAGGGTGCTAACACCTTCCCTTTCTATAATCTACCCCCCGAACCCGAGAAATATCTCGAAAAAGGAATTTTTCTGTGCTTTTTTACTTTCCTTGTTGGATAAAATAAAAGTCGGTGGAAACTCTTACTTATCGCGACATTTTGCAAACAAAAAAAAATGCAAAACGCAAACCAGCATTCCAAAAAAAACAGTCAGTTCTTCCCACCGCATCACAGTAAGTAATTTTAAATTTCGCAATTTATCGCTTTATATATAAATGCTAGTAATTCGGGTTTGTATGGAAAGACTAAAGCCAATAAATTAGAAAACCCTAATCAAAGACAAAACCAAGCATGAAAAACAATACACTTGCACACAAGCACCCTTAGGGTAAGATCCACTTGGTTACCTTATAAAATGGCCATATTACGCATGTGAGGTATCTTAGCAAAAACAAGCAAAATATAAGATCATATTCCCTCGATGATGCTATGTATGTTGCCTTCCAAAAGATCTTAGTCCCTAAAAGAGAATGCTAAGATATCTTGCAACATTGCTAATCATGGTTATACGATGATCCACGTCCGTCCCGTTTACATCCAAAGATAGGGTTACTTACCAGATCAATGGTAAGATAACAATGTCAAACGGAAAAGAAAAATGAACATGAAAGACTTTTGAGTAGGTAGAATGCTCCTAATTACTTGCTCCATTTCAAAACAAAACATCCTTGCTATTTTCAAAAAAAACACCTACACTTTCAAAACATCTTACAAACTTGAAAACATTTTCAAAAGATCAACATCTTTGTATACATTCTTACGAACGAGAATCATTACAAAGTTTTCCTAAACAATGGCCTCTTTACAAAATACTTTCAAAAACCACACAAAGCATAATTTCAAACAAAAGCAAGTGATCTAGAAAAGTAACTAAGAGCCCGTGGAAAACCATGGATAAAAAGGGTGTTAATACCTTCCCTTTTTATAATCTACCCCCCAAACTCAAGAAAACATCTCAAAGGTATTTCCTGTGCTTTTTTACCTTTCCTTTTGGATAAAAGAAAAGTCGGTGGCGACTCTTTCTAACCGTAACATTTGCGATCAAACGCAAAACACCCAAGTCAGTTCTCCCACCGTATCACAAAATTGGCAACTTTGCTGGGGAAAATTCTAAAAGTGGGGTTACCTTAGGGTTAGATCATATTTACTTGCTTCCATTGTTTGACTTGTATGCTTTACATTATGGTTCTTTGTTTGGGTTTGAATCCTCTACCCGGATTTGGGATACCTTATAGGTAAGTAGCAATACATTGTGGAAACTGTGCGGGGTATACCGACATGGTCTAAGCAATAGCTACGTTAGTGGGACATACGGGGCCGTTGAGTGATGTCATAAAGCACTAATGAACTTTTAGAACCTTTACTTGACCAACTTGGCCATTAGGACGTAGTGAGATGACTGGCTTTGGTGCAGTCTGAAGTTGATAGATACTCGATACTATACTCATTGAGGTTTGGTTTTTTGAGATATTTCGGTCGCCATTAAAGATGCTTGTGCTGAAACCATGACCAAGGAAACAAACCAGTGATATTGAGCTCCTTAGAACCCGGTTACTATTTCTAGGACAGGTTTGAGCCAACTAAACTTTAAGAGGGTACTTACCTATGAGACTTCATGCAAGCCTAAACTTAAGGATTTATTTGCTTTGTTTGTATATACATACTTGTACATAACATCATGAACATCATAACATCATACTCATTCACTAACCATTTCAAGGATCTTGGGATTTATCTTTGTTCTGTTTTGTAGGACATGGATTATATTCGCAGGAAAACTATTCAAGTCAATCTTGTAAGGATCCCTCCTCAACTTAAAGAGCTAGCATCAAGGATTCTTGAAAATTCTCCTTTCACCAAGAGACATGGTCGCCTGCTAAACTTGGTCACCTCCAACACTGATGAAGACATGATGAAGGTGCTCTTTCAGTTCTTTGATCCTTTACACCATTACTTCACATTTCCTGATTATCAACTTGTGCCAACTTTGGAAGAATTCTCCAAACTCTTGAGGATTCCCATTCTCAATCAACTACCTTTCAATGGTATGAAAAGAGATCCAAAGCCAGAAGAGATTACTCAAGCTCTACACTTGCAACCATTTGATGTCACAACTAATTGGGAAACAAGGAGTGGTGTTAAGGGTTTCCTAGCCAAGTTCTTGTTTGAGAAAGCCCAAAGCTGTTGGAACTCTTTGGACCTGCAAGCTTTTGAGGAAATTGTGGCTCTCCTCATCTATGGGATGGTTTTGTTTCTAAATCCTGACCAACTCATAGATGTGAACACCGTCAAAATCTTCATATCCCGCAACCCGGTGCCTACTTTGCTAGGGGACATCCTACATTCTTTTCACACTCTCACTATAAGGAAAAGAGGTATCCTTATGTGTTTTACTCCTCTCTTAGCAAGATGGTTTATTTCGCATCTTCCCCAATCTGTATTAAAGAACGAGCAAGGTTCAAGGTGGTCACAAAGGTTGATGACGCTCAAACATTCAGACATTCATTGGTGTTCCCGATCCTTAGGGAATGTTACTATTGTCGACCGTTGTGGAGAATTCCCTAATGTCCCTTTACTTGGCATTAGAGGAGGTATCACCTACAACCCCTGCCTAGCCTTAAGATAGTTTGGTTACGCCCGAAGGGATGGCCCTCATGAGATGCTCATCCAAGGTTTGGTATTTGACTACGAGAACGACGATCAAGGTCATCGCCTGAGATTTATCCAAGCTTGGAGGATGTTAAACAAGGTAGATAGCAAGATATTGGAGCGCAAGAATTCCATCCCTCTTGAGCCTTACCTCATATGGGTACGAACTCGTGCTCAAAGTCTTATGATGCCCTGTCCTTCCATTCTCCTGGTAACCATTGAGCCTGTTATGGAAGGAGATGTTCCATACACTATCTTGCATCCTGACATGCCCACCTCTCTTGAAGACTTACAAAGAGATTAGATACAATTCAAGGGGGAGCGAGACACTTTCGAATCCCAATTCTACACTAGCGAGAAGAAGGTTTTGGAACTCACTAAGCAACTTCATGAGGAGCAGACTCTGAATGCCTACATTGCACCAAAGAGGATGCGTACAACCTTTTTATCTTAGAGTTTTTTTATTGTTTTTCCCAAGGAGGCATTGATGTACTTAAACTTTAATTTATTAATATAACATGTGTTTCCTTTTTGTATAAAACAAATTTGAATCTTTAAAATCCTTGAAATCATTGCATATGCATTTACCATTCATCATAACATAAGCAGGTTTCTTACGATAAGTCTCCTCATCTTTCTACTGTTTATTTCAGTAAGATGGATCTCGAACAGACGGTGAAGGACCTCCAAGCACAAAATGCTCAGTTTCAACAGATGTTCTTAACTCTATCCAAAGGACAAGAAGAGTTGAAGACCTTGCTGGTTGAAGAGAAAAAGAATAAAGCAAAGAAAATAACCGGAGTTCTAAATATGGGAAGAAGGTTCCAAGGATAAGCAAGAAGGACCCTAGACTTTGCAACGTCATCCAGTGAGAAAGACAATCAAGATGGGAAAGGCAAGGAAGCAGTTATCCAGCCAGATTCGGAAGAGGAAGAGGAAGAAGAAGATTATTCTGAAGAACAATATCCCCCATCCGATGACAAGTATAAGCATCTGGAAGAACGGTTAAGTGCAATGGAAATTCAAAAAGTTCCTGGATTGGACTTTGAGGAGTTGGGGTTAGTATCTGGGATTGTCATTCCTCCAAAATTCAAGGCGTGGTTTCTAGTGAAGGCTTCAAAGACTACGCGCTAAAATGGAGGGACTTAGCAGGAAGAGTCCAGCCTCCCCTATCTGAAAGAGAGTTGGTAGACATGTTTTTGGGCACCTTTCCTGGTCATTTCTTCAATCACTTAATTGGGAGTTCCTCGACAGGTTTTCCCGAATTGATATTGACCGGAGAAAGAGTGGAAGCCGGGATAAAGAATGTGAAGATTCAAAGAGATGCATCCTCTACTGCTGTAAGAAAAACGTTCATTGGAAAAAAAGAAGTTGTTATTGTATATCCTAAGAGAAATCAAGATAGAGTTGAACGCCGTCCAATGGTGGGGGCTGTCATGATTCCTAAACCCGCGCCTGCTCAGCAAGAAGCAACCAGCCAAGAATGGAAAGACCAGTCAGACAGTTCACCCGAATTAATATGACACTATCTCAAGTATATCCACATTTGTTAAGATCCAATCTAGTTACTTTGAAAGAAGCTCCAAAGAATCCTAACACGACCTCTCCTCATTATGATCCTAATGCCCTTTCTGCGTACCATTCTGAGAGTCTCGGCCATGACACTAACAACTGTTGGGCTCTAAAAAACAAGGTACAAGACCTTCTTGAAGCCAAAGAGATTGAATTCAATGCGCCATAAATTCCCAATGTCATCACTGCCCCTATGCCAAGCACGGTCGTGATGTCAATACCATTGAGGAAGATATGTTTGTTACTTTGGTTGATGAACTTGTGACCCCACTCCTGACTATTAAAAAGAACTTGTTGAATGCTGGTGTATTCCCAGGCTATGATGAAAGATGTCATTTCTGTTTGTCCTCACCAACCAGCTGTCATTTGTTAAAAGCAAATGTTCAATGCCTAATAGATAACAAGGAGATTTTGTTCGAGAAGACTTCTGTTCCAACTGTTTCTTATAGTGATGTTTCTATAGTGACCATTTCCGATAATTCTTCCAGGGTCTCCACCAAAAGACCCGTTAGAATTACATCAGTTCCTAAAGTAGCTCCATTGATAATTACAATGCCTGGACCAATCCCGTATTCGTCAGACAAAACCATCCCATGGAATTATAGAGGTGATGTCTACTATCACGGTATCAAGCAAGATTGGCCAGCTGCTGAAGATTCAAGTTCTGAGAAAGTTGACTCTGATATTAGTAACATCGCAGGGAATAGCAAGATAACCCGAAGTGGAAGGGTTTTCTCTCCAAAAGTTGCTCCTCCCAAAGTTATTTTCGGGCCTGTAATCATTCATGTTGTTGTTTCTCCTCCAAAGGCTATTCCCAGTCATGCGATCATCTCTGCTAATACTCCTGTTGATAAAATTGTTGCAGACCCTGTTATCACCCCTACTGACATTCCTACTGCCGATTCAGTCGAGACTCGAGACAATGGTATTCTGGGTGAGCCTGTCCGGATGAAGGCATAATAATTAGCTATCCCCGAGACTTCTTGAAAAGAGATGGAGGAAATTCTAAAGATTATAAAAAGAAGCGACTACAATGTAGTCGAACAACTGGGGCAAACTCCATCAAAATTTCCATGCTGGCTTTATTGTTATGTTCTGAGGATCATGCAAAGGCCTTGGTAAAATTCCTTAAAATTGCCCATGTACCCCAAGAAACATCTGCCGATCAGTTCCAAGACTCTGTAGCCAGCTTGACCGCAGATAATGGTTTAGGTTTTTCGGATGCTGATTTAACGCCAAGGGGGAGGAAGCATAACGAGGCATTTCTTATCTCAGTCGAATGCAGGGGCACGACCCTGGCTCAGGTCATGGTGGATATCAGTTCGTCTCTGAATGTGTTGCCTAAAAAATCTCTTGATAGGCTTGACTGTGAAGGATTGACCTTGAAGCCTAGCAACATAGTAGTGAGGGCCTTTGACGGCTCAAAAAGGATGGTGCATGGGGAAGTGGACATCCCCATAAAAGTTGGAACTCAAACATTTAATTCAACTTTTTATGTAATGGATATTCGCCCTTCATATTCCTGCTTATTAGGCCGACCGTGGATTCACAATGCTGGTGTCGTTACCTCTATGTTACATCAAATGCTGAAATATCCAATTCATGGGAAAATCATCACTGTTCATGGAGAAGAAGAGTATATGGCCAGTCATCTAAATTCCTTCAGATATGTGGAATTTGATGGTGAATTTATTGAAACTCCATTCCAGCACTTTGAAGAAGTCCCACAAACTGTGGTAGTAACCAAGGTTGTTTCTCAAGTCCCAAAGATTACAAGGCCTCCGCTCAAGATGTCGTCTTTGAAAGATGCCAAGGCAGTGATAGAAGAAGGTGGGTACACTATTTGGGGCCAACTCCCGGATATCCCATACAAATTTGACAAATTTGGTTTGGGTTTCACTTCAGGAGCCCAGGAAGTTGTACGCCGTGCTCGTGTCGAAGGACCACCCTTAAAGATCAGTAACCACAAAGTCAACACCGTGGAGGATGATGAAGACAGCTATAACTTGGAGGATTGGATTGTCCCAACTGTCAGTGGAGGGCTCAGCAACTGGGAAGTTAGAGATTTTGTCTCGATCACTTTTATCCCACAGTAATTTGTCTTTAAATTTTGTCGGATCTGTAATATTAAAAAATTCAGACTCTTAAAACCTTGTGTCTTACCCGAGGCACAATGGTCCATTTGTAAGGATTATTATCTCATTTCCATATGACATTAATGAATTATGGACGTTTTTGCATACAAACTTTGTTCTCATTGTTCTTATTTTTATATTTTCATTTCTTTCAAAGATAGCTATACTCTTACACACACTCACATTCAAAATGCAGATCTACATCTATTCGGAATCCCATGGGTAATAATTCTGCTATGGCCTTTTATGACTTTGAAAATCTAATCTACCAAGCCGAAGACAAAGGTGAGGAAGATTGTGAAGTACCAGGGGAACTCGCCGGGTTACTACAATAAGAAGAAAGGACCATTCAGCCCCACGAAGAAACAGTGGACATAATTAACCTAGGTACCAAATAAGACAAAAGAGAAGTTAAGGTGGGTGCCAATCTGGAACTCAATGTCAAAGAGTGTCTGATTCAATTGCTACACGATTATGTTGAGGTCTTTTCCTGGCCGTACGAAGGCATGCCAGGACTTAATGCAGATAGCATAGTACATTGTCTACCAACAAATGAAGAGTGCCCACCGGTAAAACAAAAGGTCTATCGCACGCGACCAGATATGTCGGAGAAGATCAAAGAGGAAGCCATGAAGCAATTCAATACCGGATTCTTGGCTGTCACCTCCTATCCACAATGGGTTGCCAATGTTGTTCCCGTGTCCAAAAAGGACGGCAAGGTACGAATGTGCGTGGACTACAGAGATTTTAATAGGGAAAGCCCTAAGGATGATTTCCCACTTCCCAACATTGATATTCTAGTTGACAATACGGAACAACACAAAGTGTTTTCCTTCATGGACAGTTTCTCAGGCTACAACCAAATCAAAATGGCGCCTGAGGACATGGAGAAAACAACCTTTGTCACACAGTGGGGCATATTCTGCTACAAGGTTATGCCATTCGGGCTGAAGAACGTTGGGGCAACCTATCAGCGTGCCATGGTAGCTCTATTTCACGACATGATACATCACAAAATAGAGGTCTATATGGACGAAATGATAGCCAGATCTCAAACAGAAGAAGAGCATCTTGGTCATTTGCAGAAATTATTTGAGAGGCTAAAGAAATACAAGCTGAGGTTGAACCCGAATAAATGCACATTCGGGGTGAGGTCTGGTAAACTCCTAGGCTTTGTCATCAGCGATAAAGGTATTGAAGTAGATCCTACCAAGGTGAAAGCGATACAAGAGATGCCTGCTCCTCGTACTGAGAAGGAAGTCATAGGATTCTTGGGACAGTTAAACTACATTGCCAGATTCATTTCTCACATGACAGCTACTTGTGAACCAATCTTCAAATTACTGAAGAAAGATCAAGTAGTCAAATGGAATGATGAGTGCCAAACTGCCTTCGACAATATCAAAGAGTACCTGCTAGAGCCTCATGTTTTGATGCCACCAGTCGAGGGAAGACCATTGATCATGTATCTAACTGTTTTGGAAAATTCAATGGGGTGTGTGCTGGGGCAGCATGACGAGTCTGGCCGAAAAGAGCATGTTATTTATTACCTGAGCAAAAAGTTTACCGACTGTGAAACAAGATATTCACTGCTCGAGAAAACTTGCTGTGCTCTGGCATGGGCTGCTCTCCGGCTAAGACAGTATATGTTGATCCATACTACCTTATTGATATCTAAAATAGATCCAATAAAATACATCTTCGAGAAACCTGCCCTCTCTGGGAGAATAGCAAGATGGCAGATGAGCCTGACAAAATATGACATACAATATACTACCCATAAAGCAATAAAGGGCATTGTACTAGATGATCACCTGGCTCACCAAGCTGTGGAGGACTACCAATCCATGAAGTTCTAATTCCCAAATGAAGACATCATGATGGTAAAAAAACTGTGAAGAATTCAGACCATATGACTGACCTGAACAAGGATCCCGATGGACCCTGGTTTTTGATGGGGTGTCCAACGCACTCGACAATGGTATAGGTGTTGTACTCATATCTCCTGAAGGATGTCATACTCCCTTTACGGCAAGACTCTACTTCAATTGTACAAATAACATGGCAGAATATGAAGCGTGCATTTTTGGTCTCAAAGCTACCATAGATTTGGGGATCAAATCCTTAAATGTATTCGGAGATTCAGCTTTGGTCATCAGCCAAATCAAAGGGGAATGGGACACCAAACACCCTAACCTTATCCCCTACAAATAACATGTGTTGACATTGATCCCACATTTTGAGAAGATTACCTTCGAGTATTTCCCGCGAGAAGAAATTTCATCCATGTCATCCATGTTTAAACTTAAATGGGATAACGAGGCTCCCCAAATCACCATTGAACGAATGGATGAACCAGCTCACTGTCACGAGATTAATACTGAAGAAGTAGTGGACCGGCCTTGGTTTCATGAAGTCAAGAGGTATCTCGAGGATCAAGAATATCCGGAAGGAGCTTCAGTCAATGATAAGAAGTTCTTAAGGAGATTCTCTGCTAATTTCTTCCTTAGTAATGGAATTCTCTACAAACGCAACCATGACTCTGCTTTGCTCCGTTGCATAGACAAGGTTGAGGCAGAAAAGATCATGGTTGATCTACATGAGGGAACTTTTGGCACCTGTTCTAGTGGGCATACGATGGCAAAGAAGATCCTACGGGCAAGCTATTACTGGTCTACCATGGAAGTAGATTGCTATCAACACTCTCGAACCTGCCACAAGTGTCAGATTTACGCTGACAAGGTGCATGTAACTCTGGTTCCTCTGAATGTCTTGACGGCTCCTTGGCCCTTTTCCATGTGGGGAATCGATATGATTGGGGAAATCAAACCAATAGCCTCTAATGGACACTGCTTCATCTTGGTGGCCATTGACTATTTTACAAAGTGGGTTGAGTCGGCCTCTTTCGCTTCCATTGCCAAGAATGTTATAGCCCGGTTTATTAAACAGAATCTCATTTGTCGATATGGTACCCCGAAGAGGATCATCACAAACAATGGTACGAATCTAAACAATACTATGATCACCGCCCTGTGCGAGCAATTCAAGATCCAGCATCACAATTCTTCCCCTTACCGGCCAAAGATGAATGGTGATGTCAAAGTCGCAAATAAGAACATCAAAAAGATCATACATAAAATGACAGTCACATACAAAGACTGACATGATATGCTACCATTCGCTCTCCACGGATATCGTACCACAATGCGCACATCAACCGGGGAAACACCCTACTCTCTAGTATACGGCATGGAGGTTGTCTTACCTATTGAGGTCCAGACCCCCTCTCTGAGAATTATGAAGGATGCAGGTCTGAACAAAGACGATTGGATCCAGACTCGACTTGATCAACTGAACTTGATTGATGAGAAAAGTCTTACTGTTGTCTGTCATGGTATGATGTATCAAAAACGGATGATTAAGGCTTTCAACAAAAAGGTCAGACACCAAGTATATCAAGTCGGGGATTTGGTGATCAAATGTATCATACTGCCGCAAGGTGATTCCAGAGGAAAATGGACTCCTACATACGAAGTACCATTTATGATCAAAAGTATATTCTCTGGTGGAGCGATGATCTTAACCACTATGGATGGCGACGACCTTCCGCACACCGTGAACGCGGACATAGTCAAAAGATACTACACATAAGAGACCCGCTAGGTTGACACACCTAGGCAAAACAAGGGCATCCCGGAGAACCAAAAACGTTCGGGCAAAAATTAGGGATAAAACAAAAAAATCTGTACACCCCGGCAAGCTGAAAACCCGAAAGGGCGGCTTGGGCAAAAACGGGTATCCTGGTGGACTGAAAACCCAAAAGGGCGGTCCAGGCAAAAGTTAGGGAATTAAAGCGTATGACTATGTCCCGTTAGATCAGCTTACGGACAACCTGCAAACTCGACGGTTCTGATTAATTCAATCAGCTTTAGACAAGGCAACAAATAGATAAGATGCTCAGAGACACGAAGGCTATAGCAGAATGGGAACCCCGTGGGATTATTTCACATAGCTATCTTTTCTTTATATCAAATTTTCATTTTTTTACGACGGCATTCTCTTACCATAATGTTTGTCTCATTGTACGAAAATACTTACCCAAAGTCAATACAAAGATATCCCTTTGAAAGTGCAAAACTATCTGTTTTTATTTACTCTTGTGTTTTATTTACAAAAACGTCCAATGATTTATTTTTGCACATAAGCATTTGAACGTAACTACTCTTTACAAATGAACAAAATAAAAATACAATCATTGATGGCTTTAAGAGGTGGGGAAATCTCTCTAAGTTATTTCCATAAAATATCCCGCAGTGTGCAGTTTAATCCCTGGCGGAACAAAACTTCCAGTTATCACTTCCCGTTAAAAGTCTCCAAATTTCTCAAGATTCCCCAACAGGATTTTTCAAGCAGTACACAACATTTCCCTTACAACAAGGTTTATTTCTCTAAGTGGAAATTCATCAACACTTCAAAACATGAAGACTTGCACTCCGTATCCTTAGCAGTAGTGGGGATTTATTTTCCCCAAATCCAACAAGCAGCGCAGCAGATTAGCTCACATATGCATACATCACATCCATATATCATAAACATCGATAACACGAATCCATGTATCACAATATCATTATACCATGCATTTCATACAACATGACATTGCATATTAGCTAACATTTTACCCTTTTCAGGATAAGGTTAATCAATAACTACCATTAACAATGTTCAAAGGCTTTTCAGATACAGTTCAGATACGCTCCAAATACGGATGCCATCCTGATACTCATTCAAATTCAGCTATCAGATACAGTTCAGATATAGTTCAGATACGCTCCAGATACGGATGCCATCCTAATACTCATTCAGATTCAGCTTTTGTTGGCTCCTAAATTCGACACCTACTATATATTGGCCTTATAGGCCAAAAATAGAACAAATAAAGCCAAGCTGGAAACTATTTCGACGGATGGAAAAAATTTAGATAAAATATCTGAGTTACACATTAGTCTTCGACCAGGCATCACCATCAAGATTTCGACTAAGAAGGTCCTATGACCTTCGACTAGAAGAACATACCTTAGTGTCAATACCAAAGACGAAGGATATTTGAATTTGAATTGTTGGAGGGAAAGACGGTTTCGCCAGCATTTAAAGGAAAGCGACGTGGCTGGAAGATAGAGGTCGAGGGACATGCAGAGGAAACTTGTCTTCATCTTAGAGCAAATCCACCCCTCGACAGTTACGTAGTTTTAGTATAAAATAGGAAGTCTGTGTAGTTTTTGTGTTCAACCTATTGTGCTAGTTACTCAAATATTGTCCAAGTACCCGCTGTGTGTGAAAGGATAAACTGAGAAATGTACGTTGGAAACACCACTTTTCATTAATAAAGTCTTTTTTACACTGCTTTGATCTTATTTTGCAAAGTTACTTTTCCTACATCTTTACCTGCATTTCTATTAACTTTCTTACTTTCTAAAACCACAAGCATCTTATCTTTGGTCGAACGTGCGTTCTTCCTAGACATCTATTTTCACATTAAACCAACATAAAAATTAGAATATTGTGATACGGTCGGAGAAATGACTTGGGATTTTGCGTTTGTGTTCGCAAATGTTTCGGTTTAGCAAGAGTCGCCATCGACTTTTTATTTTATCCTAAGGAAAGGTCAAAAAGCACATGAAATACCTTTGAGATGTTTTCTTGGGTTCAGGGAGTAGATTATAGAAAGGGAAGGTATTAGCATTCTTTCTATCCATGGTTCTCCATGGGCTCTTAGTTACTTGCTTAGATCACTTGCTTTGTTTTTCAATTGTTTGAAATGGTGCTTTGTGTGTGATTTTGAAAGATGTTTTGAAAAGAGGCCATTGTTGTGGAAACCTTTGTAATGATTCTTGTTTGAATGTATACAAAGGTTTTTTTATCTTTTGAAAAGTTTCCAATGTTTGAAAGTAGGGTTTTGAAATTGTATGGTGAAGTGTGTTTTGAAAAGTTTTTGCAAGCTTGATCAAGCAACTAGGAGCTATGTACCCTATTTTACTCAAAGATCTTTCTTATGTTTTTAACCCTTTTAACAGTGTTGTTTCACCATTGTATTTGATGAAAAACCTTGTGTTAGGATGTTAAACGGGACAGGCGCGGGTCATCGTATAGACCATGATAGCAATGGTGTCAAGTATCTTTGGCAATTTTTCTTAAGGGACTTGATCATTTTGTTTAGGCAACTCAGATAGCGTCATCGAGGGACTATGATCTTTTGTTTTGTTTTTGTTTTGCCAAAATACTTGACATGCAACCATGACCCATTTTTGAAGGCAACAAGTGGATTGTAACCCTAGGGGTGCAAGTGTGCATTGTGTTTATTTTTCATGCCTATTTATCTTGGATTAGGTCAAACTAATTGTTGATTTTATTTGCATACAAACCCTAGGTCTAAACATGGCATAATTGAAAGCTTTTAAATGTGCGAGAATTTAAATGCTACACTATTACAACATGATATAGGGAGGGGGTACAAATTTGAACTGGGGGTATTTGACAAGAAATTAAATTCTAAGTTATTACAACCAAATCGAATGTATA
>CATIWC010002738.1:0-118563 GCA_948472305.1 Vicia faba | reverse complement strand
AATATGAATATGGTGAATAAATATACTATTCAGGAGGCCTCATTATATATTTTGAATTATTACTAATCTATATGAAATATTGTGTCACTAATTAATAGTCTTTTTAATTTAGTATTACTTAGTGCGGAAGTAACCAAAATTTTGGTGATGGAGAAGAAGA
Organism: Vicia faba; assembly: GCA_948472305.1. Lineage (NCBI taxonomy): Eukaryota > Viridiplantae > Streptophyta > Magnoliopsida > Fabales > Fabaceae > Vicia > Vicia faba. The sequence goes on along the minus strand of CATIWC010002738.1, from coordinate 118,403 downwards.
AAAATAAAGAATTCGTTTACAATCTATTATACCATAATAATATATAAAGATGGTGAACAAATATACTACCGAGCGCCTTTATATAATTTAATTATTACCAATGTTATATGACCATATGTGACATTAATTAATAACCTCTTAACTTAGTTTCTTAGTGAAGTAACATAAAATTTTGGTGATGGAGGAAGAAGAAAAATATTGAATGTGTTTAACATCCATTATACCATGATACTATATGAATATGGTGAACAAATATACTATCGAGCGTCTTTATATAATTTTAATTATTACCAATGTATATGAAATATGTGTCATTAATTAATAGTTTTTTAACTAAGTTTCTTAGTGATGAAGTAACCTAGAATTTGGTGATGAAGAGAAGAAAAATATTGAAGTTTTTACATCTATTATACCATAAGAATAATATGAATTTGGAATTTAAATATACTATCGAGCGTTGTTTTTTAATTTTAATTATTACCTAATGTATAATGAAATATGTGTCATTAATTAATAGTCTTTTAACTTAGTTTCTTAGTGATAAAATAATCTAAAATTTGGTGATGGAGAAGAAGAAAAATATTGAAATTGTTTACATCTATTATAACATAATACAATATTAATATCGGTGATTAAATATACTATCAGGCCTCGTTATATAATTAGAATTATTACTAATGTATATGAAATATGTGTCATTGATTAATAGTCTTTTAACTTAGTTTCTTAGTGATGAAGTAACCTAAAATTTGGTGATGCAGAAGAAGAAAAATATTGAAAATTGTATAACATATATTATACCATAATACACTATGAATATTGTGTGAATAAATATACCTATCGGGCCTCATTATATAATTTCAATTGTTACCAAACGTATATGAAATATGTGTCATTAATTAATAGTCTTTTAATTTAGTTTCTTAAAGAAGAAAGTAACCTAAAATTTGGTGATAGAGAGAAGAAGAAAAATATTGAAATAGTTTATATCTATTATACCTTAATATAATATGAATATGGTGAATAAATATACTATCGAGCTTAACATTATATAATTTGAAATAAATACCAATGTATATTGAAATATGTTGTCATTAATTAAGCACTCTTTTATTTAGTTTCTTAGTGACGAAGTAACCTAAAACATGGTGATTGGGGAAGAAGAAAAATAATGAAATTATCTATGTCTATTATACCATAGTATCAATGTGAATCGACTCGGGACATAAAATATCACTATCGAAGCGTAAGTTATATAATTTTAATAATTACCAATGTATATGAAATAATGTGTCGAATTAATTTAATAGTATTTTAACTTAGTTTCTTAGTGATGAAGTAACCTAAAATTTGGATGATCGAGGAGAAGAAGAAAAATATTGACAATTATTTATATCTATTATACCATAATACAATATGAATATCGTGAATAAATATACTATCAGGAGCCTCATATTATATTTGAATTATTACTAAAGTATATGAAATATGTGAGTCATTAATTAATAGTCTTTTAATTTAGTTACTTAGTGCTGAAGTAACCTAAAATTTGGTGATGGAAAAGAAGAAAAATATTGAATTTGTTTACATCTATTATACCATAATACATATATTAATATGGTGAACAAATATACTACCAAGTGTCTTTATATAATTTTATTATTATCAATGTATATGAAATATATGTCATTAATTAATAGTCTTTTAGCTTAGTTTCTAAGTGATGAAGTAACCTAAAATTTGGTGATGGAGAAGAAGAAAAATATTGAAATGTTTACATCTATTATACTGTAATATAATGTGAATATGGTAAATAAATATACTATCGAGCATTGTTATGTAATTTTAATTTTACCAATGTATATGAAATATGTGTCATTAATTAATAGTCTTTTATTTTGTTTTTTAATGAAGACAGAAACCTAAAATTTGGCGATGGAGAAGAAGAAAAATATTGAAATTGTTTACATCTATTATACTATAATACAATGTGAATATGGTAAATAAATATACTATTGACCGTCGTTATATAATTTTTAATTATTACCAATGTATATGAAATATCTGTCATTAATTAATAGTCTTTTATTTTGGTTCTTCGTGAAGAAGTAACCTAAAATTTGGTGATGGAGAAGAAGAAAAATATTGAAATTGTTTATATCTAATATACCATAATAGAATATCGATATGGTGAATAAATATACTATTAAACTTAAATATATAATTTGAATTATTAAGAATGTATATGAAATATGTGTTATTAATTAATATTCTTTTAACATAGTTTCTTATTGATGAAATAACCTGAAATTTGGTGATGGAGAAGAAGAAAAATATTGAAATTGTTTATATCTATTATACCTTAATATAATATTGAATATGATAAATAAATCATACTATCGAGCGTCATTATATAATTTTAATTAATACCAATGTATATGAAATATGTGTCAATAATTAAAAGTCTTTATTTAGTTTCTTAGTGATGAAGAAACCTAAAATTTGGTGATGGAGAATAAGAAAAATAATGAAATTATTTATGTCTATTATTCTATAATACAATGTGAATATGGGGAATAAATATAATATCCAGCATTGTTATATAATTTTAATTATTACCAATGTATATGAAATATCTGTCATTAATTAATAGTCTTTTAACTTAGTTTCTTAGTGATGATGTAACCTAAAATTTGGTGATGGAGAAGAAGAAAAATATTGAAATTATTTTATATCTATTATACCATAATAAAATATGAATATGGTGAATAAATATACTATCGGGCCTCATTATATATTTTGAATTATTACTAATCTATATGAAATATGTGTCACTAATTAATAGTCTTTTAATTTTAGTTACTTAGTGCGGAAGTAACCAAAAATTTGGTGATGGAGAAGAAGAAAAATAAAGAATTTGTTTACATCTATTATACCATAATAATATATAAAGATGGTGAACAAATATACTACCGAGCGCCTTTATATAATTTAATTATTACCAATGTATATGACATATGTGACATTAATTAATAACCTCTTAACTTAGTTTCTTAGTGAAGTAACATAAAATTTGGTGATGGAGAAGAAGAAAAATATTGAATGTGTTTACATCCATTATACCATGATACTATATGAATATGGTGAACAAATATACTATCGAGCGTCTTTATATAATTTTAATTATTACCAATGTATATGAAATATGTGTCATTAATTAATAGTTTTTTAACTAAGTTTCTTAGTGATGAAGTAACCTAGAATTTGGTGATGAAGAGAAGAAAAATATTGAAGTTGTTTACATCTATTATACCATAAAATAATATGAATTTGGTAATTAAATATACTATCGAGCGTTGTTTTTTAATTTTAATTATTACCAATGTATATGAAATATGTGTCATTAATTAATAGTCTTTTAACTTAGTTTCTTAGTGATAAAATAATCTAAAATTTGGTGATGGAGAAGAAGAAAAATATTGAAATTGTTTACATCTATTATAACATAATACAATATTAATATGGTGATTAAATATACTATCAGGCCTCGTTATATAATTAGAATTATTACTAATGTATATGAAATATGTGTCATTGATTAATAGTCTTTTAACTTAGTTTCTTAGTGATGAAGTAACCTAAAATTTGGTGATGCAGAAGAAGAAAAATATTGAAATTGTTAACATATATTATACCATAATACACTATGAATATGGTGAATAAATATACTATCGGGCCTCATTATATAATTTCAATTGTTACCAACGTATATGAAATATGTGTCATTAATTAATAGTCTTTTATTTAGTTTCTTAATGAAGAAGTAACCTAAAATTTGGTGATGGAGAAGAAGAAAAATATTGAAATAGTTTATATCTATTATACCTTAATATAATATGAATATGGTGAATAAATATACTATCGAGCGTCATTATATAATTTGAATTAATACCAATGTATATGAAATATGTGTCATTAATTAACACTCTTTTATTTAGTTTCTTAGTGACGAAGTAACCTAAAACATGGTGATTGGGAAGAAGAAAAATAATGAAATTATCTATGTCTATTATACCATAGTACAATGTGAATATGGGGAATAAATATAATATCGAGCGTAGTTATATAATTTTAATAATTACCAATGTATATGAAATATGTGTCATTAATTAATAGTATTTTAACTTAGTTTCTTAGTGATGAAGTAACCTAAAATTTGGTGATGGAGAAGAAGAAAAATATTGAAATTATTTATATCTATTATACCATAATACAATATGAATATCGTGAATAAATATACTATCGGGCCTCATATTATATTTTGAATTATTACTAAAGTATATGAAATATGTGTCATTAATTAATAGTCTTTTAATTTAGTTACTTAGTGCTGAAGTAACCTAAAATTTGGTGATGGAAAAGAAGAAAAATATTGAATTTGTTTACATCTATTATACCATAATACTATATTAATATGGTGAACAAATATACTACCAAGTGTCTTTATATAATTTTAATTATTATCAATGTATATGAAATATATGTCATTAATTAATAGTCTTTTAGCTTAGTTTCTAAGTGATGAAGTAACCTAAAATTTGGTGATGGAGAAGAAGAAAAATATTGAAATTGTTTACATCTATTATACTGTAATATAATGTGAATATGGTAAATAAATATACTATCGAGCATTGTTATGTAATTTTAATTATTACCAATGTATATGAAATATGTGTCATTAATTAATAGTCTTTTATTTTGTTTTTTAATGAAGAAGTAACCTAAAATTTGGCGATGGAGAAGAAGAAAAATATTGAAATTGTTTACATCTATTATACTATAATACAATGTGAATATGGTAAATAAATATACTATTGACCGTCGTTATATAATTTTAATTATTACCAATGTATATGAAATATCTGTCATTAATTAATAGTCTTTTATTTTGGTTCTTCGTGAAGAAGTAACCTAAAATTTGGTGATGGAGAAGAAGAAAAATATTGAAATTGTTTATATCTATTATACCATAATAGAATATCGATATGGTGAATAAATATACTATTAAACTTAAATATATAATTTGAATTATTAAGAATGTATATGAAATATGTGTTATTAATTAATATTCTTTTAACATAGTTTCTTATTGATGAAATAACCTGAAATTTGGTGATGGAGAAGAAGAAAAATATTGAAATTGTTTATATCTATTATACCTTAATATAATATGAATATGATAAATAAATATACTATCGAGCGTCATTATATAATTTTAATTAATACCAATGTATATGAAATATGTGTCATTAATTAAAAGTCTTTTATTTAGTTTCTTAGTGATGAAGAAACCTAAAATTTGGTGATGGAGAATAAGAAAAATAATGAAATTATTTATGTCTATTATTCTATAATACAATGTGAATATGGGGAATAAATATAATATCCAGCATTGTTATATAATTTTAATTATTACCAATGTATATGAAATATCTGTCATTAATTAATAGTCTTTTAACTTAGTTTCTTAGTGATGATGTAACCTAAAATTTGGTGATGGAGAAGAAGAAAAATATTGAAATTATTTATATCTATTATACCATAATAAAATATGAATATGGTGAATAAATATACTATCGGGCCTCATTATATATTTTGAATTATTACTAATCTATATGAAATATGTGTCACTAATTAATAGTCTTTTAATTTAGTTACTTAGTGCGGAAGTAACCAAAAATTTGGTGATGGAGAAGAAGAAAAATAAAGAATTTCGTTTACATCTATTATACCATAATAATATATAAAGATGGTGAACAAATATACTACCGAGCGCCTTTATATAATTTAATTATTACCAATGTATATGACATATGTGACATTAATTAATAACCTCTTAACTTAGTTTCTTAGTGAAGTAACATAAAATTTGGTGATGGAGAAGAAGAAAAATATTGAATGTGTTTACATCCATTATACCATGATACTATATGAATATGGTGAACAAATATACTATCGAGCGTCTTTATATAATTTTAATTATTACCAATGTATATGAAATATGTGTCATTAATTAATAGTTTTTTAACTAAGTTTCTTAGTGATGAAGTAACCTAGAATTTGGTGATGAAGAGAAGAAAAATATTGAAGTTGTTTACATCTATTATACCATAAAATAATATGAATTTGGTAATTAAATATACTATCGAGCGTTGTTTTTTAATTTTAATTATTACCAATGTATATGAAATATGTGTCATTAATTAATAGTCTTTTAACTTAGTTTCTTAGTGATAAAATAATCTAAAATTTGGTGATGGAGAAGAAGAAAAATATTGAAATTGTTTACATCTATTATAACATAATACAATATTAATATGGTGATTAAATATACTATCAGGCCTCGTTATATAATTAGAATTATTACTAATGTATATGAAATATGTGTCATTGATTAATAGTCTTTTAACTTAGTTTCTTAGTGATGAAGTAACCTAAAATTTGGTGATGCAGAAGAAGAAAAATATTGAAATTGTTAACATATATTATACCATAATACACTATGAATATGGTGAATAAATATACTATCGGGCCTCATTATATAATTTCAATTGTTACCAACGTATATGAAATATGTGTCATTAATTAATAGTCTTTTATTTAGTTTCTTAATGAAGAAGTAACCTAAAATTTGGTGATGGAGAAGAAGAAAAATATTGAAATAGTTTATATCTATTATACCTTAATATAATATGAATATGGTGAATAAATATACTATCGAGCGTCATTATATAATTTCAATTAATACCAATGTATATGAAATATGTGTCATTAATTAACACTCTTTTATTTAGTTTCTTAGTGACGAAGTAACCTAAAACATGGTGATTGGGAAGAAGAAAAATAATGAAATTATCTATGTCTATTATACCATAGTACAATGTGAATATGGGGAATAAATATAATATCAAGCGTAGTTATATAATTTTAATAATTACCAATGTATATGAAATATGTGTCATTAATTAATAGTATTTTAACTTAGTTTCTTAGTGATGAAGTAACCTAAAATTTGGTGATGGACAAGAAGAAAAATATTGAAATTATTTATATCTATTATACCATAATACAATATGAATATCGTGAATAAATATACTATCGGGCCTCATATTATATTTTGAATTATTACTAAAGTATATGAAATATGTGTCATTAATTAATAGTCTTTTAATTTAGTTACTTAGTGCAGAAGTAACCTAAAATTTGGTGATGGAAAAGAAGAAAAATATTGAATTTGTTTACATCTATTATACCATAATAATATATTAATATGGTGAACAAATATACTACCAAGTGTCTTTATATAATTTTAATTATTATCAATGTATATGAAATATATGTCATTAATTAATAGTCTTTTTAGCTTAGTTTCTAAGTGATGAAGTAACCTAAAATTTGGTGATGGAGAAGAAGAAAAATATTGAAATTGTTTACATCTATTATACTGTAATATAATGTGAATATGGTAAATAAATATACTATCGAGCATTGTTATGTAATTTTAATTATTACCAATGCATATGAAATATGTGTCATTAATTAATAGTCTTTTATTTTGTTTTTTAATGAAGAAGTAACCTAAAATTTGGCGATGGAGAAGAAGAAAAATATTGAAATTGTTTACATCTATTATACTATTATACAATGTGAATATGGTAAATAAATATACTATTGACCGTCGTTATATAATTTTAATTATTACCAATGTATATGAAATATGTGTCATTAATTAATAGTCTTTTATTTTGTTTCTTCGTGAAGAAGTAACCTAAAATTTGGTGATGGAGAAGAAGAAAAATATTGAAATTGTTTATATCTATTATACCATAATAGAATATCGATATGGTGAATAAATATACTATTAAACTTAAATATATAATTTGAATTATTAAGAACGTATATGAAATATGTGTTATTAATTAATATTCTTTTAACATAGTTTCTTAGTGATGAAATAACCTAAATTTTTGTGATGGAGAAGAAGAAAAATATTGAAATTGTTTATATCTATTATACCTTAATATAATATGAATATGATAAATAAATATACTATCGAGCGTCATTATATAATTTTAATTAATACCAATGTATATGAAATATGTGTCATTAATTAACAGTCTTTTATTTAGTTTCTTAGTGATGAAGTAACCTAAAATTTGGTGATGGAGAAGAAGAAAAATAATGAAATTATTTATGTCTATTATTCTATAATACAATGTGAATATGGGGAATAAATATAATATCCAGCATCGTTATATAATTTTAATTATTACCAATGTATATGAAATATCTGTCATTAATTAATAGTCTTTTAACTTAGTTTCTTAGTGATGAAGTAACCTAAAATTTGGTGATGGAGAAGAAGAAAAATATTGAAATTGTTTATATCTATGTATACCATAATAAAATATGAATATGGTGAATAATATATACTATCGGGCCTCATTATATATATTTGAATTATTATTAATCTATATGAAATATGTGTCACTAATTAATAGTCTTTTAATTTAGTTACTTAGTGCGGAAGTAACCAAAAATTTGGTGATGGAGAAGAAGAAAAATAAAGAATTTGTTTACATCTATTATACCATAATAATATATAAAGATGGTGAAACAAATATACTACCGAGTGCCTTTATATAATTTAATTATTACCAATGTATATGACATATGTGACATTAATTAATAATCTCTTAACTTAGTTTCTTAGTGAAGTAACATAAAATTTGGTGATGGAGAAGAAGAAAAATATTGAATGTGTTTACATCCATTATACCATGATACTATATGAATATGGTGAACAAATATACTATCGAGCGTCTTTATATAATTTTAATTACTATCAATGTATATGAAATATGTGTCATTTATTAATAGTTTTTTAACTAAGTTTCTTAGTGATGAAGTAACCTAGAATTTGGTGATGGAGAGATGAAAAATATTGAAGTTGTATTACATCTATTATACCATAAAATAATATGAATTTGGTAATTAAATATACTATCGAGCGTTGTTTTTTAATTTTAATTGTTACCAATGTATATTGAAATATGTGTCATTAATTAATAGTCTTTTAACTTAGTTTCTGAGTGATAAAATAATCTAAAATTTGGTGATGGAGAAGAAGAAAAATATTGAAATTGTTTACATCTATTATAACATAATACAATATTAATATGGTGATTAAATATACTATCGGGCCTCGTTATATAATTAGAATTATTACTAATGTATATGAAATATGTGTCATTGATTAATAGTCTTTTAACTTAGTTTCTTAGTGATGAAGTAACCTAAAATTTGGTGATGCAGAAGAAGAAAAATATTGAAATTGTTAACATCTATTATACCATAATACACTATGAATAGTGGTGAATAAATATACTATCGGGCCTCATTATATAATTTCAATTGTTACCAACGTATATGAAATATGTGTCATTAATTAATAGTCTTTTATTTAGTTTCTTAATGAAGAAGTAACCTAAAATTTGGTGATGGAGAAGAAGAAAAATATTGAAATAGTTTATATCTATTATACCTTAATATAATAGTGAATATGGTGAATAAATATACTATCGAGCGTCATTATATAATTTTAATTAATACCAATGTATATGAAATATGTGTCATTAATTAACACTCTTTTATTTAGTTTCTTAGTGACGAAGTAACCTAAAACATGGTGATTGGGAAGAAGAAAAAATAATGAAATTATCTATGTCTATTATACCATAGTACAATGTGAATATGGGGAATAAATATAATATCGAGCGTAGTTATATATAATTTTAATAATTACCAATGTATATGAAATATGTGTCATTAATTAATAGTATTTTAACTTAGTTTCTTAGTGATGATGTAACCTAAAATTTGGTGATGGACAAGAAGAAAAATATTGAAATTATTTATATCTATTATACCATAATACAATATGAATATCGTGAATAAATATACTATTGGGCCTCATATTATATTTTGAATTATTACTAAAGTATATGAATATATGTGTCGATTAATTAATAGTCTTTTTAATTTAGTTACTTAGTGCAGAAGTAACCTAAAATTTGGTGATGGAAAAGAAGAAAAAATATTGAATTTGTTTACATCTATTTATACCATAATAAATATATTAATATGGTGAACAAATATACTACCAAGTGTCTTTATATAATTTTAATTATTATCAATGTATATGAAATATATGTCATTAATTAATAGTCTTTTAGCTTAGTTTCTAAGTGATGAAGTAACCTAATATTTGGTGATGGAGAAGAAGAAAAATATTGAAATTGTTTACATCTATTATACTGTAATATAATGTGAATATGGTAAATAAATATACTATTCGAGCATTGTTATGTAATTTTAATTATTACCAATGCATATGAAATATGAGTCATTAATTAATAGTCTTTTATCTTTGTTTTTTAATGAAGAAGTAACCTAAAATTTGGCGCGATGGAGAAGAAGAAAAATATTGAAAATTGTTTACATCTATTATACTATAATACAATGTGAATATGGTAAATAAATATACTATATGACCGTCGTTATATAATTTTAATTATTACCAATGTATATGAGAATATGTGTCATTAATTAATAGTCTTTTATTTTGTTTCTTCGTGAAGAAGTAACCTAAAATTTGGTGATGGAGAAGAAGAAAAATATTGAAAATTGTTTATATCTATTATACCATAATAAAATATGAATAATGGTGAATAAATATACTATCGGGCCTCATTATATATTTTGAATTATTATTAATCTATATGAAATATGTGTCACTAATTAATAGTCTTTTAATTTAGTTACTTAATGCGGAAGTAACCAAAAATTTGGTGATGGAGAAGAAGAAAAATAAAGAATTTGTTTACATCTATTATACCATAATAATATATAAAGATGGTGACACAATATACTACCGAGTGCCTTTATATAATTTTAATTATTACCAATGTATATGACATATGTGACATTAATTAATAATCTCTTAACTTAGTTTCTTAGTGAAGTAACATAAAATTTGGTGATGGAGAAGAAGAAAAATATTGAATGTGTTTACATCCATTATACCATGATACTATATGAATATGGTGAACAAATATACTATCGAGCGTCTTTATATAATTTTAATTATTATCAATGTATATGAAATATGTGTCATTAATTAATAGTTTTTTAACTAAGTTTCTTAGTGATGAAGTAACCTAGAATTTGGTGATGGAGGGATGAAAAATATTGAAGTTGTTTACATCTATTATACCATAAAATAATATGAATTTGGTAATTAAATATACTATCGAGCGTTGTTTTTTAATTTTAATTGTTACCAATGTATATGAAATATGTGTCATTAATTAATAGTCTTTTAACTTAGTTTCTGAGTGATAAAATAATCTAAAATTTGGTGATGGAGAAGAAGAAAAATATTGAAATTGTTTACATCTATTATAACATAATACAATATTAATATGATGATTAAATATACTATCGGGCCTCGTTATATAATTAGAATTATTACTAATGTATATGAAATATGTGTCATTGATTAATAGTCTTTTAACTTAGTTTCTTAGTGATGAAGAAACCTAAAATTTGGTGATGCAGAAGAAGAAAAATATTGAAATTGTTAACATCTATTATACCATAATACACTATGAATATGGTGAATAAATATACTATCGGGCCTCATTATATAATTTCAATTGTTACCAACGTATATGAAATATGTGTCATTAATTAATAGTCTTTTATTTAGTTTCTTAATGAAGAAGTAACCTAAAATTTGGTGATGGAGAAGAAGAAAAATATTGAAATAGTTTATATCTATTATACCTTAATATAATATGAATATGGTGAATAAATATACTATCGAGCGTCATTATATAATTTTAATTAATACCAATGTATATGAAATATGTGTCATTAATTAACACTCTCTTATTTAGTTTCTTAGTGACGAAGTAACCTAAAACATGGTGATTGGGAAGACGAAAAATAATGAAATTATCTATGTCTATTATACCATAGTACAATGTGAATATGGGGAATAAATATAATATCGAGCGTAGTTATATAATTTTAATAATTACCAATGTATATGAAATATGTGTCATTAATTAATAGTATTTTAACTTAGTTTCTTAGTGATGAAGTAACCTAAAATTTGGTGATGGACAAGAAGAAAAATATCGAAATTATTTATATCTATTATACCATAATACAATATGAATATTGTGAATAAATATACTATCGGGCCTCATATTATATTTTGAATTATTACTAAATTATATGAAATATGAGTCATTAATTAATAGTCTTTTAATTTAGTTACTTAGTGCAGAAGTAACCTAAAATTTGGTGATGGAAAAGAAGAAAAATATTGAATTTGTTTACATATATTATACCATAATAATATATTAATATGGTGAACAAATATACTACCAAGTGTCTTTATATAATTTTAATTATTATCAATGTATATGAAATATATGTCATTAATTAATAGTCTTTTAGCTTAGTTTCTAAGTGATGAAGTAACCTAAAATTTGGTGATGGAGAAGAAGAAAAATATTGAAATTGTTTACATCTATTATAATGTAATATAATGTGAATATGGTAAATAAATATACTATCGAGCATTGTTATGTAATTTTAATTATTACCAATGCATATGAAATATGTGTCATTAATTAATAGTCTTTTATTTTGTTTTTTAATGAAGAAGTAACCTAAAATTTGGCGATGGAGAAGAAGAAAAATATTGAAATTGTTTACATCTATTATACTATAATACAATGTGAATATGGTAAATAAATATACTATTGACCGTCGTTATATAATTTTAATTATTACCAATGTATATGAAATATGTGTCATTAATTAATAGTCTTTTATTTTGTTTCTTCGTGAAGAAGTAACCTAAAATTTGGTGATGGAGAAGAAGAAAAATATTGAAATTGTTTATATCTATTATACCATAATAGAATATCGATATGGTGAATAAATATACTATTAAACTTAAATATATAATTTGAATTATTAAGAATGTATATGAAATATGTGTTATTAATTAATATTCTTTTAACATAGTTTCTTAGTGATGAAATAACCTAAATTTTTGTGATGGAGAAGAAGAAAAATATTGAAATTGTTTATATCTATTATACCTTAATTTAATATGAATATGATAAATAAATATACTATCGAGCGTCATTATATAATTTTAATTAATACCAATGTATATGAAATATGTGTCATTAATTAACAGTCTTTTATTTAGTTTCTTAGTGATGAAGTAACCCAAAATTTGGTGATGGAGAAGAAGAAAAATAATGAAATTATTTATGTCTATTATTCTATAATACAATGTGAATATGGGGAATAAATATAATATCCAGCATATTTATATAATTTTAATTATTACCAATGTATATGAAATATCTGTCATTAATTAATAGTCTTTTAACTTAGTTTCTTAGTGATGATGTAACCTAAAATTTGGTGATGGAGAAGAAGAAATATATTGAAATTATTTATATCTATTATACCATAATAAAATATGAATATGGTGAATAAATATACTATCGGGCCTCATTATATATTTTGAATTATTACTAATCTATATGAAATATGTGTCACTAATTAATAGTCTTTTAATTTAGTTACTTAGTGCGGAAGTAACCACAAATTTGGTGATGGAGAAGAAGAAAAATAAAGAATTTGTTTACATCTATTATACCATAATAATATATAAAGATGGTGAACAAATATACTATCGAGCGCCTTTATATAATTTAATTATTACCAATGTATATGACATATGTGACATTAATTAATAATCTCTTAACTTAGTTTCTTAGTGAAGTAACATAAAATTTGGTGACGGAGAAGAAGAAAAATATTGAATGTGTTTACATCTATTATACCATGATACTATATGAATATGGTGAACAAATATACTATCGAGCGTCTTTATATAATTTTAATTATTACCAATGTATATGAAATATGTGTCATTAATTAATAGTTTTTTAACTAAGTTTCTTAGTAATGAAGTAACCTAGAATTTGGTGATGGAGAGAAGAAAAATATTGAAGTTGTTTACATCTATTATACCATAAAATAATATGAATTTGGTAATTAAATATACTATCGAGCGTTGTTTTTTAATTTTAATTATTACCAATGTATATGAAATATGTGTCATTAATTAATAGTCTTTTAACTTAGTTTCTTAGTGATGAAATAATCTAAAATTTGGTGATGGAGAAGAAGAAAAATATTGAAATTGTTTACATCTATTATAACATAATACAATATTAATATGGTGATTAAATATACTATCGGGCCTCGTTATATAATTAGAATTATTACTAATGTATATGAAATATGTGTCATTGATTAATAGTCTTTTAACTTAGTTTCTTAGTGATGAAGTAACCTAAAATTTGGTGATGCAGAAGAAGAAAAATATTGAAATTGTTAACATCTATTATACCATAATACACTATGAATATGGTGAATAAATATACTATCGGGCCTCATTATATAATTTCAATTGTTACCAACGTATATGAAATATGTGTCATTAATTAATAGTCTTTTATTTAGTTTCTTAATGAAGAAGTAACCTAAAATTTGGTGATGGAGAAGAAGAAAAATATTGAAATAGTTTATATCTATTATACCTTAATATAATATGAATATGGTGAATAAATATACTATCGAGCGTCATTATATAATTTTAATTAATACCAATGTATATGAAATATGTGTCATTAATTAACACTCTTTTATTTAGTTTCTTAGTGACGAAGTAACCTAAAACATGGTGATTGGGAAGAAGAAAAATAATGAAATTATCTATGTCTATTATACCATAGTACAATGTGAATATGGGGAATAAATATAATATCGAGCGTAGTTATATAATTTTAATAATTACCAATGTATATGAAATATGTGTCATTAATTAATAGTATTTTAACTTAGTTTCTTAGTGATGAAGTAACCGAAAATTTGGTGATGGACAAGAAGAAAAATATTGAAATTATTTATATCTATTATACCATAATACAATATGAATATCGTGAATAAATATACTATCGGGCCTCATATTATATTTTGAATTATTACTAAAGTATATGAAATATGTGTCATTAATTAATAGTCTTTTAATTTAGTTACTTAGTGCAGAAGTAACCTAAAATTTGGTGATGGAAAAGAAGAAAAATATTGAATTTGTTTACATCTATTATACCATAATAATATATTAATATGGTGAACAAATATACTACCAAGTGTCTTTATATAATTTTAATTATTATCAATGTATATGAAATATATGTCATTAATTAATAGTCTTTTAGCTTAGTTTCTAAGTGATGAAGTAACCTAAAATTTGGTGATGGAGAAGAAGAAAAATATTGAAATTGTTTACATCTATTATACTGTAATATAATGTGAATATGGTAAATAAATATACTATCGAGCATTGTTATGTAATTTTAATTATTACCAATGCATATGAAATATGTGTCATTAATTAATAGTCTTTTATTTTGTTTTTTAATGAAGAAGTAACCTAAAATTTGGCGATGGAGAAGAAGAAAAATATTGAAATTGTTTACATCTATTATACTATAATACAATGTGAATATGGTAAATAAATATACTATTGACCGTCGTTATATAATTTTAATTATTACCAATGTATATGAAATATGTGTCATTAATTAATAGTCTTTTATTTTGTTTCTTCGTGAAGAAGTAACCTAATATTTGGTGATGGAGAAGAAGAAAAATATTGAAAACGTTTATATCTATTATACCATAATAGAATATCGATATGGTGAATAAATATACTATTAAACTTAAATATATAATTTGAATTATTAAGAATGTATATGAAATATGTGTTATTAATTAATATTCTTTTAACATAGTTTCTTAGTGATGAAATAACCTAAATTTTTGTGATGGAGAAGAAGAAAAATATTGAAATTGTTTATATCTATTATACCTTAATATAATATGAATATGATAAATAAATATACTATCGAGCGTCATTATATAATTTTAATTAATACCAATGTATATGAAATATGTGTCATTAATTAACAGTCTTTTATTTAGTTTCTTAGTGATGAAGTAACCCAAAATTTGGTGATGGAGAAGAAGAAAAATAATGAAATTATTTATGTCTATTATTGTATAATACAATGTGAATATGGGGAATAAATATAATATCCAGCATATTTATATAATTTTAATTATTACCAATGTATATGAAATATCTGTCATTAATTAATAGTCTTTTAACTTAGTTTCTTAGTGATGATGTAACCTAAAATTTGGTGATGGAGAAGAAGAAAAATATTGAAATTATTTATATCTATTATACCATAATAAAATATGAATATGGTGAATAAATATACTATCGGGCCTCATTATATATTTTGAATTATTACTAATCTATATGAAATATGTGTCACTAATTAATAGTCTTTTAATTTAGTTACTTAGTGCGGAAGTAACCAAAAATTTGGTGATGGAGAAGAAGAAAAATAAAGAATTTGTTTACATCTATTATACCATAATAACATATAAAGATGGTGAACAAATATACTATCGAGCGCCTTTATATAATTTAATTATTACCAATGTATATGACATATGTGACATTAATTAATAATCTCTTAACTTAGTTTCTTAGTGAAGTAACATAAAATTTGGTGATGGAGAAGAAGAAAAATATTGAATGTGTTTACATCTATTATACCATGATACTATATGAATATGGTGAACAAATATACTATCGAGCGTCTTTATATAATTTTAATTATTACCAATGTATATGAAATATGTGTCATTAATTAATAGTTTTTTAACTAAGTTTCTTAGTAATGAAGTAACCTAGAATTTGGTGATGGAGAGAAGAAAAATAATGAAGTTGTTTACATCTATTATACCATAAAATAATATGAATTTGGTAATTAAATATACTATCGAGCGTTGTTTTTTAATTTTAATTATTACCAATGTATATGAAATATGTGTCATTAATTAATAGTCTTTTAACTTAGTTTCTTAGTGATGAAATAATCTAAAATTTGGTGATGGAGAAGAAGAAAAATATTGAAATTGTTTACATCTATTATAACATAATACAATATTAATATGGTGATTAAATATACTATCGGGCCTCGTTATATAATTAGAATTATTACTAATGTATATGAAATATGTGTCATTGATTAATAGTCTTTTAACTTAGTTTCTTAGTGATGAAGTAACCTAAAATTTGGTGATGCAGAAGAAGAAAAATATTGAAATTGTTAACATCTATTATACCATAATACACTATGAATATGGTGAATAAATATACTATCGGGCCTCATTATATAATTTCAATTGTTACCAACGTATATGAAATATGTGTCATTAATTAATAGTCTTTTATTTAGTTTCTTAATGAAGAAGTAACCTAAAATTTGGTGATGGAGAAGAAGAAAAATATTGAAATAGTTTATATCTATTATACCTTAATATAATATGAATATGGTGAATAAATATACTATCGAGCGTCATTATATAATTTTAATTAATACCAATGTATATGAAATATGTGTCATTAATTAACACTCTTTTATTTAGTTTCTTAGTGACGAAGTAACCTAAAACATGGTGATTGGGAAGAAGAAAAATAATGAAATTATCTATGTCTATTATACCATAGTACAATGTGAATATGGGGAATAAATATAATAACGAGCGTAGTTATATAATTTTAATAATTACCAATGTATATGAAATATGTGTCATTAATTAATAGTATTTTAACTTAGTTTCTTAGTGATGAAGTAACCTAAAATTTGGTGATGGACAAGAAGAAAAATATTGAAATTATTTATATTTATTATACCATAATACAATATGAATATCGTGAATAAATATACTATTGGGCCTCATATTATATTTTGAATTATTACTAAAGTATATGAAATATGTGTCATTAATTAATAGTCTTTTAATTTAGTTACTTAGTGCAGAAGTAACCTAAAATTTGGTGATGGAAAAGAAGAAAAATATTGAATTTGTTTACATCTATTATACCATAATAATATATTAATATGGTGAACAAATATACTACCAAGTGTCTTTATATAATTTTAATTATTATCAATGTATATGAAATATATGTCATTAATTAATAGTCTTTTAGCTTAGTTTCTAAGTGATGAAGTAACCTAATATTTGGTGATGGAGAAGAAGAAAAATATTGAAATTGTTTACATCTATTATACTGTAATATAATGTGAATATGGTAAATAAATATACTATCGAGCATTGTTATGTAATTTTAATTATTACCAATGCATATGAAATATGTGTCATTAATTAATAGTCTTTTATTTTGTTTTTTAATGAAGAAGTAACCTAAAATTTGGCGATGGAGAAGAAGAAAAATATTGAAATTGTTTACATCTATTATACTATAATACAATGTGAATATGGTAAATAAATATACTATTGACCGTCGTTATATAATTTTAATTATTACCAATGTATATGAAATATGTGTTATTAATTAATAGTCTTTTATTTTGTTTCTTCGTGAAGAAGTAACCTAAAATTTGGTGATGGAGAAGAAGAAAAATATTGAAATTGTTTATATCTATTATACCATAATAAAATATGAATATGGTGAATAAATATACTATCGGGCCTCATTATATATTTTGAATTATTATTAATCTATATGAAATATGTGTCACTAATTAATAGTCTTTTAATTTAGTTACTTAATGCGGAAGTAACCAAAAATTTGGTGATGGAGAAGAAGAAAAATAAAGAATTTGTTTACATCTATTATACCATAATAATATATAAAGATGGTGAACAAATATACTACCGAGTGCCTTTATATAATTTAATTATTACCAATGTATATGACATATGTGACATTAATTAATAATCTCTTAACTTAGTTTCTTAGTGAAGTAACATAAAATTTGGTGATGGAGAAGAAGAAAAATATTGAATGTGTTTACATCCATTATACCATGATACTATATGAATATGGTGAACAAATATACTATCGAGCGTCTTTATATAATTTTAATTATTATCAATGTATATGAAATATGTGTCATTAATTAATAGTTTTTTAACTAAGTTTCTTAGTGATGAAGTAACCTAGAATTTGGTGATGGAGGGATGAAAAATATTGAAGTTGTTTACATCTATTATACCATAAAATAATATGAATTTGGTAATTAAATATACTATCGAGCGTTGTTTTTTAATTTTAATTGTTACCAATGTATATGAAATATGTGTCATTAATTAATAGTCTTTTAACTTAGTTTCTGAGTGATAAAATAATCTAAAATTTGGTGATGGAGAAGAAGAAAAATATTGAAATTGTTTACATCTATTTTAACATAATACAATATTAATATGATGATTAAATATACTATCGGGCCTCGTTATATAATTAGAATTATTACTAATGTATATGAAATATGTGTCATTGATTAATAGTCTTTTAACTTAGTTTCTTAGTGATGAAGAAACCTAAAATTTGGTGATGCAGAAGAAGAAAAATATTGAAATTGTTAACATCTATTATACCATAATACACTATGAATATGGTGAATAAATATACTATCGGGCCTCATTATATAATTTCAATTGTTACCAACGTATATGAAATATGTGTCATTAATTAATAGTCTTTTATTTAGTTTCTTAATGAAGAAGTAACCTAAAATTTGGTGATGGAGAAGAAGAAAAATATTGAAATAGTTTATATCTATTATACCTTAATATAATATGAATATGGTGAATAAATATACTATCGAGCGTCATTATATAATTTTAATTAATACCAATGTATATGAAATATGTGTCATTAATTAACACTCTCTTATTTAGTTTCTTAGTGACGAAGTAACCTAAAACATGGTGATTGGGAAGACGAAAAATAATGAAATTATCTATGTCTATTATACCATAGTACAATGTGAATATGGGGAATAAATATAATATCGAGCGTAGTTATATAATTTTAATAATTACCAATGTATATGAAATATGTGTCATTAATTAATAGTATTTTAACTTTGTTTCTTAGTGATGAAGTAACCTAAAATTTGGTGATGGACAAGAAGAAAAATATCGAAATTATTTATATCTATTATACCATAATACAATATGAATATTGTGAATAAATATACTATCGGGCCTCATATTATATTTTGAATTATTACTAAATTATATGAAATATGAGTCATTAATTAATAGTCTTTTAATTTAGTTACTTAGTGCAGAAGTAACCTAAAATTTGGTGATGGAAAAGAAGAAAAATATTGAATTTGTTTACATCTATTATACCATAATAATATATTAATATGGTGAACAAATATACTACCAAGTGTCTTTATATAATTTTAATTATTATCAATGTATATGAAATATATGTCATTAATTAATAGTCTTTTAGCTTAGTTTCTAAGTGATGAAGTAACCTAAAATTTGGTGATGGAGAAGAAGAAAAATATTGAAATTGTTTACATCTATTATAATGTAATATAATGTGAATATGGTAAATAAATATACTATCGAGCATTGTTATGTAATTTTAATTATTACCAATGCATATGAAATATGTGTCATTAATTAATAGTCTTTTATTTTGTTTTTTAATGAAGAAGTAACCTAAAATTTGGCGATGGAGAAGAAGAAAAATATTGAAATTGTTTACATCTATTATACTATAATACAATGTGAATATGGTAAATAAATATACTATTGACCGTCGTTATATAATTTTAATTATTACCAATGTATATGAAATATGTGTCATTAATTAATAGTCTTTTATTTTGTTTCTTCGTGAAGAAGTAACCTAAAATTTGGTGATGGAGAAGAAGAAAAATATTGAAATTGTTTATATCTATTATACCATAATAGAATATCGATATGGTGAATAAATATACTATTAAACTTAAATATATAATTTGAATTATTAAGAATGTATATGAAATATGTGTTATTAATTAATATTCTTTTAACATAGTTTCTTAGTGATGAAATAACCTAAATTTTTGTGATGGAGAAGAAGAAAAATATTGAAATTGTTTATATCTATTATACCTTAATTTAATATGAATATGATAAATAAATATACTATCGAGCGTCATTATATAATTTTAATTAATACCAATGTATATGAAATATGTGTCATTAATTAACAGTCTTTTATTTAGTTTCTTAGTGATGAAGTAACCCAAAATTTGGTGATGGAGAAGAAGAAAAATAATGAAATTATTTATGTCTATTATTCTATAATACAATGTGAATATGGGGAATAAATATAATATCCAGCATATTTATATAATTTTAATTATTACCAATGTATATGAAATATCTGTCATTAATTAATAGTCTTTTAACTTAGTTTCTTAGTGATGATGTAACCTAAAATTTGGTGATGGAGAAGAAGAAAAATATTGAAATTATTTATATCTATTATACCATAATAAAATATGAATATGGTGAATAAATATACTATCGGGCCTCATTATATATTTTGAATTATTACTAATCTATATGAAATATGTGTCACTAATTAATAGTCTTTTAATTTAGTTACTTAGTGCGGAAGTAACCACAAATTTGGTGATGGAGAAGAAGAAAAATAAAGAATTGTTTACATCTATTATACCATAATAATATATAAAGATGGTGAACAAATATACTATCGAGCGCCTTTATATAATTTAATTATTACCAATGTATATGACATATGTGACATTAATTAATAATCTCTTAACTTAGTTTCTTAGTGAAGTAACATAAAATTTGGTGACGGAGAAGAAGAAAAATATTGAATGTGTTTACATCTATTATACCATGATACTATATGAATATGGTGAACAAATATACTATCGAGCGTCTTTATATAATTTTAATTATTAACCAATGTATATGAAATATGTGTCATTAATTAATAGTTTTTTAACTAAGTTTCTTAGTAATGAAGTAACCTAGAATTTGGTGATGGAGAGAAGAAAAATATTGAAGTTGTTTACATCTATTATACCATAAAATAATATGAATTTGGTAATTAAATATACTATCGAGCATTGTTTTTTAATTTTAATTATTACCAATGTATATGAAATATGTGTCATTAATTAATAGTCTTTTAACTTAGTTTCTTAGTGATGAAATAATCTAAAATTTGGTGATGGAGAAGAAGAAAAATATTGAAATTGTTTACATCTATTATAACATAATACAATATTAATATGGTGATTAAATATACTATCGGGCCTCGTTATATAATTAGAATTATTACTAATGTATATGAAATATGTGTCATTGATTAATAGTCTTTTAACTTAGTTTCTTAGTGATGAAGTAACCTAAAATTTGGTGATGCAGAAGAAGAAAAATATTGAAATTGTTAACATCTATTATACCATAATACACTATGAATATGGTGAATAAATATACTATCGGGCCTCATTATATAATTTCAATTGTTACCAACGTATATGAAATATGTGTCATTAATTAATAGTCTTTTATTTAGTTTCTTAATGAAGAAGTAACCTAAAATTTGGTGATGGAGAAGAAGAAAAATATTGAAATAGTTTATATCTATTATACCTTAATATAATATGAATATGGTGAATAAATATACTATCGAGCGTCATTATATAATTTTAATTAATACCAATGTATATGAAATATGTGTCATTAATTAACACTCTTTTATTTAGTTTCTTAGTGACGAAGTAACCTAAAACATGGTGATTGGGAAGAAGAAAAATAATGAAATTATCTATGTCTATTATACCATAGTACAATGTGAATATGGGGAATAAATATAATATCGAGCGTAGTTATATAATTTTAATAATTACCAATGTATATGAAATATGTGTCATTAATTAATAGTATTTTAACTTAGTTTCTTAGTGATGAAGTAACCGAAAATTTGGTGATGGACAAGAAGAAAAATATTGAAATTATTTATATCTATTATACCATAATACAATATGAATATCGTGAATAAATATACTATCGGGCCTCATATTATATTTTGAATTATTACTAAAGTATATGAAATATGTGTCATTAATTAATAGTCTTTTAATTTAGTTACTTAGTGCAGAAGTAACCTAAAATTTGGTGATGGAAAAGAAGAAAAATATTGAATTTGTTTACATCTATTATACCATAATAATATATTAATATGGTGAACAAATATACTACCAAGTGTCTTTATATAATTTTAATTATTATCAATGTATATGAAATATATGTCATTAATTAATAGTCTTTTAGCTTAGTTTCTAAGTGATGAAGTAACCTAAAATTTGGTGATGGAGAAGAAGAAAAATATTGAAATTGTTTACATCTATTATACTGTAATATAATGTGAATATGGTAAATAAATATACTATCGAGCATTGTTATGTAATTTTAATTATTACCAATGCATATGAAATATGTGTCATTAATTAATAGTCTTTTATTTTGTTTTTTAATGAAGAAGTAACCTAAAATTTGGCGATGGAGAAGAAGAAAAATATTGAAATTGTTTACATCTATTATACTATAATACAATGTGAATATGGTAAATAAATATACTATTGACCGTCGTTATATAATTTTAATTATTACCAATGTATATGAAATATGTGTCATTAATTAATAGTCTTTTATTTTGTTTCTTCGTGAAGAAGTAACCTAATATTTGGTGATGGAGAAGAAGAAAAATATTGAAAACGTTTATATCTATTATACCATAATAGAATATCGATATGGTGAATAAATATACTATTAAACTTAAATATATAATTTGAATTATTAAGAATGTATATGAAATATGTGTTATTAATTAATATTCTTTTAACATAGTTTCTTAGTGATGAAATAACCTAAATTTTTGTGATGGAGAAGAAGAAAAATATTGAAATTGTTTATATCTATTATACCTTAATATAATATGAATATGATAAATAAATATACTATCGAGCGTCATTATATAATTTTAATTAATACCAATGTATATGAAATATGTGTCATTAATTAACAGTCTTTTATTTAGTTTCTTAGTGATGAAGTAACCCAAAATTTGGTGATGGAGAAGAAGAAAAATAATGAAATTATTTATGTCTATTATTGTATAATACAATGTGAATATGGGGAATAAATATAATATCCAGCATATTTATATAATTTTAATTATTACCAATGTATATGAAATATCTGTCATTAATTAATAGTCTTTTAACTTAGTTTC
Source organism: Vicia faba (assembly GCA_948472305.1). Classification (NCBI taxonomy): domain Eukaryota; kingdom Viridiplantae; phylum Streptophyta; class Magnoliopsida; order Fabales; family Fabaceae; genus Vicia; species Vicia faba. The sequence goes on along the minus strand of CATIWC010002738.1, from coordinate 94,006 downwards.
TTAGTGATGATGTAACCTAAAATTTGGTGATGGAGAAGAAGAAAAATATTGAAATTATTTATATCTATTATACCATAATAAAATATGAATATGGTGAATAAATATACTATCGGGCCTCATTATATATTTTGAATTATTACTAATCTATATGAAATATGTGTCACTAATTAATAGTCTTTTAATTTAGTTACTTAGTGCGGAAGTAACCAAAAATTTGGTGATGGAGAAGAAGAAAAATAAAGAATTTGTTTACATCTATTATACCATAATAACATATAAAGATGGTGAACAAATATACTATCGAGCGCCTTTATATAATTTAATTATTACCAATGTATATGACATATGTGACATTAATTAATAATCTCTTAACTTAGTTTCTTAGTGAAGTAACATAAAATTTGGTGATGGAGAAGAAGAAAAATATTGAATGTGTTTACATCTATTATACCATGATACTATATGAATATGGTGAACAAATATACTATCGAGCGTCTTTATATAATTTTAATTATTACCAATGTATATGAAATATGTGTCATTAATTAATAGTTTTTTAACTAAGTTTCTTAGTAATGAAGTAACCTAGAATTTGGTGATGGAGAGAAGAAAAATATTGAAGTTGTTTACATCTATTATACCATAAAATAATATGAATTTGGTAATTAAATATACTATCGAGCGTTGTTTTTTAATTTTAATTATTACCAATGTATATGAAATATGTGTCATTAATTAATAGTCTTTTAACTTAGTTTCTTAGTGATGAAATAATCTAAAATTTGGTGATGGAGAAGAAGAAAAATATTGAAATTGTTTACATCTATTATAACATAATACAATATTAATATGGTGATTAAATATACTATCGGGCCTCGTTATATAATTAGAATTATTACTAATGTATATGAAATATGTGTCATTGATTAATAGTCTTTTAACTTAGTTTCTTAGTGATGAAGTAACCTAAAATTTGGTGATGCAGAAGAAGAAAAATATTGAAATTGTTAACATCTATTATACCATAATACACTATGAATATGGTGAATAAATATACTATCGGGCCTCATTATATAATTTCAATTGTTACCAACGTATATGAAATATGTGTCATTAATTAATAGTCTTTTATTTAGTTTCTTAATGAAGAAGTAACCTAAAATTTGGTGATGGAGAAGAAGAAAAATATTGAAATAGTTTATATCTATTTTACCTTAATATAATATGAATATGGTGAATAAATATACTATCGAGCGTCATTATATAATTTTAATTAATACCAATGTATATGAAATATGTGTCATTAATTAACACTCTTTTATTTAGTTTCTTAGTGATGAAGTAACCTAAAGCATGGTGATTGGGAAGAAGAAAAATAATGAAATTATCTATGTCTATTATACCATAGTACAATGTGAATATGGGGAATAAATATAATATCGAGCGTAGTTATATAATTTTAATAATTACCAATGTATATGAAATATGTGTCATTAATTAATAGTATTTTAACTTAGTTTCTTAGTGATGAAGTAACCTAAAATTTGGTGATGGACAAGAAGAAAAATATTGAAATTATTTATATATATTATACCATAATACAATATGAATATCGTGAATAAATATACTATCGGGCCTCATATTATATTTTGAATTATTACTAAAGTATATGAAATATGTGTCATTAATTAATAGTCTTTTAATTTAGTTACTTAGTGCATAAGTAACCGAAAATTTGGTGATGGAAAAGAAGAAAAATATTGAATTTGTTTACATCTATTATACCATAATACTATATTAATGTGGTGAACAAATATACTACCAAGTGTCTTTATATAATTTTAATTATTATCAATGTATATGAAATATATGTCATTAATTAATAGTCTTTTAGCTTAGTTTCTAAGTGATGAAGTAACCTAAAATTTGGTGATGGAGAAGAAGAAAAATATTTAAATTGTTTACATCTATTATACTGTAATATAATGTGAATATGGTAAATAAATATACTATCGAGCATTGTTATGTAATTTTAATTATTACCAATGTATATGAAATATGTGTCATTAATTAATAGTCTTTTATTTTGTTTTTTAATGAAGAAGTAACCTAAAATTTGGCGATTGAGAAGAAGAAAAATATTGAAATTGTTTACATCTATTATACTATAATACAATGTGAATATGGTAAATAAATATACTATTGACCGTCGTTATATAATTTTAATTATTACCAATGTATATGAAATATGTGTCATTAATTAATAGTCTTTTATTTTGTTTCTTCGTGAAGAAGTAACCTAAAATTTGGTGATGGAGAAGAAGAAAAATATTGAAATTGTTTATATCTATTATACCATAATAGAATATCGATATGGTGAATAAATATACTATTAAACTTAAATATATAATTTGAATTATTAAGAATGTATATGAAATATGTGTTATTAATTAATATTCTTTTAACATAGTTTCTTAGTGATGAAATAACCTAAAATTTGGTGATGGAGAAGAAGAAATATATTGAAATTGTTTATATCTATTATACCTTAATATAATATGAATATGATAAATAAATATACTATCGAGCGTCATTATATAACTTTAATTAATACCAATGTATATGAATATATGTGTCATTAATTAACAGTCTTTTATTTAGTTTCTTAGTGATGAAGTAACCTAAAATTTGGTGATAGAGAAGAAGAAAAATAATGAAATTATTTATGTCTATTATTCTATAATACAATGTGAATATGGGGAATAAATATAATATCCAGCATCGTTATATAATTTTAATTATTACCAGTGTATATGAAATATCTGTCATTAATTAATAGTCTTTTAACTTAGTTTCTTAGTGATGAAGTAACCTAAAATTTGGTGATGGAGAAGAAGAAAAATATTGAAATTGTTTATATCTATTATACCATAATAAAATATGAATATGGTGAATAAATATACTATCGGGTCTCATTATATATTTTGAATTATTACTAATCTATATGAAATATGTGTCACTAATTAATAGTCTTTTAATTTAGTTACTTAGTGCGGAAGTAACCAAAAATTTGGTGATGGAGAAGAAAAATAAATAATTTGTTTACATCTATTATACCATAATAATATATAAAGATGGTGAACAAATATACTACCGAGCGCCTTTATATAATTTAATTATTACCAATGTATATGACATATGTGACATTAATTAATAATCTCTTAACTTAGTTTCTTAGTGAAATAACATAAAATTTGGTGACGGAGAAGAAGAAAAATATTGAATGTGTTTACATCTATTATACCATGATACTATATGAATATGGTGAACAAATATACTATCGAGCGTCTTTATATAATTTTAATTAATACCAACGTATATGAAATATATGTCATTAATTAATAGTTTTTTAACTAAGTTTCTTAGTGATGAAGTAACCTAGAATTTGGTGATGGAGAAGAAGAAAAATATTGAAGTTGTTTACATCTATTATACCATAAAATAATATGAATTTGGTAATTAAATATACTATCGAGCGTTGTTTTTTAATTTTAATTATTACCAGTGTATATGAAATATGTGTCATTAATTAATAGTCTTTTAACTTAGTTTCTTAGTGATAAAATAATCTAAAATTTGGTGATGGAGAAGAAGAAAAATATTGAAATTGTTTACATCTATTATAACATAAGACAATATCAATATGGTTAATAAATCTACTATCGGGCCTCGTTATATATTTAGAATTATTACTAATGTATATGAAATATGTGTCATTGATTAATAGTCTTTTAACTTAGTTTCTTAGTGATGAAGTAACCTAAAATTTGGTGATGCAGAAGAAGAAAAATATTAAAATTGTTAACATCTATTATACCATAATACAATATGAATATGGTGAATAAATATACTATCGGGCCTCATTATATAATTTCAATTGTTACCAACGTATATGAAATATGTGTCATTAATTAATAGTCTTTTATTTAGTTTCTTAATGAAGAAGTAACCTAAAATTTGGTGATGGAGAAGAAGAAAAATATTGAAATAGTTTATATCTATTATACCTTAATATAATATGAATATGGTGAATAAATATACTATCGAGCGTCATTATATAATTTTAATTAATACCAATGTATATGAAATATGTGTCATTAATTAACACTCTTTTATTTAGTTTATTAGTGATGAAGTAACCTAAAACATGGTGATTGGGAAGAATAAAAATAATGAAATTATCTATTTCTATTATACCATAATACAATGTGAATATGGGGAATAAATATAATATCGAGCATAGTATTATAATTTTAATAATTACCAATGTATATGAAATATGTGTCATTAATTAATAGTATTTTAACTTAGTTTCTTAGTGATGAAGTAACCTAAAATTTGGTGATGGAGAAGAAGAAAAAATATTGAAATTATTTATATCTATTATACCATAATACAATATGAATATCGTGAATAAAATATACTATCGGGCCTCATATGATATTTTGAATTATTACTAAAGTATATGAAATATGTGTCATTAATTAATAGTCTTTTAATTTAGTTACTTAGTGCAGAAGTAACCTAAAATTTGGTGATGGAATAGAACAAAAATATTGAATTTGTTTACATCTATTATACCATAATACTATATTAATATGGTGAACAAATATACTACCAAGTGTCCTTTATATAATTTTAATTATTATCAATGTATATGAAATATATGTCATTAATTAATAGTCTTTTAGCTTAGTTTCTAAGTGATGAAATAACCTAAAATTTGGCGATGGAGAAGAAGAAAAAATATTGAAATTGTTTACTTCTATTATACTATAATACAATGTGAATATGGTAAATAAATATACTATTGACCGTCGTTATATAATTTTAATTATTACCAATGTATATGAAATATGTGTCATTAATTAATAGTCTTTTATTTTGTTTCTTCGTGAAGAAGTAACCTAAAATTTGGTGATGGAGAAGAAGAAAAATATTGAAATTGTTTATATCTATTATACCATAATAGAATATCGATATGGTGAATATATATTACTATTAAACTTAAATATATAATTTGAATTATTAAGAATGTATATGAAATACGTGTTATTAATTAATATTCTTTTAACATAGTTTCTTAGTGATGAAAATAACCTAAAATTTGGTGATGGAGAAGATGAAAAATATTGAAATTGTTTATATCTATTATACCTTAATATAATATGAATATGATAAATAAATATACTATCGAGCGTCATTATATAATTTTAATTAATACCAATGGTATATGAAATATGTGTCATTAATTAACAGTCTTTTATTTAGTTTCTTAGTGATGAAGTAACCTAAAATTTGGTGATGGAGAAGAAGAAAAATAATGAAATTATTTATGTCTATTATTCTATAATAAAATGTGAATATGGGGAATAAATATAATATCCAGCATCGTTATATAATTTTAATTATTACCAATGTATATGAAATATCTGTCATTAATTAATAGTCTTTTAACTTAGTTTATTAGTGATGAAGTAACCTAAAATTTGGTGATGGAGAAGAAGAAAAATATTGAAATTGTTTATATCTATTATACCATAATAAAATATGAATATGGTGAATAAATATACTATCGGGCCTCATTATATATTTTGAATTATTACTAATCTATATGAAATATGTGTCACTAATTAATAGTCTTTTAATTTAGTTACTTAGTGCGGAAGTAACCAAAAATTTGGTGATGGAGAAGAAGAAAAATAAATAATTTGTTTACATCTATTATACCATAATAATATATAAAGATGGTGAACAAATATACTACCGAGCGCCTTTATATAATTTAATTATTACCAATGTATATGACATATGTGACATTAATTAATAATCTCTTAACTTAGTTTCTTAGTGAAATAACATAAAATTTGGTGACGGAGAAGAAGAAAAATATTGAATGTGTTTACATCTATTATACCATGATACTATATGAATATGGTGAACAAATATACTATCGAGCGTCTTTATATAATTTTAATTATTACCAACGTATATGAAATATATGTCATTAATTAGTAGTTTTTTATCTAAGTTTCTTTGTGATGAAGTAACCTAGAATTGGTGATGGAGAAGAAGAAAAATATTGAAGTTGTTTACATCTATTATACCATAAAATAATATGAATTTGGTAATTAAATATACTATCGAGCGTTGTTTTTTAATTTTAATTATTACCAGTGTATATGAAATATGTGTCATTAATTAATAGTCTTTTTAACTTAGTTTCTTAGTGATAAAATAATCTAAAATTTGGTGATGGAGAAGAAGAAAAATATTGAAATTGTTTACATCTATTATAACATAAGACAATATCAATATGGTTAATAAATCTACTATCGGGCCTCGTTATATATTTAGAATTATTACTAATGTATATGAAATATGTGTCATTGATTAATAGTCTTTTAACTTAGTTTCTTAGTGATGAAGTAACCTAAAATTTGGTGATTCAGAAGAAGAAAAATATTAAAATTGTTAACATCTATTATACCATAATACAATATGAATATGGTGAATAAATATACTATCGGGCCTCATTATATAATTTCAATTGTTACCAACGTATATGAAATATGTGTCATTAATTAATAGTCTTTTATTTAGTTTCTTAATGAAGAAGTAACCTAAAATTTGGTGATGGAGAAGAAGAAAAATATTGAAATAGTTTATATCTATTATACCTTAATATAATATGAATATGGTGAATAAATATACTATCGAGCGTCATTATATAATTTTAATTAATACCAATGTATATGAAATATGTGTCATTAATTAACACTCTTTTATTTAGTTTATTAGTGATGAAGTAACCTAAAACATGGTGATTGGGAAGAATAAAAATAATGAAATTATCTATTTCTATTATACCATAATACAATGTGAATATGGGGAATAAATATAATATCGAGCATAGTATTATAATTTTAATAATTACCAATGTATATGAAATATGTGTCATTAATTAATAGTATTTTAACTTAGTTTCTTAGTGATGAAGTAACCTAAAATTTGGTGATGGAGAAGAAGAAAAATATTGAAATTATTTATATCTATTATACCATAATACAATATGAATATCGTGAATAAATATACTATCGGGCCTCATATGATATTTTGAATTATTACTAAAGTATATGAAATATGTGTCATTAATTAATAGTCTTTTAATTTAGTTACTTAGTGCAGAAGTAACCTAAAATTTGGTGATGGAATAGAACAAAAATATTGAATTTGTTTACATCTATTATACCATAATACTATATTAATATGGTGAACAAATATACTACCAAGTGTCTTTATATAATTTTAATTATTATCAATGTATATGAAATATATGTCATTAATTAATAGTCTTTTAGCTTAGTTTCTAAGTGATGAAATAACCTAAAATTTGGCGATGGAGAAGAAGAAAAATATTGAAATTGTTTACTTCTATTATACTATAATACAATGTGAATATGGTAAATAAATATACTATTGACCGTCGTTATATAATTTTAATTATTACCAATGTATATGAAATATGTGTCATTAATTAATAGTCTTTTATTTTGTTTCTTCGTGAAGAAGTAACCTAAAATTTGGTGATGGAGAAGAAGAAAAATATTGAAATTGTTTATATCTATTATACCATAATAGAATATCGATATGGTGAATATATATACTATTAAACTTAAATATATAATTTGAATTATTAAGAATGTATATGAAATACGTGTTATTAATTAATATTCTTTTAACATAGTTTCTTAGTGATGAAATAACCTAAAATTTGGTGATGGAGAAGATGAAAAAATATTGAAATTGTTTATATCTATTATACCTTAATATAATATGAATATGATAAATAAATATACTATCGAGCGTCATTATATAATTTTAATTAATACCAATGTATATGAAATATGTGTCATTAATTAACAGTCTTTTATTTAGTTTTCTTAGTGATGAAGTAACCTAAAATTTGGTGATGGAGAAGAAGAAAAATAATGAAATTATTTATGTCTATTATTCTATAATACAATGTGAATATGGGGAATAAATATAATATCCAGCATCGTTATATAATTTTTAATTATTACCAATGTATATGAAATATCTGTCATTAATTAATAGTCTTTTAACTTAGTTTCTTAGTGATGAAGTAACCTAAAATTTGGTGATGGAGAAGAAGAAAAATATTGAAATTGTTTATATCTATTATACCATAATAAAATATGAATATGGTGAATAAATATACTATCGGGTCTCATTATATATTTTGAATTATTACTAATCTATATGAAATATGTGTCACTAATTAATAGTCTTTTAATTTAGTTTACTTAGTGCGGAAGTAACCAAAAATTTGGTGATGGAGAAGAAGAAAAATAAATAATTTGTTTACATCTATTATACCATAATAATATATAAAGATGGTGAACAAATATACTACCGAGCGCCTTTATATAATTTAATTATTACCAATGTATATGACATATGTGACATTAATTAATAATCTCTTAACTTAGTTTCTTAGTGAAATAACATAAAATTTGGTGACGGAGAAGAAGAAAAATATTGAATGTGTTTACATCTATTATACCATGATACTATATGAATATGGTGAACAAATATACTATCGAGCGTCTTTATATAATTTTAATTATTACCAACGTATATGAAATATGTGTCATTAATTAGTAGTTTTTTAACTAAGTTTCTTAGTGATGAAGTAACCTAGAATTTGGTGATGGAGAAGAAGAAAAATATTGAAGTTGTTTACATCTATTATACCATAAAATAATATGAATTTGGTAATTAAATATACTATCGAGCGTTGTTTTTTAATTTTAATTATTACCAGTGTATATGAAATATGTGTCATTAATTAATAGTCTTTTAACTTAGTTTCTTAGTGATAAAATAATCTAAAATTTGGTGATGGAGAAGAAGAAAAATATTGAAATTGTTTACATCTATTATAACATAATACAATATTAATATGGTTAATAAATCTACTATCGGGCCTCGTTATATATTTAGAATTATTACTAATGTATATGAAATATGTGTCATTGATTAATAGTCTTTTAACTTAGTTTCTTAGTGATGAAGTAACCTAAAATTTGGTGATGCAGAAGAAGAAAAATATTAAAATTGTTAACATCTATTATACCATAATACAATATGAATATGGTGAATAAATATACTATCGGGCCTCATTATATAATTTCAATTGTTACCAACGTATATGAAATATGTGTCATTATTAATAGTCTTTTATTTAGTTTCTTAATGAAGAAGTAACCTAAAATTTGGTGATGGAGAAGAAGAAAAATATTGAAATAGTTTATATCTATTATACCTTAATATAATATGAATATGGTGAATAAATATACTATCGAGCGTCATTATATAATTTTAATTAAAACCAATGTATATGAAATATGTGTCATTAATTAACACTCTTTTATTTAGTTTATTAGTGATGAAGTAACCTAAAACACGGTGATTGGGAAGAATAAAAATAATGAAATTATCTATTTCTATTATACCATAATACAATGTGAATATGGGGAATAAATATAATATCGAGCATAGTATTATAATTTTAATAATTACCAATGTATATGAAATATGTGTCATTAATTAATAGTATTTTAACTTAGTTTCTTAGTGATGAAGTAACCTAAAATTTGGTGATGGAGAAGAAGAAAAATATTGAAATTATTTATATCTATTTATACCATAATACAATATGAATATCGTGAATAAATATACTATCGGGCCTCATATGATATTTTGAATTATTACTAAAGTATATGAAATATGTCTCATTAATTAATAGTCTTTTAATTTAGTTACTTAGTGCAGAAGTAACCTAAAATTTGGTGATGGAATAGAACAAAAATATTGAATTTGTTTACATCTATTATACCATAATACTATATTAATATGGTGAAAAAAATATACTACCAAGTGTCTTTATATAATTTTAATTATTATCAATGTATATGAAATATATGTCATTAATTAATAGTCTTTTAGCTTAGTTTCTAAGTGATGAAATAACCTAAAATTTGGCGATGGAGAAGAAGAAAAATATTAAAATTGTTTACTTCTATTATACTATAATACAATGTGAATATGGTAAATAAATATACTATTGACCGTCGTTATATAATTTTAATTATTACCAATGTATATGAAATATGTGTCATTAATTAATAGTCTTTTATTTTGTTTCTTCGTGAAGAAGTAACCTAAAATTTGGTGATGGAGAAGAAGAAAAATATTGAAATTGTTTATATCTATTATACCATAATAGAATATCGATATGGTGAATATATATACTATTAAACTTAAATATATAATTTGAATTATTAAGAATGTATATGAAATACGTGTTATTAATTAATATTCTTTTAACATAGTTTCTTAGTGATGAAATAACCTAAAATTTGGTGATGGAGAAGATGAAAAATATTGAAATTGTTTATATCTATTATACCTTAATATAATATGAATATGATAAATAAATATACTATCGAGCGTCATTATATAATTTTAATTAATACCAATGTATATGAAATATGTGTCATTAATTAACAGTCTTTTATTTAGTTTCTTAGTGATGAAGTAACCTAAAATTTGGTGATGGAGAAGAAGAAAAATAATGAAATTATTTATGTCTATTATTCTATAATACAATGTGAATATGGGGAATAAATATAATATCCAGCATCGTTATATAATTTTAATTATTACCAATGTATATGAAATATCTGAAGTAACCTAAAATTTGGTGATGGAGAAGAAGAAAAATATTGAAATTGTTTATATCTATTATACCATAATAAAATATGAATATGGTGAATAAATATACTATCGGGCCTCATTATATATTTTGAATTATTACTAATCTATATGAAATATGTGTCACTAATTAATAGTCTTTTAATTTAGTTACTTAGTGCGGAAGTAACCAAAAATTTGGTGACGGAGAAGAAGAAAAATAAATAATTTGTTTACATCTATTATACCATAATAATATATAAAGATGGTGAACAAATATACTACCGAGCGCCTTTATATAATTTAATTATTACCAATGTATATGACATATGTGACATTAATTAATAATCTCTTAACTTAGTTTCTTAGTGAAATAACATAAAATTTGGTGACGGAGAAGAAGAAAAATATTGAATGTGTTTACATCTATTATACCATGATACTATATGAATATGGTGAACAAATATACTATCGAGCGTCTTTATATAATTTTAATTATTACCAACGTATATGAAATATGTGTCATTAATTAATAGTTTTTTAACTAAGTTTCTTAGTGATGAAGTAACCTAGAATTTGGTGATGGAGAAGAAGAAAAATATTGAAGTTGTTTACATCTATTATACCATAAAATAATATGAATTTGGTAATTAAATATACTATCGAGCGTTGTTTTTTAATTTTAATTATTACCAATGTATATGAAATATGTGTCATTAATTAATAGTCTTTTAACTTAGTTTCTTAGTGATAAAATAATCTAAAATTTGGTGATGGAGAAGAAGAAAAATATTGAAATTGTTTACATCTATTATAACATAATACAATATTAATATGGTGAATAAATCTACTATCGGGCCTCGTTATATATTTAGAATTATTACTAATGTATATGAAATATGTGTCATTGATTAATAGTCTTTTAACTTAATTTCTTAGTGATGAAGTAACCTAAAATTTGGTGATGCAGAAGAAGAAAAATATTAAAATTGTTAACATCTATTATACCATAATACAATATGAATATGGTGAATAAATATACTATCGGGCCTCATTATATAATTTCAATTGTTACCAACGTATATGAAATATGTGTCATTAATTAATAGTCTTTTATTTAGTTTCTTAATGAAGTAGTAACCTAAAATTTGGTGATGGAGAAGAAGAAAAATATTGAAATAGTTTATATCTATTATACCTTAATATAATATGAATATGGTGAATAAATATACTATCGAGCGTCATTATATAATTTTAATTAATACCAATGTATATGAAATATGTGTCATTAATTAACACTCTTTTATTTAGTTTATTAGTGATGAAGTAACCTAAAACATGGTGATTGGGAAGAAGAAAAATAATGAAATTATCTATGTCTATTATACCATAGTACAATGTGAATATGGGGAATAAATATAATATCGAGCGTAGTTATATAATTTTAATAATTACCAATGTATATGAAATATGTGTCATTAATTAATAGTATTTTAACTTAGTTTCTTAGTGATGAAGTAACCTAAAATTTGGTGATGGAGAAGAAGAAAAATATTGAAATTATTTATATCTATTATACCATAATACATTATGAATATCGTGAATAAATATACTATCGGGCCTCATATGATATTTTGAATTATTACTAAAGTATATGAAATATGTGTCATTAATTAATAGTCTTTTAATTTAGTTACTTAGTGCAGAAGTAACCTAAAATTTGGTGATGGAAAAGAAGAAAAATATTGAATTTGTTTACATCTATTATACCATAATACTATATTAATATGGTGAACAAATATACTACCAAGTGTCTTTATATAATTTTAATTATTATCAATGTATATGAAATATATGTCATTAATTAATAGTCTTTTAGCTTAGTTTCTAAGTGACGAAATAACCGAAAATTTGGTGATGGAGAAGAAGAAAAATATTGAAATTGTTTATATCTATTATACCTTAATATAATATGAATATGATAAATAAATATACTATCGAGCGTCATTATATAATTTTTATTAATACCAATGTATATGAAATATGTGTCATTAATTAAGAGTCTTTTATTTAGTTTCTTAGTGATGAAGTAACCTAAAATTTGGTGATGGAGAAGAAGAAAAATAATGAAATTATTTATGTCTATTATTCTATAATACAATGTGAATCTGGGGAATAAATATAATATCCAGCATCGTTATATAATTTTAATTATTACCAATGTATATGAAATATCTGGCATTAATTAATAGTCTTTAACTTAGTTTCTTAGTGATGAAGTAACCTAAAATTTGGTGATGGAGAAGAAGAAAAATATTGAAATTGTTTATATCTATTTTACCATAATAAAATATGAATATGGTGAATAAATATACTATCGGGCCTCATTATATATTTTTAATTATTACTAATCTATATGAAATATGTGTCACTAATTAATAGTCTTTTAATTTAGTTACTTAGTGCGGAAGTAACCAAAAATTTGGTGATGGAGAAGAAGAAAAATAAAGAATTTCTTTACATCTATTATACCATAATAATATATAAAGATGGTGAACAAATATACTACCGAGCGCCTTTATATAATTTAATTATTACCAATGTATATGACATATGTGACATTAATTAATAATCTCTTAACTTAGTTTCTTAGTGAAGTAACATAAAATTTGGTGATGGAGAAGAAGAAAAATATTGAATGTGTTTACATCCATTATACCATGATACTATATGAATATGGTGAACAAATATACTATCGAGCGTCTTTATATAATTTTAATTATTACCAATGTATATGAAATATGTGTCATTAATTAATAGTTTTTTAACTAAGTTTCTTAGTGATGAAGTAACCTAGAATTTGGTGATGAAGAGAAGAAAAATATTGAAGTTGTTTACATCTATTATACCATAAAATAATATGAATTTGGTAATTAAATATACTATCGAGCGTTGTTTTTTAATTTTAATTATTACCAATGTATATGAAATATGTGTCATTAATTAATAGTCTTTTAACTTAGTTTCTTAGTGATAAAATAATCTAAAATTTGGTGATGGAGAAGAAGAAAAATATTGAAATTGTTTACATCTATTATAACATAATACAATATTAATATGGTGATTAAATATACTATCGGGCCTCGTTATATAATTAGAATTATTACTAATGTATATGAAATATGTGTCATTGATTAATAGTCTTTTAACTTAGTTTCTTAGTGATGAAGTAACCTAAAATTTGGTGATGCAGAAGAAGAAAAATATTGAAATTGTTAACATATATTATACCATAATACACTATGAATATGGTGAATAAATATACTATCGGGCCTCATTATATAATTTCAATTGTTACCAACGTATATGAAATATGTGTCATTAATTAATAGTCTTTTATTTAGTTTCTTAATAAAGAAGTAACCTAAAATTTGGTGATGGAGAAGAAGAAAAATATTGAAATAGTTTATATCTATTATACCTTAATATAATATGAATATGGTGAATAAATATACTAGCGAGCGTCATTATATAATTTCAATTAATACCAATGTATATGAAATATGTGTCATTAATTAACACTCTTTTATTTAGTTTCTTAGTGACGAAGTAACCTAAAACATGGTTATTGGGAAGAAGAAAAATAATGAAATTATCTATGTCTATTATACCATAGTACAATGTGAATATGGGGAATAAATATAATATCGAGCGTAGTTATATAATTTTAATAATTACCAATGTATATGAAATATGTGTCATTAATTAATAGTATTTTAACTTAGTTTCTTAGTGATGAAGTAACCTAAAATTTGGTGATGGACAAGAAGAAAAATATTGAAATTATTTATATCTATTATACCATAATACAATATGAATATCGTGAATAAATATACTATCGGGCCTCATATTATATTTTGAATTATTACTAAAGTATATGAAATATGTGTCATTAATTAATAGTCTTTTAATTTAGTTACTTAGTGCAGAAGTAACCTAAAATTTGGTGATGGAAAAGAAGAAAAATATTGAATTTGTTTACATCTATTATACCATAATAATATATTAATATGGTGAACAAATATACTACCAAGTGTCTTTATATAATTTTAATTATTATCAATGTATATGAAATATATGTCATTAATTAATAGTCTTTTAGCTTAGTTTGTAAGTGATGAAGTAACCTAAAATTTGGTGATGGAGAAGAAGAAAAAATATTGAAATTGTTTACATCTATTATACTGTAATATAATGTGAATATGGTAAATAAATATACTATCGAGCATTGTTATGTAATTTTAATTATTACCAATGCATATGAAATATGTGTCATTAATTAATAGTCTTTTATTTTGTTTTTTAATGAAGAAGTAACCTAAAATTTGGCGATGGAGAAGAAGAAAAATATTGAAATTGTTTACATCTATTATACTATAATACAATGTGAATATGGTAAATAAATATACTATTGACCGTCGTTATATAATTTTAATTATTACCAATGTATATGAAATATGTGTCATTAATTAATAGTCTTTTATTTTGTTTCTTCGTGAAGAAGTAACCTAAAATTTGGTGATGGAGAAGAAGAAAAATATTGAAATTGTTTATATCCTATTATACCATAATAGAATATCGATATGGTGAATAAATATACTATTAAACTTAAATATATAATTTGAATTATTAAGAATGTATATGAAATATGTGTTATTAATTAATATTCTTTTAACATAGTTTCTTAGT
This sequence comes from Vicia faba, assembly GCA_948472305.1. Classification (NCBI taxonomy): domain Eukaryota; kingdom Viridiplantae; phylum Streptophyta; class Magnoliopsida; order Fabales; family Fabaceae; genus Vicia; species Vicia faba. The sequence goes on along the minus strand of CATIWC010002738.1, from coordinate 78,418 downwards.
GATGAAATAACCTAAATTTTTGTGATGGAGAAGAAGAAAAATATTGAAATTGTTTATATCTATTATACCTTAATATAATATGAATATGATAAATAAATATACTATCGAGCGTCATTATATAATTTAATTAATACCAATGTATATGAAATATGTGTCATTAATTAACAGTCTTTTATTTAGTTTCTTAGTGATGAAGTAACCTAAAATTTGGTGATGGAGAATAAGAAAAAATAGTGAAATTATTTATGTCTATTATTCTATAATACAATGTGAATATGGGGAATAAATATAATATCCAGCATTGTTATATAATTTTAATTATTACCAATATATATGAAATATCTGTCATTAATTAATAGTCTTTTAACTTAGTTTCTTAGTGATGATGTAACCTAAAATTTGGTGATGGAGAAAGAAGAAAAATATTGAAATTATTTATATCTATTATACCATAATAAAATATGAATATGGTGAATAAATATACTATCGGAGGCCTCATTATATACTTTTGAATTATTACTAATCTATATGAAATATGTGTCACTAATTAATAGTCTTTTAATTTAGAAACTTAGTGCGGAAGTAACCAAAAATTTGGTGATGGAGAAGAAGAAAAATAAAGAATTTGTTTACATCTATTATACCATAATAATATATAAAGATGGTGAACAAATATACTACCGAGCGCCTTTATATAATTTAATTATTACCAATGTATATGACATATGTGACATTAATTAATAATCTCTTAACTTAGTTTCTTAGTGAAGTAACATAAAATTTGGTGATGGAGAAGAAGAAAAATATTGAATGTGTTTACATCCATTATACCATGATACTATATGAATATGGTGAACAAATATACTATCGAGCGTCTTTATATAATTTTAATTATTACCAATGTATATGAAATATGTGTCATTAATTAATAGTTTTTTAACTAAGTTTCTTAGTGATGAAGTAACCTAGAATTTGGTGATGAAGAGAAGAAAAATATTGAAGTTGTTTACATCTATTATACCATAAAATAATATGAATTTGGTAATTAAATATACTATCGAGCGTTGTTTTTTAATTTTAATTGTTACCAATGTATATGAAATATGTGTCATTAATTAATAGTCTTTTAACTTAGTTTCTGAGTGATAAAATAATCTAAAATTTGGTGATGGAGAAGAAGAAAAATATTGAAATTGTTTACATCTATTATAACATAATACAATATTAATATGGTGATTAAAATATACTATCGGGCCTCGTTATATAATTAGAATTATTACTAATGTATATGAAATATGTGTCATTGATTAATAGTCTTTTAACTTAGTTTCTTAGTGATGAAGTAACCTAAAATTTGGTGATGCAGAAGAAGAAAAATATTGAAATTGTTAACATCTATTATACCATAATACACTATGAATATGGTGAATAAATATACTATCGGGCCTCATTATATAATTTCAATTGTTACCCAACGTATATGAAATATGTGTCATTAATTAATAGTCCTTTTATTTAGTTTCTTAATGAAGAAGTAACCTAAAATTTGGTGATGGAGAAGAAGAAAAATATTGAAATAGTTTATATCTATTATACCTTAATATAATATGAATATGGTGAATAAATATACTATCGAGCGTCATTATATAATTTTTAATTAATACCAATGTATATGAAATATGTGTCATTAATTAACACTCTTTTATTTAGTTTCTTAGTGACGAAAGTAACCTAAAACATGGTGATTGGGAAGAAGAAAAATAATGAAATTATCTATGTCTATTATACCATAGTACACTGTGAATATGGGGAATAAATATAATATCGAGCGTAGTTATATAATTTTAATAATTACCAATGTATATGAAATATGTGTCATTAATTAATAGTAGTTTTAACTTAGTTTCTTAGTGATGAAGTAACCTAAAATTTGGTGATGGACAAGAAGAAAAATATTGAAATTATTTATATCTATTATACCATAATACAATATGAATATCGTGAATAAATATACTATCGGGCCTCATATTATATTTTGAATTATTACTAAAGTATATGAAATATGTGTCATTAATTAATAGTCTTTTAATTTAGTTACTTAGTGCAGAAGTAACCTAAAATTTGGTGATGGAAAAGAAGAAAAATATTGAATTTGTTTACATCTATTATACCATAATAATATATTAATATGGTGAACAAATATACTACCAAGTGTCTTTATATAATTTTAATTATTATCAATGTATATGAAATATATGTCATTAATTAATAGTCTTTTAGCTTAGTTTCTAAGTGATGAAGTAACCTAAAATTTGGTGATGGAGAAGAAGAAAAATATTGAAATTGTTTACATCTATTATACTGTAATATAATGTGAATATGGTAAATAAATATACTATCGAGCGTTGTTATGTAATTTTAATTATTACCAATGCATATGAAATATGTGTCATTAATTAATAGTCTTTTATTTTGTTTTTTAATGAAGAAGTAACCTAAAATTTGGCGATGGGAGAAGAAGAAAAATATTGAAATTGTTTACATCTATTATACTATAATACAATGTGAATATGGTAAATAAATATACTATTGACCGTCGTTATATAATTTTAATTATTACCAATGTATATGAAATATGTGTCATTAATTAATAGTCTTTTATTTTGTTTTCTTCGTGAAGAAGTAACCTAAAATTTGGTGATGGAGAAGAAGAAAAATATTGAAATTGTTTATATCTATTATACCATAATAGAATATCGATATGGTGAATAAATATACTATTAAACTTAAATATATAATTTGAATTATTAAGAATGTATATGAAATATGTGTTATTAATTAATATTCTTTTAACATAGTTTCTTAGTGATGAATTAACCTAAATTTTTGTGATGGAGAAGAAGAAAAATATTGAAATTGTTTATATCTATTATACCTTAATATAATATGAATATGATAAATAAATATACTATCGAGCGTCATTATATAATTTTAATTAATACCAATGTATATGAAATATGTGTCATTAATTAACAGTCTTTTATTTAGTTTCTTAGTGATGAAGTAACCCAAAATTTGGTGATGGAGAAGAAGAAAAATAATGAAATTATTTATGTCTATTATTCTATAATACAATGTGAATATGGGAATAAATATAATATCCAGCATATTTATATAATTTTAATTATTACCAATGTATATGAAATATCTGTCATTAATTAATAGTCTTTTAACTTAGTTTCTTAGTGATGATGTAACCTAAAATTTGGTGATGGAGAAGAAGAAAAATATTGAAATTATTTATATCTATTATACCATAATAAAATATGAATATGGTCAATAAATAAACTATCGGGCCTCATTATATATTTTGAATTATTACTAATCTATATGAAATATGTGTCACTAATTAATAGTCTTTTAATTTAGTTACTTAGTGTGGAAGTAACCCACAAATTTGGTGATGGAGAAGAAGAAAAATAAAGAATTTGTTTACATCTATTATACCATAATAATATATAAAGATGGTGAACAATTATACTATCGAGCGCCTTTATATAATTTAATTATTACCAATGTATATGACATATGTGACATTAATTAATAATCTCTTAACTTAGTTTCTTAGTGAAGTAACATAAAATTTGGTGACGGAGAAGAAGAAAAATATTGAATGTGTTTACATCTATTATACCATGATACTATATGAATAGGTGAACAAAATATACTATCGAGCGTCTTTATATAATTTTAATTATTACCAATGTATATGAAATATGTGTCATTAATTAATAGTTTTTTAACTAAGTTTCTTAGTAATGAAGTAACCTAGAATTTGGTGATGGAGAGAAGAAAAATATTGAAGTTGTTTACATCTATTATACCATAAAATAATATGAATTTGGTAATTAAATATACTATCGAGCGTTGTTTTTTAATTTTAATTATTACCAATGTATATGAAATATGTGCCATTAATTAATAGTCTTTTAACTTAGTTTCTTAGTGATGAAATAATCTAAAATTTGGTGATGGAGAAGAAGAAAAATATTGAAATTGTTTACATCTATTATAACATAATACAATATTAATATGGTGATTAAATATACTATCGGGCCTCGTTATATAATTAGAATTATTACTAATGTATATGAAATATGTGTCATTGATTAATAGTCTTTTAACTTAGTTTCTTAGTGATGAAGTAACCTAAAATTTGGTGATGCAGAAGAAGAAAAATATTGAAATTGTTTAACATCTATTATACCATAATACACTATGAATATGGTGAATAAATATACTATCGGGCCTCATTATATAATTTCAATTGTTACCAACGTATATGAAATATGTGTCATTAATTAATAGTCTTTTATTTAGTTTCTTAATGAAGAAGTAACCTAAAATTTGGTGATGGAGAAGAAGAAAAATATTGAAATAGTTTATATCTATTATACCTTAATATAATATGAATATGGTGAATAAATATACTATCGAGCGTCATTATATAATTTTAATTAATACCAATGTATATGAAATATGTGTCATTAATTAACACTCTTTTATTTAGTTTCTTAGTGACGAAGTAACCTAAAACATGGTGATTGGGAAGAAGAAAAATAATGAAATTATCTATGTCTATTATACCATAGTACAATGTGAATATGGGGAATAAATATAATATCGAGCGTAGTTATATAATTTTAATAATTACCAATGTATATGAAATATGTGTCATTAATTAATAGTATTTTAACTTAGTTTCTTAGTGATGAAGTAACCGAAAATTTGGTGATGGACAAGAAGAAAAATATTGAAATTATTTATATCTATTATACCATAATACAATATGAATATCGTGAATAAATATACTATCGGGCCTCATATTATATTTTGAATTATTACTAAAGTATATGAAATATGTGTCATTAATTAATAGTCTTTTAATTTAGTTACTTAGTGCAGAAGTAACCTAAAATTTGGTGATGGAAAAGAAGAAAAATATTGAACATCTATTATACCATAATAATATATTAATATGGTGAACAAATATACTACCAAGTGTCTTTATATAATTTTAATTATTATCAATGTATATGAAATATATGTCTTTAATTAATAGTCTTTTAGCTTAGTTTCTAAGTGATGAAGTAACCTAAAATTTGGTGATGGAGAAGAAGAAAAATATTGAAATTGTTTACATCTATTATACTGTACTATAATGTGAATATGGTAAATAAATATACTATCGAGCATTATTATGTAATTTTAATTATTACCAATGCATATGAAATATGTGTCATTAATTAATAGTCTTTTATTTTGTTTTTTAATGAAGAAGTAACCTAAAATTTGGCGATGGAGAAGAAGAAAAATATTGAAATTGTTTACATCTATTATACTATAATACAATGTGAATATGGTAAATAAATATACTATTGACCGTCGTTATATAATTTTAATTATTACCAATGTATATGAAATATGTGTCATTAATTAATAGTCTTTTATTTTGTTTCTTCGTGAAGAAGTAACCTAATATTTGGTGATGGAGAAGAAGAAAAATATTGAAAACGTTTATATCTATTATACCATAATAGAATATCGATATGGTGAATAAATATACTATTAAACTTAAATATATAATTTGAATTATTAAGAATGTATATGAAATATGTGTTATTAATTAATATTCTTTTAACATAGTTTCTTAGTGATGAAATAACCTAAATTTTTGTGATGGAGAAGAAGAAAAAATATTGAAATTGTTTATATCTATTATACCTTAATATAATATGAATATGATAAATAAATATACTATCGAGCGTCATTATATAATTTTAATTAATACCAATGTATATGAAATATGTGTCATTAATTAACAGTCTTTTATTTAGTTTCTTAGTGATGAAGTAACCCAAAATTTGGTGATGGAGAAGAAGAAAAATAATGAAATTATTTATGTCTATTATTCTATAATACAATGTGAATATGGGGAATAAATATAATATCCAGCATATTTATATAATTTTAATTATTACCAATGTATATGAAATATCTGTCATTAATTAATAGTCTTTTAACTTAGTTTCTTAGTGATGATGTAACCTAAAATTTGGTGATGGAGAAGAAGAAAAATATTGAAATTATTATATCTATTATACCATAATAAAATATGAATATGGTGAATAAATATACTATCGGGCCTCATTATATATTTGAATTATTACTAATCTATATGAAATATGTGTCACTTATTAATAGTCTTTTAATTTAGTTACTTAGTGCGGAAGTAACCAAAAATTTGGTGATGGAGAAGAAGAAAAATAAAGAATTTGTTTACATCTATTATACCATAATAATATATAAAGATGGTGAAACAAATATACTATCGAGCGCCTTTATATAATTTAATTATTACCAATGTATATGACATATGTGACATTAATTAATAATCTCTTAACTTAGTTTCTTAGTGAAGTAACATAAAATTTGGTGATGGAGAAGAAGAAAAATATTGAATGTGTTTACATCTATTATACCATGATACTATATGAATATGGTGAACAAATATACTATCGAGCGTCTTTATATAATTTTAATTATTACCAATGTATATGAAATATGTGTCATTAATTAATAGTTTTTTAACTAAGTTTCTTTAGTAATTAAGTAACCTAGAATTTGGTGATGGAGAGAAGAAAAATATTGAAGTTGTTTACATCTATTATACCATAAAATAATATGAATTTGGTAATTAAATATACTATCGAGCGTTGTTTTTTTAATTTTAATTATTACCAATGTATATGAAATATGTGTCATTAATTAATAGTCTTTTAACTTAGTTTCTTAGTGATGAAATAATCTAAAATTTGGTGATGGAGAAGAAGAAAAATATTGAAATTGTTTACATCTATTATAACATAATACAATATTAATATGGTGATTAAATATACTATCGGGCCTCGTTATATAATTAGAATTATTACTAATGTATATGAAATATGTGTCATTGATTAATAGTCTTTTAACTTAGTTTCTTAGTGATGAAGTAACCTAAAATTTGGTGATGCAGAAGAAGAAAAAATATTGAAATTGTTAACATCTATTATACCATAATACACTATGAATATGGTGAATAAATATACTATCGGGCCTCATGATATAATTTCAATTGTTACCAACGTATATGAAATATGTGTCATTAATTAATAGTCTTTTATTTAGTTTCTTAATGAAGAAGTAACCTAAAATTTGGTGATGGAGAAGAAGAAAAATATTGAAATAGTTTATATCTATTATACCTTAATATAATAGATATGGTGAATAAATATACTATCGAGCGTCATTATATAATTTTAATTAATACCAATGTATATGAAATATGTGTCATTAATTAACACTCTTTTATTTAGTTTCTTAGTGACGAAGTAACCTAAAACATGGTGATTGGGAAGAATAAAAATAATGAAATTATCTATGTCTATTATACCATAGTACAATGTGAGTATGGGGAATAAATATAATATCGAGCGTAGTTATATAATTTTAATAATTACCAATGTATATGAAATATGTGTCATTAATTAATAGTATTTTAACTTAGTTTCTTAGTGATGAAGTAACCTAAATTTGGTGATGGACAAGAAGAAAAATATTGAAATTATTTATATCTATTATACCATAATACAATATGAATATCATGAATAAATATACTATCGGGCCTCATATTATATTTTGAATTATTACTAAAGTATATGAAATATGTGTCATTAATTAATAGTCTTTTAATTTAGTTACTTAGTGCAGAAGTAACCTAAAATTTGGTGATGGAAAAGAAGAAAAATATTGAATTTGTTTACATCTATTATACCATAATAATATATTAATATGGTGAACAAATATACTACCAAGTGTCTTTATATAATTTTAATTATTATCAATGTATATGAAATATATGTCATTAATTAATAGTCTTTTAGCTTAGTTTCTAAGTGATGAAGTAACCTAAAATTTGGTGATGGAGAAGAAGAAAAATATTGAAATTGTTTACCATCTATTATACTGTAATATAATGTGAATTTGGTAAATAAATATACTATCGAGCACTGTTATGTAATTTTAATTATTACCAATGCATATGAAATATGTGTCATTAATTAATAGTCTTTTATTTTGTTTTTTAATGAAGAAGTAACCTAAAATTTGGCGATGGAGAAGAAGAAAAATATTGAAATTGTTTACATCTATATACTATAATACAATGTGAATATGGTAAATAAATATACTATTGACCGTCGTTATATAATTTTAATTATTACCAATGTATATGAAATATGTGTCATTAATTAATAGTCTTTTATTTTGTTTCTCTTCGTGAAGAAGTAACCTAAAATTTGGTGATGGAGAAGAAGAAAAATATTGAAATTGTTTATATCTATTATACCATAATAGAATATCGATATGGTGAATAAATATACTATTAAACTTAAATATATAATTTGAATTATTAAGAATGTATATGAAATATGTGTTATTAATTAATATTCTTTTAGCATAGTTTCTTAGTGATGAAATAACCTAAATTTTTGTGATGGAGAAGAAAAAAATATTGAAATTGTTTATATCTATTATACCTTAATATAATATGAATATAATAAATAAATATACTATCGAGCGTCATTATATAGTTTTAATTAATACCAATGTATATGAAATATGTGTCATTAATTAACAGTCTTTTATTTAGTTTCTTAGTGATGAAGTAACCTAAAATTTGGTGATAGAGAAGAAGAAAAATAATGAAATTATTTATGTCTATTATTCTATAATACAATGTGAATATGGGGAATAAATATAATATCCAGCATCGTTATTTAATTTTAATTATTACCAGTGTATATGAAATATCTGTCATTAATTAATAGTCTTTTAACTTAGTTTCTTAGTGATGAAGTAACCTAAAATTTGGTGATGGAGAAGAAGAAAAATATTGAAATTGTTTATATCTATTATACCATAATAAAATATGAATATGGTGAATAAATATACTATCGGGCCTCATTATATATTTTGAATTATTACTAATCTATATGAAATATGTGTCACTAATTAATAGTCTTTTAATTTAGTTACTTAGTGCGGAAGTAACCAAAAATTTGGTGATGGAGAAGAAGAAAAATAAAGAATTTGTTTACATCTATTATACCATAATAATATATAAAGATGGTGAACAAATATACTATCGAGCGCCTTTATATAATTTAATTATTACCAATGTATATGACATATGTGACATTAATTAATAATCTCTTAACTTAGTTTCTTAGTGAAATAACATAAAATTTGGTGACGGAGAAGAAGAAAAATATTGAATGTGTTTACATCTATTATACCATGATACTATATGAATATGGTGAACAAATATACTATCGAGCGTCTTTATATAATTTTAATTATTACCAACGTATATGAAATATATGTCATTAATTAATAGTTTTTTAACTAAGTTTCTTAATGATGAAGTAACCTAGAATTTGGTGATGGAGAAGAAGAAAAATATTGAAGTTGTTTACATCTATTATACCATAAAATAATATGAATTTGGTAATTAAATATACTATCGAGCGTTGTTTTTTAATTTTAATTATTACCAATGTATATGAAATATGTGTCATTAATTAATAGTCTTTTAACTTAGTTTCTTAGTGATAAAATAATCTAAAATTTGGTGATGGAGAAGAAGAAAAATATTGAAATTGTTTACATCTATTATAACATAAGACAATATCAATATGGTTAATAAATCTACTATCGGGCCTCGTTATATATTTAGAATTATTACTAATGTATATGAAATATGTGTCATTGATTAATAGTCTTTTAACTTAGTTTCTTAGTGATGAAGTAACCTAAAATTTGGTGATGCAGAAGAAGAAAAATATTAAAATTGTTAACATCTATTATACCATAATACAATATGAATATGGTGAATAAATATACTATCGGGCCTCATTATATAATTTCAATTGTTACCAACGTATATGAAATATGTGTCATTAATTAATAGTCTTTTATTTAGTTTCTTAATGAAGAAGTAACCTAAAATTTGGTGATGGAGAAGAAGAAAAATATTGAAATAGTTTATATCTATTATACCTTAATATAATATGAATATGGTGAATAAATATACTATCGAGCGTCATTATATAATTTTAATTAATACCAATGTATATGAAATATGTGTCATTAATTAACACTCTTTTATTTAGTTTATTAGTGATGAAGTAACCTAAAACATGGTGATTGGGAAGAATAAAAATAATGAAATTATCTATTTCTATTATACCATAATACAATGTGAATATGGGGAATAAATATAATATCGAGCATAGTATTATAATTTTAATAATTACCAATGTATATGAAATATGTGTCATTAATTAATAGTATTTTAACTTAGTTTCTTAGTGATGAAGTAACCTAAAATTTGGTGATGGAGAAGAAGAAAAATATTGAAATTATTTATATCTATTATACCATAATACAATATGAATATCGTGAATAAATATACTATCGGGCCTCATATGATATTTTGAATTATTACTAAAGTATATGAAATATGTGTCATTAATTAATAGTCTTTTAATTTAGTTACTTAGTGCAGAAGTAACCTAAAATTTGGTGATGGAATAGAACAAAAATATTGAATTTGTTTACATCTATTATACCATAATACTATATTAATATGGTGAACAAATATACTACCAAGTGTCTTTATATAATTTTAATTATTATCAATGTATATGAAATATATGTCATTAATTAATAGTCTTTTAGCTTAGTTTCTAAGTGATGAAATAACCTAAAATTTGGCGATGGAGAAGAAGAAAAATATTGAAATTGTTTACTTCTATTATACTATAATACAATGTGAATATGGTAAATAAATATACTATTGACCGTCGTTATATAATTTTAATTATTACCAATGTATATGAAATATGTGTCATTAATTAATAGTCTTTTATTTTGTTTCTTCGTGAAGAAGTAACCTAAAATTTGGTGATGGAGAAGAAGAAAAATATTGAAATTGTTTATATCTATTATACCATAATAGAATATCGATATGGTGAATATATATACTATTAAACTTAAATATATAATTTGAATTATTAAGAATGTATATGAAATACGTGTTATTAATTAATATTCTTTTAACATAGTTTCTTAGTGATGAAATAACCTAAAATTTGGTGATGGAGAAGATGAAAAATATTGAAATTGTTTATATCTATTATACCTTAATATAATATGAATATGATAAATAAATATATTATCGAGCGTCATTATATAATTTTAATTAATACCAATGTATATGAAATATGTGTCATTAATTAACAGTCTTTTATTTAGTTTCTTAGTGATGAAGTAACCTAAAATTTGGTGATGGAGAAGAAGAAAAATAATGAAATTATTTATGTCTATTATTCTATAATACAATGTGAATATGGGGAATAAATATAATATCCAGCATCGTTATATAATTTTAATTATTACCAATGCATATGAAATATCTGTCATTAATTAATAGTCTTTTAACTTAGTTTCTTAGTAATGAAGTAACCTAAAATTTGGTGATGGAGAAGAAGAAAAATATTGAAATTGTTTATATCTATTATACCATAATAAAATATGAATATGGTGAATAAATATACTATCGGGCCTCATTATATATTTTGAATTATTACTAATCTATATGAAATATGTGTCACTAATTAATAGTCTTTTAATTTAGTTACTTAGTGCGGAAGTAACCAAAAATTTGGTGATGGAGAAGAAGAAAAATAAATAATTTGTTTACATCTATTATACCATAATAATATATAAAGATGGTGAACAAATATACTACCGAGCGCCTTTATATAATTTAATTATTACCAATGTATATGACATATGTGACATTAATTAATAATCTCTTAACTTAGTTTCTTAGTGAAATAACATAAAATTTGGTGACGGAGAAGAAGAAAAATATTGAATGTGTTTACATCTATTATACCATGATACTATATGAATATGGTGAACAAATATACTATCGAGCGTCTTTATATAATTTTAATTATTACCAACGTATATGAAATATATGTCATTAATTAATAGTTTTTTAACTAAGTTTCTTAGTGATGAAGTAACCTAGAATTTGGTGATGGAGAAGAAGAAAAATATTGAAGTTGTTTACATCTATTATACCATAAAATAATATGAATTTGGTAATTAAATATACTATCGAGCGTTGTTTTTTAATTTTAATTATTACCAATGTATATGAAATATGTGTCATTAATTAATAGTCTTTTAACTTAGTTTCTTAGTGATAAAATAATCTAAAATTTGGTGATGGAGAAGAAGAAAAATATTGAAATTGTTTACATCTATTATAACATAAGACAATATCAATATGGTTAATAAATCTACTATCGGGCCTCGTTATATATTTAGAATTATTACTAATGTATATGAAATATGTGTCATTGATTAATAGTCTTTTAACTTAGTTTCTTAGTGATGAAGTAACCTAAAATTTGGTGATGCAGAAGAAGAAAAATATTAAAATTGTTAACATCTATTATACCATAATACAATATGAATATGGTGAATAAATATACTATCGGGCCTCATTATATAATTTCAATTGTTACCAACGTATATGAAATATGTGTCATTGATTAATAGTCTTTTAACTTAATTTCTTAGTGATGAAGTAACCTAAAATTTGGTGATGCAGAAGAAGAAAAATATTAAAATTGTTAACATCTATTATACCATAATACAATATGAATATGGTGAATAAATATACTATCGAGCGTCATTATATAATTTTAATTAATACCAATGTATATGAAATATGTGTCATTAATTAACACTCTTTTATTTAGTTTATTAGTGATGAAGTAACCTAAAACATGGTGATTGGGAAGAATAAAAATAATGAAATTATCTATTTCTATTATACCATAATACAATGTGAATATGGGGAATAAATATAATATCGAGCATAGTATTATAATTTTAATAATTACCAATGTATATGAAATATGTGTCATTAATTAATAGTATTTTAACTTAGTTTCTTAGTGATGAAGTAACCTAAAATTTGGTGATGGAGAAGAAGAAAAATATTGAAATTATTTATATCTATTATACCATAATACAATATGAATATCGTGAATAAATATACTATCGGGCCTCATATGATATTTTGAATTATTACTAAAGTATATGAAATATGTGTCATTAATTAATAGTCTTTTAATTTAGTTACTTAGTGCAGAAGTAACCTAAAATTTGGTGATGGAATAGAACAAAAATATTGAATTTGTTTACATCTATTATACCATAATACTATATTAATATGGTGAACAAATATACTACCAAGTGTCTTTATATAATTTTAATTATTATCAATGTATATGAAATATATGTCATTAATTAATAGTCTTTTAGCTTAGTTTCTAAGTGATGAAATAACCTAAAATTTGGCGATGGAGAAGAAGAAAAATATTGAAATTGTTTACTTCTATTATACTATAATACAATGTGAATATGGTAAATAAATATACTATTGACCGTCGTTATATAATTTTAATTATTACCAATGTATATGAAATATGTGTCATTAATTAATAGTCTTTTATTTTGTTTCTTCGTGAAGAAGTAACCTAAAATTTGGTGATGGAGAAGAAGAAAAATATTGAAATTGTTTATATCTATTATACCATAATAGAATATCGATATGGTGAATATATATACTATTAAACTTAAATATATAATTTGAATTATTAAGAATGTATATGAAATACGTGTTATTAATTAATATTCTTTTAACATAGTTTCTTAGTGATGAAATAACCTAAAATTTGGTGATGGAGAAGATGAAAAATATTGAAATTGTTTATATCTATTATACCTTAATATAATATGAATATGATAAATAAATATACTATCGAGCGTCATTATATAATTTTAATTAATACCAATGTATATGAAATATGTGTCATTAATTAACAGTCTTTTATTTAGTTTCTTAGTGATGAAGTAACCTAAAATTTGGTGATGGAGAAGAAGAAAAATAATGAAATTATTTATGTCTATTATTCTATAATACAATGTGAATATGGGGAATAAATATAATATCCAGCATCGTTATATAATTTTAATTATTACCAATGTATATGAAATATCTGTCATTAATTAATAGTCTTTTAACTTAGTTTCTTAGTGATAAAGTAACCTAAAATTTGGTGATGGAGAAGAAGAAAAATATTGAAATTGTTTATATCTATTATACCATAATAAAATATGAATATGGTGAATAAATATACTATCGGGCCTCATTATATATTTTGAATTATTACTAATCTATATGAAATATGTGTCACTAATTAATAGTCTTTTAATTTAGTTACTTAGTGCAGAAGTAACCAAAAATTTGGTGACGGAGAAGAAGAAAAATAAAGAATTTGTTTACATCTATTATACCATAATAATATATAAAGATGGTGAACAAATATACTATCGAGCGCCTTTATATAATTTAATTATTACCAATGTATAACATATGTGACATTAATTAATAATCTCTTAACTTAGTTTCTTAGTGAAATAACATAAAATTTGGTGACGGAGAAGAAGAAAAATATTGAATGTGTTTACATCTATTATACCATGATACTATATGAATATGGTGAACAAATATACTATCGAGCGTCTTTATATAATTTTAATTATTACCAAAGTATATGAAATATGTGTCATTAATTAATAGTTTTTTAACTAAGTTTCTTAGTGATGAAGTAACCTAGAATTTGGTGATGGAGAAGAAGAAAAATATTGAAGTTGTTTACATCTATTATACCATAAAATAATATGAATTTGGTAATTAAATATACTATCGAGCGTTGTTTTTTAATTTTAATTATTACCAATGTATATGAAATATGTGTCATTAATTAATAGTCTTTTAACTTAGTTTCTTAGTGATAAAATAATCTAAAATTTGGTGATGGAGAAGAAGAAAAATATTGAAATTGTTTACATCTATTATAACATAATACAATATTAATATGGTGAATAAATCTACTATCGGGCCTCGTTATATATTTAGAATTATTACTAATGTATATGAAATATGTGTCATTGATTAATAGTCTTTTAACTTAATTTCTTAGTGATGAAGTAACCTAAAATTTGGTGATGCAGAAGAAGAAAAATATTAAAATTGTTAACATCTATTATACCATAATACAATATGAATATGGTGAATAAATATACTATCGGGCCTCATTATATAATTTCAATTGTTACCAACGTATATGAAATATGTGTCATTAATTAATAGTCTTTTATTTAGTTTCTTAATGAAGTAGTAACCTAAAATTTGGTGATGGAGAAGAAGAAAAATATTGAAATAGTTTATATCTATTATACCTTAATATAATATGAATATGGTGAATGAATATACTATCGAGCGTCATTATATAATTTTAATTAATACCAATGTATATGAAATATGTGTCATTAATTAACACTCTTTTATTTAGTTTATTAGTGATGAAGTAACCTAAAACATGGTGATTGGGAAGAAGAAAAATAATGAAATTATCTATGTCTATTATACCATAGTACAATGTGAATATGGGGAATAAATATAATATCGAGCGTAGTTATATAATTTTAATAATTACCAATGTATATGAAATATGTGTCATTAATTAATAGTATTTTAACTTAGTTTCTTAGTGATGAAGTAACCTAAAATTTGGTGATGGAGAAGAAGAAAAATATTGAAATTATTTAAATCTATTATACCATAATACATTATGAATATCGTGAATAAATATACTATCGGGCCTCATATGATATTTTGAATTATTACTAAAGTATATGAAATATGTGTCATTAATTAATAGTCTTTTAATTTAGTTACTTAGTGCAGAAGTAACCTAAAATTTGGTGATGGAAAAGAAGAAAAATATTGAATTTGTTTACATCTATTATACCATAATACTATATTAATATGGTGAACAAATATACTACCAAGTGTCTTTATATAATTTTAATTATTATCAATGTATATAAAATATATGTCATTAATTAATAGTCTTTTAGCTTAGTTTCTAAGTGATGAAATAACCGAAAATTTGGTGATGGAGAAGAAGAAAAATTTTGAAATTGTTTATATCTATTATACCTTAATATAATATGAATATGATAAATAAATATACTATCGAGCGTCATTATATAATTTTTATTAATACCAATGTATATGAAATATGTGTCATTAATTAAGAGTCTTTTATTTAGTTTCTTAGTGATGAAGTAACCTAAAATTTGGTGATGGAGAAGAAGAAAAATAATGAAATTATTTATGTCTATTATTCTATAATACAATATGAATATGGGGAATAAATATAATATCCAGCATCGTTATATAATTTTAATTATTACCAATGTATATGAAATATCTGTCATTAATTAATAGTCTTTAACTTAGTTTCTTAGTGATGAAGTAACCTAAAATTTGGTGATGGAGAAGAAGAAAAATATTGAAATTGTTTATATCTATTTTACCATAATAAAATATGAATATGGTGAATAAATATACTATCGGGCCTCATTATATATTTTTAATTATTACTAATCTATATGAAATATGTGTCACTAATTAATAGTCTTTTAATTTAGTTACTTAGTGCGGAAGTAACCAAAAATTTGGTGACGGAGAAGAAGAAAAATAAAGAATTTGTTTACATCTATTATACCAAAATAATATATAAAGATGGTGAACAAATATGCTATCGAGCGCCTTTATATAATTTAATTATTACCAATGTATAACATATGTGACATTAATTAATAATCTCTTAACTTAGTTTCTTAGTGAAGTAACATAAAATTTGGTGATGGAGAAGAAGAAAAATATTGAATGTGTTTACATCTATTATACCATGATACTATATGAATATGGTGAACAAATATACTATCGAGCGTCTTTATATAATTTTAATTATTACCAACGTATATGAAATATATGTCATTAATTAATAGTTTTTTAACTAAGTTTCTTAGTGATGAAGTAACCTAGAATTTGGTGATGGAGAAGAAGAAAAATATTGAAGTTGTTTACATCTATTATACCATAAAATAATATGAATTTGGTAATTAAATATACTATCGAGCGTTGTTTTTTAATTTTAATTATTACCAATGTATATGAAATATGTGTCATTAATTAATAGTCTTTTAACTTAGTTTCTTAGTGATAAAATAATCTAAAATTTGGTGATGGAGAAGAAGAAAAATATTGAAATTGTTTACATCTATTATAACATAATACAATATTAATGTGGTGAATAAATCTACTATCGGGCCTCGTTATATATTTAGAATTATTACTAATGTATATGAAATATGTGTCATTGATTAATAGTCTTTTAACTTAGTTTCTTAGTGATGAAGTAACCTAAAATTTGGTGATGCAGAAGAAGAAAAATATTAAAATTGTTAACATCTATTATACCATAATACAATATGAATATGGTGAATAAATATACTATCGGGCCTTATTATATAATTTCAATTGTTACCAACGTATATGAAATATGTGTCATTAATTAATAGTCTTTTATTTAGTTTCTTAATGAAGAAGTAACCTAAAATTTGGTGATGGAGAAGAAGAAAAATATTGAAATAGTTTATATCTAATATACCTTAATATAATATGAATATGGTGAATAAATATACTATCGAGCGTCATTATATAATTTTAATTAATACCAATGTATATGAAATATGTGTCATTAATTAACACTCTTTTATTTAGTTTATTAGTGATGAAGTAACCTAAAACATGGTGATTGGGAAGAAGAAAAATAATGAAATTATCTATGTCTATTATACAATAGTACAATGTGAATATGGGGAATAACTATAATATCGAGCGTAGTTATATAATTTTAATAATTACCAATGTATATGAAATATGTGTCATTAATTAATAGTATTTTAACTTAGTTTCTTAGTGATGAAGTAACCTAAAATTTGGTGATGGAGAAGAAGAAAAATATTGAAATTATTTATATCTATTATACCATAATACAATATGAATATCGTGAATAAATATACTATCGGGCCTCATATGATATTTTGAATTATTAATAAAGTATATGAAATATGTGTCATTAATTAATAGTCTTTTAATTTAGTTACTTAGTGCAAAAGTAACCTAAAATTTGGTGATGGAAAAGAAGAAAAATATTGAATTTGTTTACATCTATTATACCATAATACTATATTAATATGGTGAACAAATACACTACCAAGTGTCTTTATATAATTTTAATTATTATCAATGTATATGAAATATATGTCAATAATTAATAGTCTTTTAGCTTAGTTTCTAAGTGATGAAATAACCTAAAATTTGGTGATGGAGAAGAAGAAAAATATTGAAATTGTTTATATCTATTATACCTTAATATAATATGAATATGATAAATAAATATACTATCGAGCGTCATTATATAATTTTTATTAATACCAATGTATATGAAATATGTGTCATTAATTAAGAGTCTTTTATTTAGTTTCTTAGTGATGAAGTAACCTAAAATTTGGTGATGGAGAAGAAGAAAAATAATGAAATTATTTATGTCTATTATTCTATAATACAATGTGAATATGGGGAATAAATATAATATCCAGCATTGTTATATAATTTTAATTATTACCAATGTATATGAAATATCTGTCATTAATTAATAGTCTTTTAACTTAGTTTCTTAGTGATGATGTAACCTAAAATTTGGTGATGGAGAAGAAGAAAAATATTGAAATTATTTATATCTATTATACCATAATAAAATATGAATATGGTGAATAAATATACTATCGGGCCTCATTATATATTTTGAATTATTACTAATCTATATGAAATATGTGTCACTAATTAATAGTCTTTTAATTTAGTTACTTAGTGCGGAAGTAACCAAAAATTTGGTGATGGAGAAGAAGAAAAATAAAGAATTTCTTTACATCTATTATACCATAATAATATATAAAGATGGTGAACAAATATACTACCGAGCGCCTTTAAATAATTTAATTATTACCAATGTATATGACATATGTGACATTAATTAATAATCTCTTAACTTAGTTTCTTAGTGAAGTAACATAAAATTTGGTGATGGAGAAGAAGAAAAATATTGAATGTGTTTACATCCATTATACCATGATACTATATGAATATGGTGAACAAATATACTATCGAGCGTCTTTATATAATTTTAATTATTACCAATGTATATGAAATATGTGTCATTAATTAATAGTTTTTTAACTAAGTTTCTTAGTGATGAAGTAACCTAGAATTTGGTGATGAAGAGAAGAAAAATATTGAAGTTGTTTACATCTATTATACCATAAAATAATATGAATTTGGTAATTAAATATACTATCGAGCGTTGTTTTTTAATTTTAATTATTACCAATGTATATGAAATATGTGTCATTAATTAATAGTCTTTTAACTTAGTTTCTTAGTGATAAAATAATCTAAAATTTGGTGATGGAGAAGAAGAAAAATATTGAAATTGTTTACATCTATTATAACATAATACAATATTAATATGGTGATTAAATATACTATCGGGCCTCGTTATATAATTAGAATTATTACTAATGTATATGAAATATGTGTCATTGATTAATAGTCTTTTAACTTAGTTTCTTAGTGATGAAGTAACCTAAAATTTGGTGATGCAGAAGAAGAAAAATATTGAAATTGTTAACATATATTATACCATAATACACTATGAATATGGTGAATAAATATACTATCGGGCCTCATTATATAATTTCAATTGTTACCAACGTATATGAAATATGTGTCATTAATTAATAGTCTTTTATTTAGTTTCTTAATGAAGAAGTAACCTAAAATTTGGTGATGGAGAAGAAGAAAAATATTGAAATAGTTTATATCTATTATACCTTAATATAATATGAATATGGTGAATAAATATACTAGCGAGCGTCATTATATAATTTCAATTAATACCAATGTATATGAAATATGTGTCATTAATTAACACTCTTTTATTTAGTTTCTTAGTGACGAAGTAACCTAAAACATGGTGATTGGGAAGAAGAAAAATAATGAAATTATCTATGTCTATTATACCATAGTACAATGTGAATATGGGGAATAAATATAATATCGAGCGTAGTTATATAATTTTAATAATTACCAATGTATATGAAATATGTGTCATTAATTAATAGTATTTTAACTTAGTTTCTTAGTGATGAAGTAACCTAAAACTTGGTGATGGACAAGAAGAAAAATATTGAAATTATTTATATCTATTATACCATAATACAATATGAATATCGTGAATAAATATACTATCGGGTCTCATATTATATTTTGAATTATTACTAAAGTATATGAAATATGTGTCATTAATTAATAGTCTTTTAATTTAGTTACTTAGTGCAGAAGTAACCTAAAATTTGGTGATGGAAAAGAAGAAAAATATTGAATTTGTTTACATCTATTATACCATAATAATATATTAATATGGTGAACAAATATACTACCAAGTGTCTTTATATAATTTTAATTATTATCAATGTATATGAAATATATGTCATTAATTAATAGTCTTTTAGCTTAGTTTGTAAGTGATGAAGTAACCTAAAATTTGGTGATGGAGAAGAAGAAAAATATTGAAATTGTTTACATCTATTATACTGTAATATAATGTGAATATGGTAAATAAATATACTATCGAGCATTGTTATGTAATTTTAATTATTACCAATGCATATGAAATATGTGTCATTAATTAATAGTCTTTTATTTTGTTTTTTAATGAAGAAGTAACCTAAAATTTGGCGATGGAGAAGAAGAAAAATATTGAAATTGTTTACATCTATTATACTATAATACAATGTGAATATGGTAAATAAATATACTATTGACCGTCGTTATATAATTTTAATTATTACCAATGTATATGAAATATGTGTCATTAATTAATAGTCTTTTATTTTGTTTCTTCGTGAAGAAGTGACCTAAAATTTGGTGATGGAGAAGAAGAAAAATATTGAAATTGTTTATATCTATTATACCATAATAGAATATCGATATGGTGAATAAATATACTATTAAACTTAAATATATAATTTGAATTATTAAGAATGTATATGAAATATGTGTTATTAATTAATATTCTTTTAACATAGTTTCTTAGTGATGAAATAACCTAAATTTTTGTGATGGAGAAGAAGAAAAATATTGAAATTGTTTATATCTATTATACCTTAATATAATATGAATATGATAAATAAATATACTATCGAGCGTCATTATATAAGTTTAATTAATACCAATGTATATGAAATATGTGTCATTAATTAACAGTCTTTTATTTAGTTTCTTAGTGATGAAGTAACCTAAAATTTGGTGATGGAGAATAAGAAAAATAGTGAAATTATTTATGTCTATTATTCTATTATACAATGTGAATATGGGGAATAAATATAATATCCAGCATTGTTATATAATTTTAATTATTACCAATATATATGAAATATCTGTCATTAATTAATAGTCTTTTAACTTAGTTTCTTAGTGATGATGTAACCTAAAATTTGGTGATGGAGAAGAAGAAAAATATTGAAATTATTTATATCTATTATACCATAATAAAATATGAATATGGTGAATAAATATACTATCGGGCCTCATTATATATTTTGAATTATTACTAATCTATATGAAATATGTGTCACTAATTAATAGTCTTTTAATTTAGTTACTTAGTGCGGAAGTAACCAAAAATTTGGTGATGGAGAAGAAGAAAAATAAAGAATTTGTTTACATCTATTATACCATAATAATATATAAAGATGGTGAACAAATATACTACCGAGCGCCTTTATATAATTTAATTATTACCAATGTATATGACATATGTGACATTAATTAATAATCTCTTAACTTAGTTTCTTAGTGAAGTAACATAAAATTTGGTGATGGAGAAGAAGAAAAATATTGAATGTGTTTACATCCATTATACCATGATACTATATGAATATCGTGAACAAATATACTATCGAGCGTCTTTATATAATTTTAATTATTACCAATGTATATGAAATATGTGTCATTAATTAATAGTTTTTTAACTAAGTTTCTTAGTGATGAAGTAACCTAGAATTTGGTGATGAAGAGAAGAAAAATATTGAAGTTATTTACATCTATTATACCATAAAATAATATGAATTTGGTAATTAAATATACTATCGAGCGTTGTTTTTTAATTTTAATTATTACCAATGTATATGAAATATGTGTCATTAATTAATAGTCTTTTAACTTAGTTTCTTAGTGATAAAATAATCTAAAATTTGGTGATGGAGAAGAAGAAAAATATTGAAATTGTTTACATCTATTATAACATAATACAATATTAATATGGTGATTAAATATACTATCGGGCCTCGTTATATAATTATAATTATTACTAATGTATATGAAATATGTGTCATTGATTAATAGTCTTTTAACTTAGTTTCTTAGTGATGAAGTAACCTAAAATTTGGTGATGCAGAAGAAGAAAAATATTGAAATTGTTAACATATATTATACCATAATACACTATGAATATGGTGAATAAATATACTATCGGGCCTCATTATATAATTTCAATTGTTACCAACGTATATGAAATATGTGTCATTAATTAATAGTCTTTTATTTAGTTTCTTAATGAAGAAGTAACCTAAAATTTGGTGATGGAGAAGAAGAAAAATATTGAAATAGTTTATATCTATTATACCTTAATATAATATGAATATGGTGAATAAATATACTATCGAGCGTCATTATATAATTTCAATTAATACCAATGTATATGAAATATGTGTCATTAATTAACACTCTTTTATTTAGTTTCTTAGTGACGAAGTAACCTAAAACATGGTGATTGGGAAGAAGAAAAATAATGAAATTATATATGTCTATTATACCATAGTACAATGTGAATATGGGGAATAAATATAATATCGAGCGTAGTTATATAATTTTAATAATTACCAATGTATATGAAATATGTGTCATTAATTAATAGTATTTTAACTTAGTTTCTTAGTGATGAAGTAACCTAAAATTTGGTGATGGAGAAGAAGAAAAATATTGAAATTATTTATATCTATTATACCATAATACAATATGAATATCGTGAATAAATATACTATCGGGCCTCATATTATATTTTGAATTATTACTAAAGTATATGAAATATGTGTCATTAATTAATAGTCTTTTAATTTAGTTACTTAGTGCAGAAGTAACCTAAAATTTGGTGATGGAAAAGAAGAAAAATATCGAATTTGTTTACATCTATTATACCATAATACTATATTAATATGGTGAACAAATATACTACCAAGTGTCTTTATATAATTTTAATTATTATCAATGTATATGAAATATATGTCATTAATTAATAGTCTTTTAGCTTAGTTTCTAAGTGATGAAGTAACCTAAAATTTGGTGATGGAGAAGAAGAAAAATATTGAAATTGTTTACATCTATTATACTGTAATATAATGTGAATATGGTAAATAAATATACTATCGAGCATTGTTATGTAACTTTAATTATTACCAATGTATATGAAAAATGTGTCATTACTTAATAGTCTTTTATTTTGTTTTTTAATGAAGAAGTAACCTAAAATTTGGCGATGGAGAAGAAGAAAAATATTGAAATTGTTTACATCTATTATACTATAATACAATGTGAAATGGTAAATAAATATATTATTGACCGTCGTTATATAATTTTAATTATTACCAATGTATATGAAATATGTGTCATCAATTAATAGTCTTTTATTTTGTTTCTTCGTGAAGAAGTAACCTAAAATTTGGTGATGGAGAAGAAGAAAAATATTGAAATTGTTTATATCTATTATACCATAATAGAATATCGATATGGTGAATAAATATACTATTAAACTTATTTATATAATTTGAATTATTAAGAATGTATATGAAATATGTGTTATTAATTAATATTCTTTTAACATAGTTTCTTAGTGATGAAATAACCTAAAATTTGGTGATGGAGAAGAAGAAAAATATTGAAATTTATTATATCTATTATAACTTAATATAATATGAATATGATAAATAAATATACTATCGAGCGTCATTATATAATTTTAATTTTTACCAATGTATATGAAATATGTGTCATTAATTAACAGTCTTTTATTTAGTTTCTTAGTGATGAAGTAACCTAAAATTTGGTGATGGAGAAGAAGAAAAATAATGAAATTATTTATGTCTATTATTCTATAATACAATGTGAATATGGGGAATAAATATAATATCCAGCATCGTTATATAATTTTAATTATTATCAATGTATATGAAATATATGTCATTAATTAATAGTCTTTTGGCTTAGTTTCTAAGTGATGAAGTAACCTAAAATTTGGTGATGGAGAAGAAGAAAAATATTGAAATTGTTTACATCTATTATACTGTAATATAATGTGAATATGGTAAATAAATATACTATCGAGCATTGTTATGTAATTTTAATTATTACCAATGCATATGAAATATGTGTCATTAATTAATAGTCTTTTATTTTGTTTTTTAATGAAGAAGTAACCTAAAATTTGGCGATGGAGAAGAAGAAAAATATTGAAATTGTTTACATCTATTATACTATAATACAATGTGAATATGGTAAATAAATATACTATTGACCGTCGTTATATAATTTTAATTATTACCAATGTATATGAAATATGTGTCATTAATTAATAGTCTTTTATTTTGTTTCTTCGTGAAGAAGTAACCTAAAATTTGGTGATGGAGAAGAAGAAAAATATTGAAATTATTTATATCTATTATACCATAATAAAATATGAATATGGTGAATAAATATACTATCGGGCCTCATTATATATTTTGAATTATTACTAATCTATATGAAATATGTGTCACTAATTAATAGTCTTTTAATTTAGTTACTTAGTGCGGAAGTAACCAAAAATTTGGTGATGGAGAAGAAGAAAAATAAAGAATTTGTTTACATCTATTATACCATAATAATATATAAAGATGGTGAACAAATATACTATCGAGCGCCTTTATATAATTTAATTATTACCAATGTATATGACATATGTGACATTAATTAATAATCTCTTAACTTAGTTTCTTAGTGAAGTAACATAAAATTTGGTGACGGAGAAGAAGAAAAATATTGAATGTGTTTACATCTATTATACCATGATACTATATGAATATGGTGAACAAATATACTATCGAGCGTCTTTATATAATTTTAATTATTACCAATGTATATGAAATATGTGTCATTAATTAATAGTTTTTTAACTAAGTTTCTTAGTGATGAAGTAACCTAGAATATGGTGATGGAGAGATGAAAAATATTGAAGTTGTTTACATCTATTATACCATAAAATAATATGAATTTGGTAATTAAATATACTATCAAGCGTTGTTTTTTAATTTTAATTGTTACCAATGTATATGAAATATGTGTCATTAATTAATAGTCTTTTAACTTAGTTTCTTAGTGATGAAATAATCTAAAATTTGGTGATGGAGAAGAAGAAAAATATTGAAATTGTTTACATCTATTATAACATAATACAATATTAATATGGTGATTAAATATACTATCGGGCCTCGTTATATAATTAGAATTATTACTAATGTATATGAAATATGTGTCATTGATTAATAGTCTTTTAACTTAGTTTCTTAGTGATGAAGTAACCTAAAATTTGGTGATGCAGAAGAAGAAAAATATTGAAATTGTTAACATCTATTATACCATAATACACTATGAATATGGTGAATAAATATACTATCGGGCCTCATTATATAATTTCAATTGTAACCAACGTATATGAAATATGTGTCATTAATTAATAGTCTTTTATTTAGTTTCTTAATGAAGAAGTAACCTAAAATTTGGTGATGGAGAAGAAGAAAAATATTGAAATAGTTTATATCTATTATACCTTAATATAATATGAATATGGTGAATAAATATACTATCGAGCGTCATTATATAATTTTAATTAATACCAATGTATATGAAATATGTGTCATTAATTAACACTCTTTTATTTAGTTTCTTAGTGACGAAGTAACCTAAAACATGGTGATTGGGAAGAAGAAAAATAATGAAATTATCTATGTCTATTATACCATAGTACAATATGAATATGGGGAATAAATATAATATCGAGCGTAGTTATATAATTTTAATAATTACCAATGTATATGAAATATGTGTCATTAATTAATAGTATTTTAACTTAGTTTCTTAGTGATGAAGTAACCGAAAATTTAGTGATGGACAAGAAGAAAAATATTGAAATTATTTATATCTATTATAACATAATACAATATGAATATCGTGAATAAATATACTATCGGGCCTCATATTATATTTTGAATTATTACTAAAGTATATGAAATATGTGTCATTAATTAATAGTCTTTTAATTTAGTTACTTAGTGCAGAAGTAACCTAAAATTTGGTGATGGAAAAGAAGAAAAATATTGAATTTGTTTACATCTATTATACCATAATAATATATTAATATGGTGAACAAATATACTACCAAGTGTCTTTATATAATTTTAATTATTATCAATGTATATGAAATATATGTCATTAATTAATAGTCTTTTAGCTTAGTTTCTAAGTGATGAAGTAACCTAAAATTTTGTGATGGAGAAGAAGAAAAATATTGAAATTGTTTACATCTATTATACTGTAATATAATGTGAATATGGTAAATAAATATACTATCGAGTATTGTTATGTAATTTTAATTATTACCAATGCATATGAAATATGTGTCATTAATTAATAGTCTTTTATTTTGTTTTTTAATGAAGAAGTAACCTAAAATTTGGCGATGGAGAAGAAGAAAAATATTGAAATTGTTTACATCTATTATACTATAATACAATGTGAATATGGTAAATAAATATACTATTGACCGTCGTTATATAATTTTAATTATTACCAATGTATATGAAATATGTGTCATTAATTAATAGTCTTTTATTTTGTTTCTTCGTGAAGAAGTAACCTAATATTTGGTGATGGAGAAGAAGAAAAATATTGAAAACGTTTATATCTATTATACCATAATAGAATATCGATATGGTGAATAAATATACTATTAAACTTAAATATATAATTTGAATTATTAAGAATGTATATGAAATATGTGTTATTAATTAATATTCCTTTAACATAGTTTCTTAGTGATGAAATAACCTAAATTTTTGTGATGGAGAAGAAGAAAAATATTGAAATTGTTTATATCTATTATACCTTAATATAATATGAATATGATAAATAAATATACTATCGAGCGTCATTATATAATTTTAATTAATACCAATGTATATGAAATATGTGTCATTAATTAACAGTCTTTTATTTAGTTTCTTAGTGATGAAGTAACCCAAAATTTGGTGATGGAGAAGAAGAAAAATAATGAAATTATTTATGTCTATTATTCTATAATACAATGTGAATATGGGGAATAAATATAATATCCAGCATATTTATATAATTTTAATTATTACCAATGTATATGAAATATCTGTCATTAATTAATAGTCTTTTAACTTAGTTTCTTAGTGATGATGTAACCTAAAATTTGGTGATGGAGAAGAAGAAAAATATTGAAATTATTTATATCTATTATACCATAATAAAATATGAATATGGTGAATAAATATATCGGGCCTCATTATATATTTTGAATTATTACTAATCTATATGAAATATGTGTCACTAATTAATAGTCTTTTAATTTAGTTACTTAGTGCGGAAGTAACCAAAAATTTGGTGATGGAGAAGAAGAAAAATAAAGAATTTGTTTACATCTATTATACCATAATAATATATAAAGATGGTGAACAAATATACTATCGAGCGCCTTTATATAATTTAATTATTACCAATGTATATGACATATGTGACATTAATTAATAATCTCTTAACTTAGTTTCTTAGTGAAGTAACATAAAATTTGGTGATGGAGAAGAAGAAAAATATTGAATGTGTTTACATCTATTATACCATGATACTATATGAATATGGTGAACAAATATACTATCGAGCGTCTTTATATAATTTTAATTATTACCAATGTATATGAAATATGTGTCATTAATTAATAGTTTTTTAACTAAGTTTCTTAGTAATGAAGTAACCTAGAATTTGGTGATGGAGAGAAGAAAAATATTGAAGTTGTTTACATCTATTATACCATAAAATAATATGAATTTGGTAATTAAATATACTATCGAGCGTTGTTTTTTAATTTTAATTATTACCAATGTATATGAAATATGTGTCATTAATTAATAGTCTTTTAACTTAGTTTCATAGTGATGAAATAATCTAAAATTTGGTGATGGAGAAGAAGAAAAATATTGAAATTGTTTACATCTATTATAACATAATACAATATTAATATGGTGAATAAATATACTATCGGGCCTCGTTATATAATTAGAATTATTACTAATGTATATGAAATATGTGTCATTGATTAATAGTCTTTTAACTTAGTTTCTTAGTGATGAAGTAACCTAAAATTTGGTGATGCAGAAGAAGAAAAATATTAAAATTGTTAACATCTATTATACCATAATACACTATGAATATGGTGAATAAATATACTATCGGGCCTCATTATATAATTTCAATTGTTACCAACGTATATGAAATATGTGTCATTAATTAATAGTCTTTTATTTAGTTTCTTAATGAAGAAGTAACCTAAAATTTGGTGATGGAGAAGAAGAAAAATATTGAAATAGTTTATATCTATTATACCTTAATATAATATGAATATGGTGAATAAATATACTATCGAGCGTCATTATATAATTTTAATTAATACCAATGTATATGAAATATGTGTCATTAATTAACACTCTTTTATTTAGTTTCTTAGTGATGAAGTAACCTAAAACATGGTGATTGGGAAGAATAAAAATAATGAAATTATCTATGTCTATTATACCATAGTACAATGTGAATATGGGGAATAAATATAATATCGAGCGTAGTTATATAGTTTTAATAATTACCAATGTATATGAAATATGTGTCATTAATTAATAGTATTTTAACTTAGTTTCTTAGTGATGAAGTAACCTAAAATTTAGTGATGGAGAAGAAGAAAAATATTGAAATTATTTATATCTATTATACCATAATACAATATGAATATCATGAATAAATATACTATCGGGCCTCATATTATATTTTGAATTATTACTAAAGTATATGAAATATGTGTCATTAATTAATAGTCTTTTAATTTAGTTACTTAGTGCATAAGTAACCTAAAATTTGGTGATGGAAAAGAAGAAAAATATTTAATTTGTTTACATCTATTATACCATAATAATATATTAATATGGTGAACAAATATACTACCAAGTGTCTTTATATAATTTTAATTATTATCAATGTATATGAAATATATGTCATTAATTAATAGTCTTTTAGCTTAGTTTCTAAGTGATGAAGTAACCTAAAATTTGGTGATGGAGAAGAAGAAAAATATTGAAATTGTTTACATCTATTATACTGTAATATAATGTGAATATGGTAAATAAATATACTATCGAGCATTGTTATGTAATTTTAATTATTACCAATGTATATGAAATATGTGTCATTAATTAATAGTCTTTTATTTTGTTTTTTAATGAAGAAGTAACCTAATATTTGGCGATGGAGAAGAAGAAAAATATTGAAATTGTTTACATCTATTATACTATAATACAATGTGAATATGGTAAATAAATATATTATTGACCGTCGTTATATAATTTTAATTATTACCAATGTATATGAAATATGTGTCATTAATTAATAGTCTTTTATTTTGTTTCTTCGTGAAGAAGTAACCTAAAATTTGGTGATGGAGAAGAAGAAAAATATTGAAATTGTTTATATCTATTATACCATAATAGAATATCGATATGGTGAATAAATATACTATTAAACTTAAATATATAATTTGAATTATTAAGAATGTATATGAAATATGTGTTATTAATTAATATTCTTTTAACATAGTTTCTTAGTGATGAAATAACCTAAATTTTTGTGATGGAGAAGAAGAAAAATATTGAAATTGTTTATATCTATTATACCTTAATATAATATGAATATGATAAATAAATATACTATCGAGCGTCATTATATAATTTTAATTAATACCAATGTATATGAAATATGTGTCATTAATTAACAGTCTTTTATTTAGTTTCTTAGTGATGAAGTAACCCAAAATTTGGTGATGGAGAAGAAGAAAAATAATGAAATTATTTATGTCTATTATTCTATAATACAATGTGAATATGAGGAATAAATATAATATCCAGCATCGTTATATAATTTTAATTATTACCAGTGTATATGAAATATCTGTCATTAATTAATAGTCTTTTAACTTAGTTTCTTAGTGGTGAAGTAACCTAAAATTTGGTGATGGAGAAGAAGAAAAATATTGAAATAATTTATATCTATTATACCATAATAAAATATGAATATGATGAATAAATATACTATCGGGCCTCGTTATATATTTTGAATTATTATTAATCTATATGAAATATGTGTCACTAATTAATAGTCTTTTAATTTAGTTACTTAGTGCGGAAGTAACCAAAAATTTGGTGATGGAGAAGAAGAAAAATAAAGAATTTGTTTACATCTATTATACCATGATACTATATGAAGATGGTGAACAAATATACTACCGAGCGCCTTTATATAATTTAATTATTACCAATGTATATGACATATGTGACATTAATTAATAATCTCTTAACTTAGTTTCTTAGTGAAATAACATAAAATTTGGTGACGGAGAAGAAGAAAAATATTGAATGTGTTTACATCTATTATACCATGATACTATATGAATATGGTGAACAAATATACTATCGAGCGTCTTTATATAATTTTAATTATTACCAACGTATATGAAATATATGTCATTAATTAATAGTTTTTTAACTAAGTTTCTTAGTGATGAAGTAACCTAGAATTTGGTGATGGAGAAGAAGAAAAATATTGAAGTTGTTTACATCTATTATACCATAAAATAATATGAATTTGGTAATTAAATATACTATCGAGCGTTGTTTTTTAATTTTAATTATTACCAATGTATATGAAATATGTGTCATTAATTAATAGTCTTTTAACTTAGTTTCTTAGTGATAAAATAATCTAAAATTTGGTGATGGAGAAGAAGAAAAATATTGAAATTGTTTACATCTATTATAACATAAGACAATATCAATATGGTTAATAAATCTACTATCGGGCCTCGTTATATATTTAGAATTATTACTAATGTATATGAAATATGTGTCATTGATTAATAGTCTTTTAACTTAGTTTCTTAGTGATGAAGTAACCTAAAATTTGGTGATGCAGAAGAAGAAAAATATTAAAATTGTTAACATCTATTATACCATAATACAATATGAATATGGTGAATAAATATACTATCGGGCCTCATTATATAATTTCAATTGTTACCAACGTATATGAAATATGTGTCATTAATTAATAGTCTTTTATTTAGTTTCTTAATGAAGAAGTAACCTAAAATTTGGTGATGGAGAAGAAGAAAAATATTGAAATAGTTTATATCTATTATACCTTAATATAATATGAATATGGTGAATAAATATACTATCGAGCGTCATTATATAATTTTAATTAATACCAATGTATATGAAATATGTGTCATTAATTAACACTCTTTTATTTAGTTTATTAGTGATGAAGTAACCTAAACATGGTGATTGGGAAGAATAAAAATAAAGAAATTATCTATTTCTTCTATACCATAATACAATGTGAATATGGGGAATAAATATAATATCGAGCATAGTATTATAATTTTAATAATTACCAATGTATATGAAATATGTGTCATTAATTAATAGTATTTTAACTTAGTTTCTTAGTGATGAAGTAACCTAAAATTTGGTGATGGAGAAGAAGAAAAATATTGAAATTATTTATATCTATTATACCATAATACAATATGAATATCGTGAATAAATATACTATCGGGCCTCATATGATATTTTGAATTATTACTAAAGTATATGAAATATGTGTCATTAATTAATAGTCTTTTAATTTAGTTACTTAGTGCAGAAGTAACCTAAAATTTGGTGATGGAATAGAACAAAAATATTGAATTTGTTTCCATCTATTATACCATAATACTATATTAATATGGTGAACAAATATACTACCAAGTGTCTTTATATAATTTTAATTATTATCAATGTATATGAAATATATGTCATTAATTAATAGTATTTTAGCTTAGTTTCTAAGTGATGAAATAACCTAAAATTTGGCGATGGAGAAGAAGAAAAATATTGAAATTGTTTACTTCTATTATACTATAATACAATGTGAATATGGTAAATAAATATACTATTGACCGTCGTTATATAATTTTAATTATTACCAATGTATATGAAATATGTGTCATTAATTAATAGTCTTTTAAGTTGTTTCTTCGTGAAGAAGTAACCTAAAATTTGGTGATGGAGAAGAAGAAAAATATTGAAATTGTTTATATCTATTATACCATAATAGAATATCGATATGGTGAATATATATACTATTAAACTTAAATATATAATTTGAATTATTAAGAATGTATATGAAATACGTGTTATTAATTAATATTCTTTTAACATAGTTTCTTAGTGATGAAATAACCTAAAATTTGGTGATGGAGAAGATGAAAAATATTGAAATTGTTTATATCTATTATACCTTAATATAATATGAATATGATAAATAAATATACTATCGAGCGTCATTATATAATTTTAATTAATACCAATGTATATGAAATATGTGTCATTAATTAACAGTCTTTTATTTAGTTTCTTAGTGATGAAGTAACCTAAAATTTGGTGATGGAGAAGAAGAAAAATAATGAAATTATTTATGTCTATTATTCTATAATACAATGTGAATATGGGGAATAAATATAATATCCAGCATCGTTATATAATTTTAATTATTACCAATGTATATGAAATATCTGTCATTAATTAATAACCTTTTAACTTAGTTTCTTAGTGATGAAGTAACCTAAAATTTGGTGATGGAGAAGAAGAAAAATATTGAAATTGTTTATATCTATTATACCATAATAAAATATAAATATGGTGAATAAATATACTATCGGGCCTCATTATATATTTTGAATTATTACTAATCTATATGAAATATGTGTCACTAATTAATAGTCTTTTAATTTAGTTACTTAGTGCGGAAGTAACCAAAACTTTGGTGATGGAGAAGAAGAAAAATAAAGAATTTGTTTACATCTATTATACCATAATAATATATAAAGATGGTGAACAAATATACTACCGAGCGCCTTTATATAATTTAATTATTACCAATGTATATGACATATGTGACATTAATTAATAATCTCTTAACTTAGTTTCTTAGTGAAATACCATAAAATTTGGTGATGGAGAAGAAGAAAAATATTGAATGTGTTTACATCTATTATACCATGATACTATATGAATATGGTGAACAAATATACTATCGAGCGTCTTTATATAATTTTAATTATTACCAATGTATATGAAATATGTGTCATTAATTAATAGTTTTTTAACTAAGTTTCTTAGTGATGAAGTAACCTAAAATTTGGTGATGGAGAAGAAGAAAAATATTGAAGTTGTTTACATCTATTATACCATAAAATAATATGAATTTGGTAATTAAATATACTATCGAGCGTTGTTTTTTAATTTTAATTATTACCAATGTATATGAAATATGTGTCATTAATTAATAGTCTTTTAACTTAGTTTCTTAGTGATAAAATAATCTAAAATTTGGTGATGGAGAAGAAGAAAAATATTGAAATTGTTTACATCTATTATAACATAATACAATATTAATATGGTTAATAAATCTACTATCGGGCCTCGTTATATATTTAGAATTATTACTAATGTATATGAAATATGTGTCATTGATTAATAGTCTTTTAACTTAGTTTCTTAGTGATGAAGTAACCTAAAATTTGGTGATGCAGAAGAAGAAAAATATTAAAATTGTTAACATCTATTATACCATAATACAATATGAATATGGTGAATAAATATACTATCGGGCCTCATTATATAATTTCAATTGTTACCAACGTATATGAAATATGTGTCATTAATTAATAGTCTTTTATTTAGTTTCTTAATGAAGAAGTAACCTAAAATTTGGTGATGGAGAAGAAGAAAAATATTGAAATAGTTTATATCTATTATACCTTAATATAATATGAATATGGTGAATAAATATACTATCGAGCGTCATTATATAATTTTAATTAATACCAATGTATATGAAATATGTGTCATTAATTAACACTCTTTTATTTAGTTTATTAGTGATGAAGTAACCTAAAACATGGTGATTGGGAAGAAGAAAAATAATGAAATTACTATGTCTATTATACCATAATACAATGTGAATATGGGGAATAAATATAATATCGAGCGTAGTTATATAATTTTAATAATTACCAATGTATATGAAATATGTGTCATTAATTAATAGTATTTTAACTTAGTTTCTTAGTGATGAAGTAACCTAAAATTTGGTGATGGAGAAGAAGAAAAATATTGAAATTATTTATATCTATTATACCATAATACAATATGAATATCGTGAATAAATATACTATCGGGCCTCATATGATATTTTGAATTATTACTAAAGTATATGAAATATGTGTCATTAATTAATAGTCTTTTAATTTAGTTACTTAGTGCAGAAGTAACCTAAAATTTGGTGATGGAAAAGAAGAAAAATATTGAATTTGTTTACATCTATTATACCATAATACTATATTAATATGGTGAAAAAATATACTACCAAGTGTCTTTATATAATTTTAATTATTATCAATGTATATGAAATATATGTCATTAATTAATAGTCTTTTAGCTTAGTTTCTAAGTGATGAAATAACCTAAAATTTGGTGATGGAGAAGAAGAAAACGATTGAAATTGTTTATATCTATTATACCTTAATATAATATGAATATGATAAATAAATATACTATCGAGCGTCATTATATAATTTTTATTAATACCAATGTATATGCAATATGTGTCATTAATTAACAGTCTTTTATTTAGTTTCTTAGTGATGAAGTAACCTAAAATTTGGTGATGGAGAAGAAGAAAAATAATGAAATTATTTATGTCTATTATTCTATAATACAATGTGAATATGGGGAATAAATATAATATCCAGCATCGTTATATAATTTTAATTATTACCAATGTATATGAAATATCTGTCATTAATTAATAGTCTTTAACTTAGTTTCTTAGTGATGAAGTAACCTAAAATTTGGTGATGGAGAAGAAGAAAAATATTGAAATTGTTTATATCTATTATACCATAATAAAATATGAATATGGTGAATAAATATACTATTGGGCCTCATTATATATTTTGAATTATTACTAATCTATATGAAATATGTGTCACTAATTAATAGTCTTTTAATTTAGTTACTTAGTGCGTAAGTAACCAAAAATTTGGTGACGGAGAAGAAGAAAAATAAAGAATTTGTTTACATCTATTATACCATAATAATATATAAAGATGGTGAACAAATATACTATCGAGCGCCTTTATATAATTTAATTATTACCAATGTATAACATATGTGACATTAATTAATAATCTCTTAACTTAGTTTCTTAGTGAAATAACATAAAATTTGGTGACGGAGAAGAAGAAAAATATTGAATGTGTTTACATCTATTATACCATGATACTATATGAATATGGTGAACAAATATACTATCGAGCGTCTTTATATAATTTTAATTATTACCAACGTATATGAAATAT
The DNA here is from genome assembly GCA_948472305.1 of Vicia faba. Classification (NCBI taxonomy): domain Eukaryota; kingdom Viridiplantae; phylum Streptophyta; class Magnoliopsida; order Fabales; family Fabaceae; genus Vicia; species Vicia faba. Next base: position 42,296 of record CATIWC010002738.1, on the reverse strand, counting down.
GTGTCATTAATTAATAGTTTTTTAACTAAGTTTCTTAGTGATGAAGTAACCTAGAATTTGGTGATGGAGAAGAAGAAAAATATTGAAGTTGTTTACATCTATTATACCATAAAATAATATGAATTTGGTAATTAAATATACTATCGAGCGTTGTTTTTTAATTTTAATTATTACCAATATATATGAAATATGTGTCATTAATTAATAGCCTTTTAACTTAGTTTCTTAGTGATAAAATAATCTAAAATTTGGTGATGGAGAAGAAGAAAAATATTGAAATTGTTTACATCTATTATAACATAATACAATATTAATATGGTGAATAAATCTACTATCGGGCCTCGTTATATATTTAGAATTATTACTAATGTATATGAAATATGTGTCATTGATTAATAGTCTTTTAACTTAATTTCTTAGTGATGAAGTAACCTAAAATTTGGTGATGCAGAAGAAGAAAAATATTAAAATTGTTAACATCTATTATACCATAATACAATATGAATATGGTGAATAAATATACTATCGGGCCTCTGTTTACCTTGGGTTTTGGTAAACAACCGCTGATCCTCCAAATGGTTACTTATTTGGTTACTCGCAGGATCGATCAGATTGATCCTATGGACATAGGTTGATTTTGAAGTTTGATTAAGGTGGATAAGGCTTTAAATAAAAGGTTTCAAGTAAATTGCATAAAGGAAAGGCTTAGGAAAATAAACAAGGCTTTAAAGTAAAGGTTCGACAGGAATTTAAAGGAGAAAAACAAGTAAAATGCTGGGAAAGTAAATGACTTTAATTGATAAAATTGGTGTTTCACACATACATTTCTCAACAATTCTTTCGCTCACACTGGGTACTTGAATCTAAATGAGTGACTATGTATATAATTGTGAACACACGCGAGAAACTACATGTCTACTCCTATTTATACTAAAACATTCCAAGTAACCGTCGGGCAGTTACACTGCTTCGAGATCAAGCCACTTGGCACGTTCTCCATGCTCGACGCTCCAGATCCTTGCACGTTTGCACGTAGTAACTGCTGGAAACCGTTTTCCCTCCAAAGCTTTGAATTTCAAACTGCTCCACTCTGGACCATCGAACACTTTCATCAAGAGACGTCTTCGACGAAAACTCCTTCGACGTCGAAGGTAATCAGCCTTCTTCCTTGGAAGAAATCTTCTAAGTATTTTGCCATCTTTCGACGGGTACTTCGACAGGCTTAGCCATTCGAAAGCATCTTTCAGCTTTTAATGGCTGACATCAATCAAAACAAAGGTGTCGAATTTAGGAGCCAACAAATTGCCCCCCAAGAATGCCTTATTTCGACTCTGAAAGAAAAAGGCATTCTTTGAAAACGCCATTCGACACCTGTCTTTCCACGCTTAGTCACAAGTTAACTTGTGCACTTTTTGTTGCTTTTTACCAACTATTGGCAATCCCAAGAAACCATCATTGATTTGATCCTAGGACGTCACTTTCAGTACGGCGTGCAGTACCAAACGTCACTTCAGAATTTGTCATTATGACAAATCCCAAAAACGAGGACGCACGCTGCGTCTCTCTGTTTCTGCAGAAACGGCCAAAACAACAGGATGTTGCCACGCGTCCCACTAATTCCTGCAGCATTAAATGACATTTAATGTCCTCGTTATTGGAGATTTTTCCCACTACTATAAATAGTAGTGAATATCCCATTGTGGGACTTTTTACACAAACTAGCCTTCAAACTTCTTTGCTTTCGTACAAGCTTGCTCTCTTTGCAGAAAACTTTTCCTCTTTCACTTCATCTTCATCCTCAACAATGGCCTCTGCTTCTACTGCCCCCAAGGCTAACGCACCAACTGAACAACATGTTAAACCCAAGGTCTTTGTTACTGCTCCGGTAGTAAACGCTACAGGGAAACGAAGGGTTCCTGAACCCTCTGACATCTCCGTTCGCGATGCTTACTCGCGCCACTTGATGATCCCGGTTGGGTACTCCAACCAGATCTTCGCAATGTCTGGCCCCATGAATCCAAGCATCTCTGAAGCTCTGAAGATCAAGAGCTACTTCCCAATCGTCGAGAAACTCAAGCCAGTAGCATGCGCCAAGAAGGACGCAGAAGACAACGAAGACCCTACACGCGAGAAAATCGACCTCCGCTTCTTCAACAGAAGTGTTAGGGTCTTCAGGTCTTGCCCTAATCTGACCTCCGATTATGTTGCTTGGCTAACAAAGTTGGAGAAACATCAAACTCCAGTCTGGAAGGAAATGGGAATCTTCGACCTAGTGATGCTGTCGAAGACAGGCTTAAACTACTCCCCAGAGATGCTTATAGCTTCGCTGTTGTTCTGGGATTACTCTCACTTCACTTTTCACCTTCCATGTGGGATGTTAACCCCCACACTCTTCGACGTAGCAGCTATTACTGGCCTTCGACCAACCGGAGATTATTTCGACCCGGAGGAGATGTCGGAGGACCAAATTGGCTTCTCTGAGACCAAGCCAACATACACCACCTTTATCAACCATTATCATGACAGGTCGACAGACGCGGTGTCGGATGTCGAACACATAGCGTTTCTAGCCTTATGGCTAACTCGCTTTGTATTTTGCTCGAAGTCTCTACAAGTGACCAAAAAGATGGTCACTCTTGCCACCCAACTGCATCACCGCCAAAACATCTGTTTGGCAGAACTAATTCTGGCCAGTCTTTATGACTCGATCAGCAATGGGGTCACTCTTTTGAAACATATCGAAGATAGGGCCAGTTTGCTACTCGCTGGGCCTTTCTGGCTACTTCAACTGTGGCTCAACGCCACTTTAGAATCTTTCTTACCCAAGAAGATTCAGATAAATGAACAAGCCCCAGCGATAGCTAATAGACGTATCGAAGGAATTAGGCTGGCTCTGCTGACACCTGTGGAAGATGGGCTGGAGTTTCAACAAACCTTCACTAACTTCGTTCTGATGTTCGCTCGAAGGAAGGAATTTGTTTCAACTATGGCTCCATTTGCTCAACGGAGGGTGGGGCCAGCATGGTTCACAAGGCCACATCCAAAGGAATCGAGTGGTCCCAATGTCGATGAGCACACCGTACTTTGGGAGGCGTTCCTGACACCCAGGATCATGCCTCTTCGATTTAAGAGTTCTAAGACTCATTTGAGTCTGCTTGCCTATCAACCAAATCTGGTATCTCGCCAGTTTGGTATCATCCAAACCCTGCCTTCTCCTATTTTTCAAAGAGAGAAGTCAATGTTGTACTTCTGCAACGATTATACAGAAGAAGCTGCCATCAAGCATATCGGAAGATATGCTGGTCGAACAATCCTCTCGCTGTTTGACTACCAGCTTAATTTCCTTTGCTCACCATCCTTTGAGGAGTGGTGGAGAAGCTATTATGCTGAGTACTTCTTCTACGAGAAGGACTTCATGGCAGAGTTGCAGAAGTCTTTTGTCCTTGTGTTGGACAAAGTAAAGAAATGTAAGTTCATGCTCTCACATTACTTTTTGTCTTTCTCTTCGACTGCTAGCCTGTTAACTTTTCTTTTCGCTTTCAGTTGTTCGAAAGCCTCTAGCCAAGAAGGCTACAGAAGGCCCACAAGGAGGAGTCCCTTCAACAAAACCTCCACCGCCGGCGAAGACTATAGCGCCGGCGAAGACAACGGGCAACCAACAGGGGGAAGGCTCTTCGAGGAGGCCTCCTGCATCGGTAACCAGATTTTCTTCATTTTTCTTCTGGCTTTCGATTTTTTATTTTCGATGTAATTATTCAATCGAATTCCTATTGGCTTTCCAGGCCCCTTCGCCCAAGAAACGGGCAGCACTGGTGGTCGAATCAGGGAGTGATGACGAAAGTGATTCTCCTCCTGCCCCCTTAAAGAGGCGAAAGTTAACGAAGGATGCTTCTGTTCCTGCTCCTGCCCCTGAAGGTCGAACCGTCAGAATAAAGGTCGCTGTGAGAAAGCCTAGGCCACCTGCAGTGATCATCGAGGAGCCAACTGAGGAGGAACTGAACGCTCTTCTTACCAAGCCTGTCGAAAGTGACAATTCCAGCCCTGGGGCTGAAGTTAATCCACAGGTAATCTATTGGACCCTTTTTATAACTTAGGCGTAGATACCAGTATTCGATTGTGTCTCTTTCGACATCTGAAGATTTGTCTTCTTTCTCTTTTTCAGGACACTACTGAAAGTTCTCCACCAAGGACTTCAGAAACTCTAGAGTCTGCTGACCTTAGCAGGCCTCAGGAAAAAGATTTGGGCAATGACGAAGCCCATACTGAGAATGAGGCCAATGCTGAAACAGTGGAGAAGACAACAGAAGAACCTATGGTGGAGGAAACACAGCCAGAAACGGTTCATGTGGTGGACTTGTCGTCAGAAGAGAATCCTGAAGGAAGAGACCAAGGCAATGGCGAAGAGAATCAAGATGCTGTTGACGAAGAGCACCAAGGTGGTACTGGCGAAGGACACCAGGGTGACGCTAGCGAAGAGCCACAAAATGACGCTGGCGAAGGACCCCAGGGTGATGCTAACGAATAACCACAAGTCGACGCTGGTACCGCCTCAGTCCAAGTCGAAGAGCAACCAATCGAGGCACTCAGCAATCAACAGCCTCAAGCCCAAGATAATACTGTGGCAAGGGTTACCTCCTCAAAGCACAGGTCAAAAGAGGACTTGGAAATCTTGAAACAAACCGACCCCGTCAGCTACCTCAATGCAATCATCGAGAGTAAGAGTTCTTTTGACACTAGTCAGGAAATTCCTACCCTGTCGGGGAAATCTACTGAAACTTCTCCTCTTGATGATGCGTTGGCGAAGGTTAAGGCCCAGTTCTTCAAGAGGGATTTGATGAAGACTTTAGAGGGGGACCCCACTGCTCCATCATGCTTAAAAGAGGTCTTGAATGCTGTTGACTTCGAAGCTGTAGCCCCAGAAATCTCAGACTTGATCATGGAATTACATTCTATGATTGATCAAGTTTCAGCGGATTACAGGCGCCAACGAGGTTTTAACAGTCAGCTCGAAGTGCTGCATGGCAAAAGCTCATCTGCGTGGACTGCTGTCTCAGATTCGACTTCTCGAATTGCCGAGTTGTCGAAACAAAAAGCGTCTGCACAGGAAAGAGTCGATGCCATTGAGCGAGAGAATGTCTCCTTCCGAGCACAAATTGCAGAGATAGAGGCGAAGATAAACGCCAACACTGTACTCCAGGAGGAAATTCTTTCGACCATCCCAGACACTGAGAGCCAGACTGAGATCAAGCAAGGCCTGGAATTCGCTGAGAGGGCCCAAAGCCTCGACGCTCAAATTGCCAAACTAGTGCAAGAAAACTCTTGGTGCAAAAAGAGGTTGGAGCTGCAGTATGCCAAGTATCTTCGACTCAAGAATTCTCTTACCTTTTGATTGATTCTCTTTTGTAACCATCTTCTGTAATCGTTTCCGACAACAATTGCCATCTTGGCTGAAATTAATAAAAATTTCCATTTTGGCATTTTTTATGGTTAATTTAGTTTGTTCTTTTATTATTTTATTTTTATCTCTTGAAGTATAGGCTTATATTTTTTCAAATATTTACCATTTACTCTCAAGAGCCTTTTATCACCACTTATCTCTTCGACTTCATAGGCTCCACCAGAAAAAGTTTGGATAACTCTGAAGGGTCCTTCCCATTTGGGTGACCATTTCCCCATGCTTCGATCCCGTCGATCCATGGGAAGAATTACCTTCCAAACTAAATCTTCAGGCAAAAATACCTTAGGTTTTACCTTTCTATTATAAGAGTCTTCTACTCTTTTCTTCTGAAGCCTGAGTAAGTCGAGAGCGTGTAATCTCTCTCCGTCTAAATCCACCAATTCATCTAACATCATATTCCAATAAACCTCAGAAGGAATATCATAATGCCTCTGAACTCTTGCAGATTGAAGACAAATTTCTGCTGGCAATACTGCATCATGGCCAAAAGTTAGCCTATATGGCGTTGTACCAGTGGCTTCTTTTGGGGACGTTCGACAAGCCCATAAAATCTGGTCTAACGTCTTATGCCAATTCTTTGGTTTCTTCCCAACATGTTTCTTTATCAAGCCAATCACTACTTTGTTAGCTGCTTCGACTTGACCATTCGCCTGTGCATAGTAAGGCGTGGATGTTAGGAGTTTGAAACCTGTTTCCTGAGCAAATTCCTGCATCTTTCGACCAGTGAAAACTGACCCTTGATCAGTTGTTATTGTCTCAGGGATTCCATACCTAAATATAATGTTCTTTTGAATGAATTCAATGACATTTTCTTGGTCTACATTGACTAAAGGGACAGCTTCGATCCATTTAGTAAAATAATCAATGCCTACCAATATGTATTTCTGACTCTTTGACGATGCTGGTCGAATCTCTCCAATGAGATCCAACGCCCATCCTCTAAAGGGCCAAGGCTTCACTATCGAGTGAAGTTCGCTTGCTGGTACATGTTGGATGCCTGTATGAACTTGACACTCTTGGCAACCTTTGGCGAACTCAACACAATCTTTCAGCATAGTGGGCCAATATAGTCCTTGTCGAAACAACAACCATTTCATCTTATGGCCTGCTTGGTGAGCCCCACATGCCCCAGCATGCGTAGTCGAAAGGGCTATGTATGCTTCAGTTTCACTTAAACATTTCAGCAACACCCCTTCAGGCGTCTTCTTGAATAATTCATTACCCATGAGCACAAAACTCAACGCCCTGTATTTTGTTTTTCGTTCTGTCGAAGCTCCTGGATTTTGGAGATAGTCCACAATGGGTTTCCTCCAATCTTGCTCTGACAAATTATCAATGAACGAAATCTCGAAGTTTGAGTGATCAGTATATCCTAGCCTCGTCGATTCCAAGTCTGATGGTGATAGACAAGTTGCTTTTATCTTCTCTCGAACTTCGATTGCTCTTTGTAATCTCGTTTTTGAAATCTTATACCCTGATGCAATTTGTGCTAAGTCATTGGCTATTTGATTTTCAACTCTGGGTATGTGTCGAATATTGACACTTTCAAATTGTTTCAATAAACGATTTGCTATCACAAAGTACATAATGAGATTCTCTCTTATGCATTTATATTCCTTTGTGACTTGCTTGATGACTAACTCTGAGTCTCCCATTATTTCGACTCGAGTTGCCCCCAATTCCAACAATATCTCAAGGCCAGTAATTAGAGCTTCATACTCAGCCTCATTGTTCGAACAAGAACCTTCTATTTGGTACTTGAATGTTGTTGGAATTTTATCTGGAGAAATAATCAAGACTCCTACTCCTGTTCCATTTTTATGGCTGGAACCATCGAAGTAGAATTTCCAAGGTTCTATCTCCACATAATTAATATCCTCGACTTGAATTGAGTGGTCGACTATGAAGTCTGCAACCACTTGTCCTTTTACTGCCTTAAGAGGCATAAAGGTCAAGGAGTATTCAGTTAATGCTAATGCCCACTTGCCAATTCGACTATGCAAGATAGGTTTCGACAACATATATTTGAAAACATCAAAATGAGACGAAACATAAACATCAACTGGTTTTATATATTGCTTGAGTTTTGTACAAGAGAAATACAGACATAGACACAATTTTTCAACTTCGCTATATCTAGTTTCTGCATCATTCAAAACTCGACTGAGATAATAAATGGGTCTTTCGACTCCATTCTCATCCTCTTGGGCTAACATACTTCCCAGAGTTTTGTCAGATGCAGCTATGTACAATCTCATACTCCTATTGCTACAAGGAGGCACCAAAATAGGTGGCTTAGTGAGGTACCCTTTGATTTTGTCGAAGGCTTCTTGCTGCTCTTGCCCCCATTCGAACCCCTCTTTATTCAGTCGAAGTAAGGGTGAAATGGCCTGAGCTTTCCCACTTAGGTTAGATATAAACCTTCTCAGGAAATTTATCTTGCCTAAGAGAGATTGCAATTCCTTCTTATTCGATGGCGCTTTCGCTTCCAAAATTGCCTTCGTCTTGTTCTGATTGATTTCGATTCCTTTCTTGTGGACAACGAAGCCCAAGAAATCTCCAACTTTCACACATAACGCACACTTCAAAGGGTTCATCTTCAGACCATGTTCTCTCATTCTTTCGAATGATTGTCGAAGGTGGTCAATGTGACTCTTCCTGGAAACAGATTTTATAACAATATCATCAATATAAACTTGCATAAAAGTGTTAATAAAATCATGGAAGATAGTATTCATTGCTCGCTGGTACGTTGCCCCAGCGTTCTTCAGGCCAAAAGGCATCACTACCCATTCGTAAGTGCCTAAGGCCCCAGGGCATCGAAAAGCTGTTTTCGACACATCCTCTTCAGCAATGAATATTTGATTATATCCTGAATAACCATCGAGCATACTCAGGTATTCGTAGCCAGCGGCAGAATCGACTAGCATTTCCGCCACAGGCATAGGATATTCATCTTTGGGGGTGGCAGCATTCAAATCTCTGAAATCTATGCACACCCTTAATGTGCCATTTTTCTTAATTACTGGCACAATATTTGCAATCCATTCGACATACCTTGTAACACGGATGAATTTGCATTTCAGAAGTCTTTCGACCTCCGTTTTGATCATCGACAATATTTCTGGAGCGAAGCGTCTTGGATTTTGCTTGATTGGCTTCTTTCCAGGTTTGATTGGCAACTGAAGTTCTACCAATCCTCTGTCGAGACCAGGCATTTCGTCATAATCCCATGCGAAACAGTCTTTAAACTCTTTCAGCAATTGGATTACTTCCAACCTAAGTTCTGGATCAATTTTGGCGCTGATGTAAGTTGGCCTTCTCTCTGATCCTTCTCCTAGGTTGATTTCTTCTAAAGGGTCTTGTGCTAACATCTTAATGTTGTTCGCCAAGGGATCCTTTTCGAAGCCCAAAGGCTCATCGTCATAGATGGCGTCGAGCCTCTGTTCCTGCATTCCTTCTGGCATGATATCAGGAGGTTTTGGATCGAAATCCTTTCCTGGGCCAACAACAGATATTTGTTGATCATTGGCCTGTGTGGCCATGTACTTTACTTCGGCTTCGAGAGCCGTTATCATCTTGGTTTCGGCTACATAAGCCGAAATTCACTTCAGAGATTGTGACTCAGTCATTATCACTGAATTCACTTCCCCAACCAGTTGGTTGGATATCAGTTAGCCCACTGAAGTCTATGTGGGACAAGTCTTCTCTGTCCCATTGGAAACCATGCTCAGGATGCAGGTATAGGGAACAAAAGGTGTTTGGCGCTGGCGCCATGTCGAAGTCAGGAGTTGGACATGGCCCTATGTGAGCCAAATTTTTGTCGAAATCTGCCACACCCAAGTGATTCACTTCGCCAAGGTAGTAGCTTTGATCTGCCTCTATGTTTTCGACCATCCCATCTGGACGCCATAGAAGCAGCCTTTGGTGCATCGATGAAGGCACAGCGCCAACACCATGAATCCACTCACGGCCTAACAAAAGGTTGTAGTTAGGTTTGGCCGATATGACCATGAACATTGTTGGTCGAAGGATCGACCCAACTTTGATATCTAGCTGGATCACTCCCATGGTGGTCCCAATGCCTCCCTCATAGTTGGACAAGACCATATTGTGAGGTTTGATTTCTTCATCCCTTTTGCCAATCTTCCTTAGCATCGAATGAGGGATAATATTGATAGTGGCCCCACAGTCGACCAATATTTTGTTCACAGTGGTCTCTTCGAGCTTAGCCCTTATGAACAAAGGTTTGAGGTGATTCTTCATCGCCTCTGTAGGTGGCTCGAAGAAGCCATTTTGTTCCTCTGTAGTGCCATTGTCCATGACAAAATAGCACACTGGCCTATGTCTGGCCATTTCTTGTTCCACCTCCCAGTCACTGGCTTCGACTTCTACCTGTCGATTGAATTCCCTAGGCAGTACTGAAACAATATTCACCATTATATCCAGAGTATCGTCGGACTCAGCATCATCTTCGTCTTCGACTTCACTTTGGTTAGGCCAAACTAGCCTGTTGGTAACTGGTTCTCTCTCAAGAGGCTTTCTTTGTTTCCTTTGAGGCACATTCGAACTAGTTTCTGCCTTAGGTTCGTTGGCAGCCTCCCTTTCAGCTTTTCGCCTCCTTTGATATCTCCTCCATTGGGATCGAGACATAGGATTTTTTCCCTTGTAGTTGCTGGACACTTGAGCAACCTTGGGTGCAGCAACTTGAGGCTCTTTCTTCTGAATTAAAGAGGAACCTCTTGGCACATCGAAAGAATGCCATTTCTCTTCACTTGGCCTTTTCCGGCCAGATGTTTTGTACCAAGTGTCTACTGGTACATTTGTTGGAGGCCTAAAAGTCAATGGCCTCTTGTCTTGATTAGAACCCCTTCTGGGATCATGTCGAAGGTCAGCATTCTCCCTTCTCTTGTTCGCTGCTCTCACGCCTTGTATGTGCTCAGCAGCTTTTTTATCAAAGATAGAACTGCATCTTGGACACAGCATCACCTCTGATTTCTTCTTCTGGCATCTTTGTAAAAAATCTGCCAAGTTTTCGTTTTCCCTAGGGAAAGCCGTTTTATTAGCCTGCTCTTGCCTTATGGCCTCTTCTGAAGCTTTAGGGTCAGAAAGCTCGACCATGTTGATATTCAATGTATCCTTATTAGCAAGAGTTAGTTGCTTCATTTGTGTCTCCAGATTCTCCGTCTGGCCTTGAACAGTGGCCAAGTGGGAACTGGGCTTTGGTCCAGTTTTTTGTGTTTCAGCAGTCTTCGACTTCGGGTCCTCGACCGCTTTCTGGACAGCCTCAATTGTCTTCCTGGATAAATTTCCAGAAAAACTGCCAAAGATTGGCATGTTGATGTGGTCCTTTGAGACTTCGACCATGGTAATTCCTGGCTTCTTCGACGGGATGCTGGTTGCCTCTATCATGTTCACCTCGGAGGGTTCTGCATAGTGGGCTTCAGCCTTCAGTGGATTGGAGTCGACAGCCATGGGGATTTGTCAGCAAACTTTAATCTCCCTTCCTCAATAGCGTCTTGTACAAGATTCCTGAAAAGAAAACATTGAGAAGTTTTATGGCCCAAAAAATTATGATATTTGCAAAAACCTCTCTTCTTTCTTTGATCAAGAGGAGGCACTTTTACCCCAGGGGGTACTATCATTTGGCCATCTTTAACTAGCAAGTCGAATATTTCATCACATTTTGTGATGTCAAAACTATAAGTCTTTTTTGGGAACCTATCGTTGGTCCTGTCTGGACCAATGGGATTTTTCCCATTTGAGGGGACTAACTGTTTACAAGAGTATGGTGGCCCTTGTTTTAGTTCTGCTAAATCGACTTCCCCTTCTTCGACAGCTAAAGTATCGTCGAAGGATTCTAGATCTTCGTCATCCATCTCAACGTACGCTATTCTCTCTCTTTTGTGAGTTTTCGCTGCCTTAGCTTTTTCAGCTTTGAGGCGTTCGACCTGTCGAACTCTATCGGCCAGTTGGGCCATGTCTCTTAGGTACTGGGTATCTAGCTTCTTCCTAATGGAATAATCTAAACCGCCTGCGGCCATTTCGACCAACTCATGTTCTGGCACTTGTGTAAAACATCTCGCCTTAAGCAACCTAAACCTATTCAGATATTCGTCTATAGGTTCAGTGAAACGTCTCTTCACACTGGCCAGTTCTTTCAGGCTTATCTTGGTTTGCCCCATATAGAATTGTTCATGGAACAATCTTTCCAACTGGGTCCAATGATGGATCGAATTGGGGGGTAGAGTTGTGAACCAAGTAAAAGCGTTCTTGGTTAAAGAACTTGGGAAGTACTTGATCCTTAGGTTTTCATTATTCGAAATGTCTCCTGCTTCGATCAAATACCTCGCCACATGTTCGACAGTAGATTCTGTCGTGTCCCCAGAGAACTTAGTAAATTTGGGGACTTTGCTCCTAGGAGGTAAATCCGTTTGTAGCACATATTCTGCCAATGGAGATGTAAAGTTGGGCCTTCGAAAGCCCATGTTCATTCCATTCTGAGTCATGATCCTTTCGATCATGGTTGCCAGATTGTTTTCCAAACCCATGTTTTGGTATTGGATATGCTGAACTACTTCGTCAGCATTTTGGTTTCTGTTGACTAACCTTACCTCTGGGGCTATTACCCTAGGCTCTTCGACAGGTTGTTCCAACTGTGCCCTAAGGTTTTCTTCGACAGGCTGTTGGGCCTGGTTAATGGTGGTTTCTTCCTCTACAAATATCCCCTGATTTCCTCTTATTTGCGCCCTTTGGGGCTGTCGAATAGGTGGGGGTACTCCAAAGAAGTCAGCCAAACGCGTCATTTGCGCTGTAACTTGCTGATTCGATTGAGTAGTGTTTTGTATTAGAGGATTTAGCACTGTACTCAAAGTTTGTGCCAACATTTGCACCATATCATGGTTGCTTTCGTCCATCTGTTGCCTCAAGACTGCTGTCGAGGCATTTGTAAGGCCATGGGCTACTTGGGACGTTCCTCCTAAGAGTTGAGTCCTATTTCTATTCGCCATGCCTATTCCAGAGCCTTGGAGTGGCGAAGAAGCACTCACGAAAGGGTCTGAATAAGTGGACGCAGCATTCGTTAGGCTTGCCACTTCAGAAGTTGGCATGCCATAGAATGGAATGAATCCTGGGGGAACCACAGGCCTTGTGCCTATATTTCCCCTTGGTGGGGGAGTTCCCAAAGGTATTCTGGGGCCTGTTAGCGAAGTTATTGGCCCCGTGGTTGTGACTGACACTGCTGGTATCGAACCAACATTCGTCGCTTCACTCACGGTCATATTAACCGTTGCTCCCACACTCGTTTGTGGGATTTCGTTATTGTTTGGCGGATTCGCCATCTCTTCCCTTCTTCTGGCAGTATTGTTATCGTTGGTGTATATTCTACCACTCCTCAATAACATACACCTCGAAAAGATGATATTATTTTCAACAATCAACACACGGTCCCACCGGGTGTGCCAATTTGTTTACCTTGGGTTTTGGTAAACAACCGCTGATCCTCCAAATGGTTACTTATTTGGTTACTCGCAGGATCGATCAGATTGATCCTATGGACATAGGTTGATTTTGAAGTTTGATTAAGGTGGATAAGGCTTTAAATAAAAGGTTTCAAGTAAATTGCATAAAGGAAAGGCTTGGGAAAATAAACAAGGCTTTAAAGTAAAGGTTCGACAGGAATTTAAAGGAGAAAAACAAGTAAAATGCTGGGAAAGTAAATGACTTTAATTGATAAAATTGGTGTTTCACACATACATTTCTCAACAATTCTTTCGCTCACACTGGGTACTTGAATCTAAATGAGTGACTATGTATATAATTGTGAACACACGCGATAAACTACATGTCTACTCCTATTTATACTAAAACATTCCAAGTAACCGTCGGGCAGTTACACTGCTTCGAGATCAAGCCACTTGGCACGTTCTCCATGCTCGACGCTCCAGATCCTTGCACGTTTGCACGTAGTAACTGCTGGAAACCGTTTTCCCTCCAAAGCTTTGAATTTCAAACTGCTCCACTCTGGACCATCGAACACTTTCATCAAGAGACGTCTTCGACGAAAACTCCTTCGACGTCGAAGGCAATCAGCCTTCTTCCTTGGAAGAAATCTTCTAAGTATTTTGCCATCTTTCGACGGGTACTTCGACAGGCTTAGCCAGTCGAAAGCATCTTTCAGCTTTTAATGGCTGACATCAATCAAAACAAAGGTGTCGAATTTAGGAGCCAACAGCCTTATTATATAATTTCAATTGTTACCAACGTATATGAAATATGTGTCATTAATTAATAGTCTTTTATTTAGTTTCTTAATGAAGAAGTAACCTAAAATTTGGTGATGGAGAAGAAGAAAAATATTGAAATAGTTTATATCTAATATACCTTAATATAATATGAATATGGTGAATAAATATACTATCGAGCGTCATTATATAATTTTAATTAATACCAATGTATATGAAATATGTGTCATTAATTAACACTCTTTTATTTAGTTTATTAGTGATGAAGTAACCTAAAACATGGTGATTGGGAAGAAGAAAAATAATGAAATTATCTATGTCTATTATACCATAGTACAATGTGAATATGGGGAATAAATATAATATCGAGCGTAGTTATATAATTTTAATAATTACCAATGTATATGAAATATGTGTCATTAATTAATAGTATTTTAACTTACTTTCTTAGTGATGAAGTAACCTAAAATTTGGTGATGGAGAAGAAGAAAAATATTGAAATTATTTATATCTATTATACCATAATACATTATGAATATCGTGAATAAATATACTATCGGGCCTCATATGATATTTTGAATTATTACTAAAGTATATGAAATATGTGTCATTAATTAATAGTCTTTTAATTTAGTTACTTAGTGCAGAAGTAACCTAAAATTTGGTGATGGAAAAGAAGAAAAATATTGAATTTGTTTACATCTATTATACCATAATACTATATTAATATGGTGAACAAATATACTACCAAGTGTCTTTATATAATTTTAATTATTATCAATGTATATGAAATATATGTCATTAATTAATAGTCTTTTAGCTTAGTTTCTAAGTGATGAAATAACCGAAAATTTGGTGATGGAGAAGAAGAAAAATATTGAAATTGTTTATATCTATTATACCTTAATATAATATGAATATGATAAATAAATATACTATTGAGCGTCATTATATAATTTTTATTAATACCAATGTATATGAAATATGTGTCATTAATTAAGAGTCTTTTATTTAGTTTCTTAGTGATGAAGTAACCTAAAATTTGGTGATGGAGAAGAAGAAAAATAATGAAATTATTTATGTCTATTATTCTATAATACAATGTGAATATGGGGAATAAATATAATATCCAGCATCGTTATATAATTTTAATTATTACCAATGTATATGAAATATCTATCATTAATTAATAGTCTTTAACTTAGTTTCTTAGTGATGAAGTAACCTAAAATTTGGTGATGGAGAAGAAGAAAAATATTGAAATTGTTTATATCTATTATACCATAATAAAATATGAATATGGTGAATAAATATACTATCGGGCCTAATTATATATTTTGAATTATTACTAATCTATATGAAATATGTGTCACTAATTAATAGTCTTTTAATTTAGTTACTTAGTGCGGAAGTAACCAAAAATTTGGTGATGGAGAAGAATAAAAATAAAGAATTTCTTTACATCTATTATACCATAATAATATATAAAGATGGTGAACAAATATACTACCGAGCGCCTTTATATAATTTAATTATTACCAATGTATATGACATATGTGACATTAATTAATAATCTCTTAACTTAGTTTCTTAGTGAAATAACATAAAATTTGGTGATGGAGAAGAAGAAAAATATTGAATGTGTTTACATCTATTATACCATGATACTATATGAATATGGTGAACAAATATACTATCGAGCGTCTTTATATAATTTTAATTATTACCAACGTATATGAAATATGTGTCATTAATTAATAGTTTTTTAACTAAGTTTCTTAGTGATGAAGTAACCTAGAATTTGGTGATGGAGAAGAAGAAAAATATTGATGTTGTTTACATCTATTATACCATAAAATAATATGAATTTGGTAATTAAATATACTATCGAGCGTTGTTTTTTAATTTTAATTATTACCAATGTATATGAAATATGTGTCATTAATTAATAGTCTTTTAACTTAGTTTCTTAGTGATAAAATAATCTAAAATTTGGTGATGGAGAAGAAGAAAAATATTGAAATTGTTTACATCTATTATAACATAATACAATATTAATATGGTGAATAAATCTACTCTCGGGCCTCGTTATATATTTAGAATTATTACTAATGTATATGAAATATGTGTCATTGATTAATAGTCTTTTAACTTAGTTTCTTAGTGATGAAGTAACCTAAAATTTGGTGATGCAGAAGAAGAAAAATATTAAAATTGTTAACATCTATTATACCATAATACAATATGAATATGGTGAATAAATATACTATCGGGCCTCATTATATAATTTCAATTGTTACCAACGTATATGAAATATGTGTCATTAATTAATAGTCTTTTATTTAGTTTCTTAATGAAGAAGTAACCTAAAATTTGGTGATGGAGAAGAAGAAAAATATTGAAATAGTTTATATTTATTATACTTTAATATAATATGAATATGGTGAATAAATATACTATCGAGCGTCATTATATAATTTTAATTAATACCAATGTATATGAAATATGTGTCATTAATTAACACTCTTTTATTTAGTTTATTAGTGATGAAGTAACCTAAAACATGGTGATTGGGAAGAAGAAAAATAATGAAATTATCTATGTCTATTATACAATAGTACAATGTGAATATGGGGAATAACTATAATATCGAGCGTAGTTATATAATTTTAATAATTACCAATGTATATGAAATATGTGTCATTAATTAATAGTATTTTAACTTAGTTTCTTAGTGATGAAGTAACCTAAAATTTGGTGATGGAGAAGAAGAAAAATATTGAAATTATTTATATCTATTATACCATAATACAATATGAATATCGTGAATAAATATACTATCGGGCCTCATATGATATTTTGAATTATTACTAAAGTATATGAAATATGTGTCATTAATTAATAGTCTTTTAATTTAGTTACTTAGTGCAAAAGTAACCTAAAATTTGGTGATGGAAAAGAAGAAAAATATTGAATTTGTTTACATCTATTATACCATAATACTATATTAATATGGTGAACAAATACACTACTAAGTGTCTTTATATAATTTTAATTATTATCAATGTATATGAAATATATGTCAATAATTAATAGTCTTTTAGCTTAGTTTCTAAGTGATGAAATAACCTAAAATTTGGTGATGGAGAAGAAGAAAAATATTGAAATTGTTTATATCTATTATACCTTAATATAATATGAATATGATAAATAAATATACTATCGAGCGTCATTATATAATTTTTATTAATACCAATGTATATGAAATATGTGTCATTAATTAAGAGTCTTTTATTTAGTTTCTTAGTGATGAAGTAACCTAAAACTTGGTGATGGAGAAGAAGAAAAATAATGAAATTATTTATGTCTATTATTCTATAATACAATGTGAATATGGGGAATAAATATAATATCCAGCATCGTTATATAATTTTAATTATTACCAATGTATATGAAATATCTGTCATTAATTAATAGTCTTTAACTTAGTTTCTTAGTGATGAAGTAACCTAAAATTTGGTGATGGAGAAGAAGAAAAATATTGAAATTGTTTATATCTATTATACCATAATAAAATATGAATATGGTGAATAAATATACTATCGGGCCTAATTATATATTTTGAATTATTACTAATCTATATGAAATATGTGTCACTAATTAATAGTCTTTTAATTTAGTTACTTAGTGCGGAAGTAACCAAAAATTTGGTGATGGAGAAGAATAAAAATAAAGAATTTCTTTACATCTATTATACCATAATAATATATAAAGATGGTGAACAAATATACTACCGAGCGCCTTTATATAATTTAATTATTACCAATGTATATGACATATGTGACATTAATTAATAATCTCTTAACTTAGTTTCTTAGTGAAATAACATAAAATTTGGTGATGGAGAAGAAGAAAAATATTGAATGTGTTTACATCTATTATACCATGATACTATATGAATATGGTGAACAAATATACTATCGAGCGTCTTTATATAATTTTAATTATTACCAACGTATATGAAATATGTGTCATTAATTAATAGTTTTTTTAACTAAGTTTCTTAGTGATGAAGTAACCTAGAATTTGGTGATGGAGAAGAAGAAAAATATTGATGTTGTTTACATCTATTATACCATAAAATAATATGAATTTGGTAATTAAATATACTATCGAGCGTTGTTTTTTAATTTTAATTATTACCAATGTATATGAAATATGTGTCATTAATTAATAGTCTTTTAACTTAGTTTCTTAGTGATAAAATAATCTAAAATTTGGTGATGGAGAAGAAGAAAAATATTGAAATTGTTTACATCTATTATAACATAATACAATATTAATATGGTGAATAAATCTACTCTCGGGCCTCGTTATATATTTAGAATTATTACTAATGTATATGAAATATGTGTCATTGATTAATAGTCTTTTAACTTAGTTTCTTAGTGATGAAGTAACCTAAAATTTGGTGATGCAGAAGAAGAAAAATATTAAAATTGTTAACATCTATTATACCATAATACAATATGAATATGGTGAATAAATATACTATCGGGCCTCATTATATAATTTCAATTGTTACCAACGTATATGAAATATGTGTCATTAATTAATAGTCTTTTATTTAGTTTCTTAATGAAGAAGTAACCTAAAATTTGGTGATGGAGAAGAAGAAAAATATTGAAATAGTTTATATTTATTATACCTTAATATAATATGAATATGGTGAATAAATATACTATCGAGCGTCATTATATAATTTTAATTAATACCAATGTATATGAAATATGTGTCATTAATTAACACTCTTTTATTTAGTTTATTAGTGATGAAGTAACCTAAAACATGGTGATTGGGAAGAAGAAAAATAATGAAATTATCTATGTCTATTATACAATAGTACAATGTGAATATGGGGAATAACTATAATATCGAGCGTAGTTATATAATTTTAATAATTACCAATGTATATGAAATATGTGTCATTAATTAATAGTATTTTAACTTAGTTTCTTAGTGATGAAGTAACCTAAAATTTGGTGATGGAGAAGAAGAAAAATATTGAAATTATTTATATCTATTATACCATAATACAATATGAATATCGTGAATAAATATACTATCGGGCCTCATATGATATTTTGAATTATTACTAAAGTATATGAAATATGTGTCATTAATTAATAGTCTTTTAATTTAGTTACTTAGTGCAAAAGTAACCTAAAATTTGGTGATGGAAAAGAAGAAAAATATTGAATTTGTTTACATCTATTATACCATAATACTATATTAATATGGTGAACAAATACACTACTAAGTGTCTTTATATAATTTTAATTATTATCAATGTATATGAAATATATGTCAATAATTAATAGTCTTTTAGCTTAGTTTCTAAGTGATGAAATAACCTAAAATTTGGTGATGGAGAAGAAGAAAAATATTGAAATTGTTTATATCTATTATACCTTAATATAATATGAATATGATAAATAAATATACTATCGAGCGTCATTATATAATTTTTATTAATACCAATGTATATGAAATATGTGTCATTAATTAAGAGTCTTTTATTTAGTTTCTTAGTGATGAAGTAACCTAAAATTTGGTGATGGAGAAGAAGAAAAATAATGAAATTATTTATGTCTATTATTCTATAATACAATGTGAATATGGGGAATAAATATAATATCCAGCATCGTTATATAATTTTAATTATTACCAATGTATATGAAATATCTGTCATTAATTAATAGTCTTTAACTTAGTTTCTTAGTGATGAAGTAACCTAAAATTTGGTGATGGAGAAGAAGAAAAATATTGAAATTGTTTATATCTATTATACCATAATAAAATATGAATATGGTGAATAAATATACTATCGGGCCTAATTATATATTTTGAATTATTACTAATCTATATGAAATATGTGTCACTAATTAATAGTCTTTTAATTTAGTTACTTAGTGCGGAAGTAACCAAAAATTTGGTGATGGAGAAGAATAAAAATAAAGAATTTCTTTACATCTATTATACCATAATAATATATAAAGATGGTGAACAAATATACTACCGAGCGCCTTTATATAATTTAATTATTACCAATGTATATGACATATGTGACATTAATTAATAATCTCTTAACTTAGTTTCTTAGTGAAATAACATAAAATTTGGTGATGGAGAAGAAGAAAAATATTGAATGTGTTTACATCTATTATACCATGATACTATATGAATATGGTGAACAAATATACTATCGAGCGTCTTTATATAATTTTAATTATTACCAACGTATATGAAATATGTGTCATTAATTAATAGTTTTTTAACTAAGTTTCTTAGT
This sequence comes from Vicia faba, assembly GCA_948472305.1. Taxonomy (NCBI): domain Eukaryota; kingdom Viridiplantae; phylum Streptophyta; class Magnoliopsida; order Fabales; family Fabaceae; genus Vicia; species Vicia faba. Next base: position 22,243 of record CATIWC010002738.1, on the reverse strand, counting down.
GATGAAGTAACCTAGAATTTGGTGATGGAGAAGAAGAAAAATATTGATGTTGTTTACATCTATTATACCATAAAATAATATGAATTTGGTAATTAAATATACTATCGAGCGTTGTTTTTTAATTTTAATTATTACCAATGTATATGAAATATGTGTCATTAATTAATAGTCTTTTAACTTAGTTTCTTAGTGATAAAATAATCTAAAATTTGGTGATGGAGAAGAAGAAAAATATTGAAATTGTTTACATCTATTATAACATAATACAATATTAATATGGTGAATAAATCTACTCTCGGGCCTCGTTATATATTTAGAATTATTACTAATGTATATGAAATATGTGTCATTGATTAATAGTCTTTTAACTTAGTTTCTTAGTGATGAAGTAACCTAAAATTTGGTGATGCAGAAGAAGAAAAATATTAAAATTGTTAACATCTATTATACCATAATACAATATGAATATGGTGAATAAATATACTATCGGGCCTCATTATATAATTTCAATTGTTACCAACGTATATGAAATATGTGTCATTAATTAATAGTCTTTTATTTAGTTTCTTAATGAAGAAGTAACCTAAAATTTGGTGATGGAGAAGAAGAAAAATATTGAAATAGTTTATATTTATTATACCTTAATATAATATGAATATGGTGAATAAATATACTATCGAGCGTCATTATATAATTTTAATTAATACCAATTTATATGAATTATGTGTCATTAATTAACACTCTTTTATTTAGTTTATTAGTGATGAAGTAACCTAAAACATGGTGATTGGGAAGAAGAAAAATAATGAAATTATCTATGTCTATTATACCATAGTACAATGTGAATATGGGGAATAAATATTGTAAGATTAAGATTGCGCCTAAGAGGGGGGGTGAATTAGGTGATGGTCGATTTTTGACTTATTTTATACTTTCTGGTTTTGATTTAGTGCTTTGAAAACTGTAAAGTGCAGAAAGTAAAGAGACACGGAGAATTATCCTGGTTCCTTCCACAACCCGGAAGTACGTCCAGTCCCCTTGCAAACACGCAAGAGATTTTACTATATTGTTAGAACTTTTACAAGACTCTTCCTAGTCTTATCCACTAAAGAACCTAACAAATAACCAAGAACACCCTCTTGGATTTCCAATAAGTCTAATGAGAACAATCCTCTCAAAAGATACCTCTTGTTTCCAATAATGGACAACAAGGAACAAAAGTAATCTAATACTTAATTCCAACAATCCTGGAAATAAGTTACACTTTGTATGTTTTTATGAAGTATGATTTCTTGAAAGATGTTGATCACTTAGAGTGACTTCTTTGAAGTTTCTTCTTTCTTCTCTTGTAAGCAATTCAAACTGTAACACAATGGTTAGATAATGCTCAAAGATTTCTGTTCTTTATATGTGTGAAAGTGCAGAAAATCTTTGTTCTTAAAAGTTAAGAAATATGAAGTTTGAATATTTTACAAAGTTCAGATTTTATTGCAAGAGAAGAGTTTTTTATGATTTGAAATATTTTGTAATATATAGTAATCAAGATACCTTTCCAAAAGGACACTTTTCTGTTTGTAAAACTTGACAAGATGCAATGTTTGATCATGCAACTATTGGAGAAAAGGTATGAAGGATATCTTGAAACCAGTTCAGATTTTTCAAAATTTTCAATGTGCAAATCGATTAACATAACATGCAAATCGATTGCACGTGTTTGTAACGTTCAGAATTTCAAAAAGTTTGAAGTGTAAATCGATTAGCATGTAGTGTCAATCGATTTACAAGTGTTAAAAAATCAGTTTGTTCTGTGATCAATCGATTTACACAACCTGTAAATCGATTGCTGGCAGGAGCAAACAGTTTTTTGAAAAAGCATGTGTAAATCGATTTACACAAGATGTTAATCGATTTACAGCAGAGAAAAACTTAAAAATTGTTTTGAAATATAATTGAAGTGATGTGGCAAGTGTGTATATCATTTTTGAGCATTTCTAATCAATGTAGTTTAATTGAGAATTGATATACTTGATTGCTTGCCAAGTTCCTTTGAAGCTTTGAGTGAATGATGCTTTAAGATGATTTCCACTTCTTTTCCTTCTTTCCATAATGCTTGTTTGTCTTTCATCAAACTAGCTTGTTTGTCTTTCATCAAAACTAAAGTTGAGTTGAGGCTTGAGATTACATTCTCCCCCTTTTTGATGATGACAAACCATTTTCCTTTATGTGTTGATCAGAATTTGAGCAAAAGGTGTTTTCTCCCCCTGAGAAGATTTCTCCCCCTATGGAGAAAAAGATTTGAAAGTTTGCTCTGTAAAGACAATGAAAACAAACAACCATAAAGTGCTATTACATTATCAAAAAGAAGGGAAAGATGCAACAAGAAAGTATACCAGAAAGAAATGTATAGGAACATGAATGAAAAACACAAAACTTTCAAAATTATCGAACAAAGTTTTAAGAACACAATACATAAAATGAACAAAATAAAACAAGACAAAATCCATAATGATACTTATACTAAGAATTTAATAACATTGATCAAGAACATTTTAGAAAGGTCCTTGATAAGGAAATTGTTGTTGAAGAGGTGGTTCGGTGTATTGAGGAGGCGGAGGTGCAGGATTGGTTGGGTCATATGGAGGGATATGAAGATGTGAATAAAGATATGAAAATTGTTGGTTCACATCATTCTGAAAAGCATCTATTCGAGATGAGGTAGAGTCATTTATCTCCGTCCATCGAGCATTGATGTTAGAATTGAGAGAAGCAAACTGTTGCGTCATGAAATCCATAACATCTTGATTTGTGGGACCAGAAGCAGCAGCAGGAGGAGGAACTTCATGGTCTTCTTCATCTGCATTATGACCTTCATCGCCGACCACATCTTCTCCAATGTAAGTTATGGTTTTTGCTTCAGCATTGAAATGAACACCCATTCTTGAATCAACATTTTTGATGGAGATCCTAGTGGTGATTGGATCCATTTCAATCCGCTCAAATCCAGTGAAATCTATATCAAAAGCTGCCATAATCCTTGTAATGAAATATGCATATGGTAGAAAGGTGGCCCTTGCGGCAACTTTTAGCATATGCACCACAATCAATTTTGCCCAATTAACCGGGATTCCATTTTTCCTTGCATAGATGATTTGCAATTCTAGGTCGGTCACTGTACAATGATTCCCTGCTCTAGGAAACAAAATATACACCAGAAAATAGTGAAACAACCTATCATCAATATGGAAATTTCCAGCACTCCATGTGTCCCTAGCTGGAGTAACCCCGCCAAGACTGCGAATCCGCTTGGCACGGTATTCAGATTCTGATAACCTTCCAATGCTATAGAAAAATTCGCGCTTCTGATAGTTTTCCCAAGCAGCATCTTCTGGATCATAGAGGGTACTTCCAAAATATGGAATGTTCAAGATTCTGCCAATTGTTTTGGAATACAGAGGGATTCTTTTTCCAAGGACATATGTATAACATTTGTTGTTGTCATAGCACATGTTGCTGTAGAAAATTCTAACCAGATCCGGGTAATAGAAACCATGTGAAGATATTAATGGTTCCAACCCATAAGCAATGAAATCTCTTTGAAATGAGAAGCATTCATCTGGAAAAGTAGATAACATACCAAACTTTGGAGTAGAGATGATTTTCTTTTGAAAATGCTTGAGAAATCTGTCCCGCTGTGGATCCGAGAGGTACTCGAGCACAGAGTTTTCAGATGTTGACGAAGCTGGCTTCTTTCCTTTCTCTGAGGCAGATGCTTTTCTCTTGGGAGCCATGGATCTTGTTAGGGTTTTGAAAAGAGAGATATAGAGTTCTTTTGTGTTGTTATGTGAGAGAGTGTGTTGGTGTTATGAGATAGTTTTGGTGAGTTTAAATAATATAGAGAGTAAGTGAGGTCTTTATGAGGTTTTAATTTGGTAATTTGGTCAAGGTTTCATTGATTGGGCAATAGTAAGGTGGGAGGTTGAGAGACAATGAATGTTTGACCAATATATTAAAAGCTCATATAGGTATCACATGTTAAAACAAAATAAATTGCATAGAGAAAATACATAAAAAATGCTTCAGATTCTGTGGTAAATCGATTTACCCCTTGGTTAAATCGATTTACACAGAACATTTTCATAAAAAGTAATTTTCGTTCAGTGGTAAATCGATTTACATATTGTGTAAATCGATTTACACACAAGATTTTATATAAAAAAAAATGATTTGCTTTAGTAGTAAATCGATTGACATATTGTGTAAATCGATTTACACAAAAGATTTTATTAAAAGAAATGATTTTCTTCAGTAGTAAATCGATTGACATATGGTGTAAATCGATTTACTTAAAGAGAAAATTTAAAACATCATTATTTTTAACATTTGAAACAATGTCTATCCACATATATATGTACATTAAGGTATAGTTAAGGATTGAGTGCACCTTAAATATCTTGTTCATCGAGGATTCCAAGTTCACGACGAATTTTGAAAAATGCATCCTTTGCAAGTGGTTTTGTGAAGATGTCCGCGAGTTGATTTTGAGTGTCCACAAATGTGATCTCGACATCTCCTTTGAGTACATGGTCTCGGATGAAATGGTGTCTGATGTCAATGTGTTTCGTCCGGGAATGCATAACTGGATTTTTCGTAATATTGATCGCGCTTGTGTTATCACATCGAAGAGGAATGCATCCAAGGTTTACTCCATAGTCAAGTAATTGTTGTTTTAGCCAAAGAATTTGAGAGCATCCACTTCCAGCCGCAATGTATTCTGCTTCGGCAGTGCTGAGAGCTACGCTTGCTTGCTTTTTGCATGACCATGAAACCAAGGCATTTCCAAGAATGTGACATGTTCCACTTGTACTTTTGCGATCAGTTTTGCAACCTGCATAGTCAGCATCAGAATAACCAACTAGATTGCACATACTACCTTTTGGATACCATAATCCGACGTTGGTTGTTCCTTTGAGATATTTTATTATGCGCTTGACTGCTGCAAGGTGAGACTCTTTAGGATTGTCTTGATATCTTGCACATAGGCAAACGCTGAACATAATGTCAGGTCTACTTGCTGTTAAATAAAGGAGTGAGCCAATCATTCCACGATACTTAGTTATGTCAATAGAATTTCCTGATTCATCTGGGTCAAGATAAGTGCCGGATCCCATAGGAATTGCACTTTCTTTGCTACTTTCCATCTCAAACTTCTTTATAAGGTCTTTGCAATATTTTGATTGGTTCACGAAAATACCATGTTTGAGTTGCTTAATTTGAAGACCAAGAAAGAAATTCAATCTTCCCATCATAGACATCTCAAACTCTCCTTGCATCATAGACGAAAATTCCTTGCACATATTTTGGTTAGTTGAACCGAAAACAATATCATCTACATAGATTTGTACAAGTAAGGTATGATGATTAACATTTTTTATGAAGAGAGTGGTATCAACTTTACCCTTTACAAACCCTTTTTCACATAGGAATGCGCTTAGTCTATCATACCAAGCCCTTGGTGCTTGCTTCATCCCATAGAGAGCTTTCTTCAGTTTGAAGACATGATTAGGATGTTTGAAGTCTTCAAATCCGGGAGGTTGCTTTACATAGACTTCTTCATTTATGAATCCGTTGAGAAATGCGCTTTTTACATCCATTTGAAAAAGTTCAAAGTCCAATGAGCATGCATATGCAAGTAATAGTCTTATTGCTTCCAAACGTGCTACCGGAGCAAAAGTTTCTTCAAAATCAATTCCTTCCTCTTGGTTGTATCCTTGAGCAACTAGTCTTGCCTTGTTTCGAGTGATTATTCCATTTTCATCCATCTTGTTTTTGAAAACCCATTTGGTTCCAATGATACGTTTATTTCCTGGATTGGGAACAAGTTCCCAAACTTCGTTCCGCTCGAATTGGTTTAACTCCTCTTGCATGGCAAGGATCCATTGATCATCTTCTAGTGCTTGAGCCACTTTAGTAGGTTCAACTTGAGATACAAACGCCATATTTAAGCATGCATCCTTAAGATTTAGCCGAGTAGATACTCCTTTGCTAATATCTCCAATTATATTGTCGATTGGATGATCACGATGAGTTCTCCATTCTTGAGGAAGATCATCATCATTTTCATTTTGATGTGAAAGTTCATGTGTTTGTTCCGGATTGACAATTTTGCCATCTCCGCAGGAAATCTCATGAGATAGATCTATAGAATCATCATCATCACAAATAACAACTTCCTCCTTGGAGGTGTTAGATTCATCAAAAGAAACATGCATTGATTCTTCTATAGTTAAAGTTCTTTTATTGTAAATTCTAAAAGCTTTGCTAGAAAGGGAGTAACCAAGAAAGATACCTTCATCCGATTTTTCATCGAACTTACCGAGATTGTCTTTGTCGTTGTTAAGGACAAAACATTTGCACCCGAAAATATGAAAGTGAGAGATATTTGGTTTTCTTCCTTTGTAAATCTCATATGGAGTTTTCTTTAGTATAGGTCTTATGATCACGCGATTGCTTACATAACATGCCGTGCTTACCGCATCCGCCCAAAAATATTTAGGCAAACTTGAGTCACTTAGCATGGTTCTAGCAAGTTCCACCAAAGACCTATTTTTCCTTTCAACTACTCCATTTTGTTGTGGAGTTCTTGGTGCTGAAAAATTGTGGAAGATCCCATTTTCTTCACAAAATTCTTCAAATAGACTGTTTTGGAACTCTCCACCGTGATCACTTCGGATTGATGTTATCTTTGATGACTTCTCATTTTGAACTTGTTTTGCATATCTCTTGAATGCCTTGAATGCTTCATTCTTGTGTACTAAAAACAAAGTCCAAGTGAAACGGGAAAAATCATCTACAATAACTAATGCATAAATGTTACCTCCGAAGCTTCTTGTTCTAGATGGACCAAAAAGATCCATGTGCAACAATTGAAGTGGTCTTGTTGTTGAAACCACATTCTTTGGTTTGAAAGTTGATTTGGTCTGTTTGCCCTTTTGGCATGCACTACATAATTTGTCTTTGATGAACTTCATCTTTGGTAGACCAATAACTAAGTCATGCTTAACCAATTTGTTCAAGTGCTCCATGTGAATGTGAGCAATCCTCTTATGCCATAACCAAGCGTCATTGTTGTTTACCATAAGACATTGTACCTTCATAGACAAATCATCTAGAGTAATCACAAAAATATTGTTAGATCTTATACCTTTGAGTTTTACCTCATTGGTTGCCTCATCCATAATAAGACATTCTTCTTTGTTGAATTTGATCTTGAACCCTCTATCGCAAAGTTGACTTATGCTAAGAAGGTTGTGCTTTAATCCTTCAACATAGAGAACATCCTCAATTTGAATGGATGGAGGTGTGCCAACTATTCCAACGCCAAGAATCTTTCCTTTGGTGTTGTCTCCATAGGTGACATACCCTTTGGCTTTATGTACTAGATATGAAAATTGGTGTACATCTCCTGTCATATGCTTTGAACATCCACTGTCAAGATACCAAACATTTGAAGTGGATTTCAAGCATACCTACAAAAACAAATTATTTCTTGTTAGGTACCCAAGTTGCCTTGGGTCCTTCATAGTTAGTTCCCTTTTTCACCCATGCATAATGTCCACTAGCCATACTGAAATTTCTAATATAGCACGCATTTGGTGTGTGTCCAATAATACCACAGTAAAAACAGTTTGGAACAAATTTGCTCTTGTATCTAGGCATTTGTTTTCTTTTAGATACATTAGCCTTTTTCTTTTGATGATTATGAACAACTTGCTTCTTTTCTACTTTCTTGGGATTGGAACTATTACTAGCCTTTACAAAAACAGTGGGATTGTTACTTGGTTTCTTAGTATTCACATAACCAAGACCTCTTTTATCATTTGGATAACGTTGTTGGCTTAGTAATCCTTCCAATCCTATTTGTCCTTTTTCATATCGTTCAATGACTCTTTTCAATTGAACAATTTGAAAGACATTTGATTCACACTTGGAGCATGCAAAGTTTTCCTTTTCTTTTATAAAATTCTGTTTTTGAAGATCAAAATCTTTAGTCATGGTGTCAATTTTTTCTAGACAACTTAGAAGTTCTTTTTCTTGTTTTGACACCTTTTTGTATAAACTTTTGCATTCTTTCAAGAGTTCATCAATTGCACCTTGAACATCATCATCAAAAAGATTAAATTCATTACTAACCTCTTCTTCATTGTCGGAGTGATGCGATGCCATTAAGGCTAAGTTTGCACATTCGTCGCTTTCCGATTCTGATGAACTGCTCATATCATTATCTTCCCATGCTATGTAGGCTTTCTTTTGTTTTGAGTCCTTTCCTTTGAATCCATTTTTCTTTGGGAGATTTGGACAGTTTGGCTTGATATGTCCTTGCTTTCCACATTCATAACATGAGACATCTTGAGTTGATGTGGAGGCTTCTCTTTTCTTGAAGTGCTTTCTCTTATGTGCATGAGATCCGCCTTTGTCATTTCTGCCAAAAAACTTTCCAAGTCTTTTCACTAGAAGCATGAAATTTTCATCTTCTTCCGGATTGTCTTCTTTTACCACTTCTTTTGAATCAATTTTTAAGGCAATGTTTTTGGACTTCTTTTCTAGATTCTCATGTTTTTCAAGTCTACCGAGTTCCGTTTCGTATTCTTGAAGTTTGCCGAATAATGTAGCGGAAGTCATTGCGGAGAGACTCTTCTTTTCCGAGATTGCCGTTACCTTTGGTTGCCATTCCCTAGTCAATGATCTAAGGATTTTCAAGTTGAGTTCATCATTTGACAGGGTTTTACCAAGAGCAATTAAGTGATTTGTCAAATGCACAAATCTCTTTTGTAAGTCAAGAATGGATTCTCCGGGCTGCATTCGAAATAGTTCATATTCTTGACTCAAGGTATTTAGCCTTGATCTTTTTACTTCAGCCGTTCCTTCATGAGTTTGAACCAAGGTATCCCAAATTTCCTTTGCTGTTTTGCAGTTTGAGACACGGAAAAATTCGTCCATACTGAGAGCACCTTGAAGAAGGTTTATTGCCTTTTTGTCATAGAGAACTCTCTTTTTATCATCGTCGTCCCATACAGTTTTGGGCTTTGCAGACCCAACGCCATTGATTATCGTTATTGGGATAAATGGACCATTTTCAACAGCATCCCATACTTCCTCTCCTTGTGCTTCTAAATGCGCCTTCATGCGTATTTTCCAAAAGTCAAAATATTCACCACAAAATAGAGGAGGCTTGTTGTTACTACCACCATCTCTGAAAACTAGTTGATGATTTGCGGAAGCCATTCTGGATCTCTAGGAGCAGGTTACCTATAACCTGCTCTGATACCAATTGTAAGATTAAGATTGCGCCTAAGAGGGGGGGTGAATTAGGTGATGGTCGATTTTTGACTTATTTTATACTTTCTGGTTTTGATTTAGTGCTTTGAAAACTGTAAAGTGCAGAAAGTAAAGAGACACGGAGAATTATCCTGGTTCCTTCCACAACCCGGAAGTACGTCCAGTCCCCTTGCAAACACGCAAGAGATTTTACTATATTGTTAGAACTTTTACAAGACTCTTCCTAGTCTTATCCACTAAAGAACCTAACAAATAACCAAGAACACCCTCTTGGATTTCCAATAAGTCTAATGAGAACAATCCTCTCAAAAGATACCTCTTGTTTCCAATAATGGACAACAAGGAACAAAAGTAATCTAATACTTAATTCCAACAATCCTGGAAATAAGTTACACTTTGTATGTTTTTATGAAGTATGATTTCTTGAAAGATGTTGATCACTTAGAGTGACTTCTTTGAAGTTTCTTCTTTCTTCTCTTGTAAGCAATTCAAACTGTAACACAATGGTTAGATAATGCTCAAAGATTTCTGTTCTTTATATGTGTGAAAGTGCAGAAAATCTTTGTTCTTAAAAGTTAAGAAATATGAAGTTTGAATATTTTACAAAGTTCAGATTTTATTGCAAGAGAAGAGTTTTTTATGATTTGAAATATTTTGTAATATATAGTAATCAAGATACCTTTCCAAAAGGACACTTTTCTGTTTGTAAAACTTGACAAGATGCAATGTTTGATCATGCAACTATTGGAGAAAAGGTATGAAGGATATCTTGAAACCAGTTCAGATTTTTCAAAATTTTCAATGTGCAAATCGATTAACATAACATGCAAATCGATTGCACGTGTTTGTAACGTTCAGAATTTCAAAAAGTTTGAAGTGTAAATCGATTAGCATGTAGTGTCAATCGATTTACAAGTGTTAAAAAATCAGTTTGTTCTGTGATCAATCGATTTACACAACCTGTAAATCGATTGCTGACAGGAGCAAACAGTTTTTTGAAAAAGCATGTGTAAATCGATTTACACAAGATGTTAATCGATTTACAACAGAGAAAAACTTAAAAATTGTTTTGAAATATAATTGAAGTGATGTGGCAAGTGTGTATATCATTTTTGAGCATTTCTAATCAATGTAGTTTAATTGAGAATTGATATACTTGATTGCTTGCCAAGTTCCTTTGAAGCTTTGAGTGAATGATGCTTTAAGATGATTTCCACTTCTTTTCCTTCTTTCCATAATGCTTGTTTGTCTTTCATCAAACTAGCTTGTTTGTCTTTCATCAAAACTAAAGTTGAGTTGAGGCTTGAGATTACAAATATAACATCGAGCATAGTTATATAATTTTAATAATTACCAATGTATATGAAATATGTGTCATTAATTAATAGTATTTTAACTTAGTTTCTTAGTGATGAAGTAACCTAAAATTTGGTGATGGAGAAGAAGAAAAATATTGAAATTATTTATATCTATTATACCATAATACATTATGAATATCGTGAATAAATATACTATCGGGCCTCATATGATATTTTGAATTATTACTAAAGTATATGAAATATGTGTCATTAATTAATAGTCTTTTAATTTAGTTACTTAGTGCAGAAGTAACCTAAAATTTGGTGATGGAAAAGAAGAAAAATATTGAATTTGTTTACATCTATTATACCATAATACTATATTAATATGGTGAACAAATATACTACCAAGTGTCTTTATATAATTTTAATTATTATCAATGTATATGAAATATATGTCATTAATTAATAGTCTTTTAGCTTAGTTTCTAAGTGATGAAATAACTGAAAATTTGGTGATGGAGAAGAAGAAAAATATTGAAATTGTTTATATCTATTATACCTTAATATAATATGAATATGATAAATAAATATACTATCGAGCGTCATTATATAATTTTTATTAATACCAATGTATATGAAATATGTGTCATTAATTAAGAGTCTTTTATTTAGTTTCTTAGTGATGAAGTAACCTAAAATTTGGTGATGGAGAAGAAGAAAAATAATGAAATTATTTATGTCTATTATTCTATAATACAATGTGAATATGGGGAATAAATATAATATCCAGCATCGTTATATAATTTTAATTATTACCAATGTATATGAAATATCTGTCATTAATTAATAGTCTTTAACTTAGTTTCTTAGTGATGAAGTAACCTAAAATTTGGTGATGGAGAAGAAGAAAAATATTGAAATTGTTTATATCTATTATACCATAATAAAATATGAATATGGTTAAAAAATATACTATCGGGCCTCATTATATATTTTGAATTATTACTAATCTATATGAAATATGTGTCACTAATTAATAGTCTTTTAATTTAGTTACTTAGTGCGGAAGTAACCAAAAATTTGGTGATGGAGAAGAAGAAAAATAAAGAATTTGTTTACATCTATTATACCATAATAATATATAAAGATGGTGAACAAATATACTATCGAGCGACTTTATATAATTTAATTATTACCAATGTATATGATATATGTGACATTAATTAATAATCTCTTAACTTAGTTTCTTAGTGAAATAATATAAAATTTGGTGATGGAGAAGAAGAAAAATATTGAATGTGTTTACATCTATTATACCATGATACTATATGAATATGGTGAACAAATATACTATCGAGCGTCTTTATATAATTTTAATTATTACCAACGTATATGAAATATGTGTCATTAATTAATAGTTTTTTAACTAAGTTTCTTAGTGATGAAGTAACCTAGAATTTGGTGATGGAGAAGAAGAAAAATATTGAAGTTTTTTACATCTATTATACCATAAAATAATATGAATTTGGTAATTAAATATACTATCGAGCGTTGTTTTTTAATTTTAATTATTACCAATGTATATGAAATATGTGTCATTAATTAATAGTCTTTTAACTTAGTTTCTTAGTGATAAAATAATCTAAAATTTGGTGATGGAGAAGAAGAAAAATATTGAAATTGTTTACATCTATTATAACATAATACAATATTAATGTGGTGAATAAATCTACTCTCGGGCCTCGTTATATATTTAGAATTATTACTAATGTATATGAAATATGTGTCATTGATTAATAGTCTTTTAACTTAGTTTCTTAGTGATGAAGTAACCTAAAATTTGGTGATGCAGAAGAAGAAAAATATTAAAATTGTTAACATCTATTATACCATAATACAATATGAATATGGTGAATAAATATACTATCGGGCCTCATTATATAATTTCAATTGTTACCAACGTATATGAAATATGTGTCATTAATTAATAGTCTTTTATTTAGTTTCTTAATGAAGAAGTAACCTAAAATTTGGTGATGGAGAAGAAGAAAAATATTGAAATAGTTTATATCTAATATACCTTAATATAATATGAATATGGTGAATAAATATACTATCGAGCGTCATTATATAATTTTAATTAATACCAATGTATACGAAATATGTGTCATTAATTAACACTCTTTTATTTAGTTTATTAGTGATGAAGTAACCTAAAACATGGTGATTGGGAAGAAGAAAAATAATGAAATTATCTATGTCTATTATACCATAGTACAATGTGAATATGGGGAAAAAATATAATATCGAGCATAGTTATATAATTTTAATAATTACCAATGTATATGAAATATGTGTCATTAATTAATAGTATTTTAACTTAGTTTCTTAGTGATGAAGTAACCTAAAATTTGGTGATGGAGAAGAAGAAAAATATTGAAATTATTTATATCTATTATACCATAATACAATATGAATATCGTGAATAAATATACTATCGGGCCTCATATGATATTTTGAATTATTTCTAAAGTATATGAAATATGTGTCATTAATTAATAGTCTTTTAATTTAGTTACTTAGTGCAGAAGTAACCTAAAATTTGGTGATGGAAAAGAAGAAAAATATTGAATTTGTTTACATCTATTATACCATAATACTATATTAATATGGTGAACAAATATACTACCAAGTGTCTTTATATAATTTTAATTATTATCAATGTATATGAAATATATGTCATTAATTAATAGTCTTTTAGCTTAGTTTCTAAGTGATGAAATAACCTAAAATTTGGTGATGGAGAAGAAGAAAAATATTGAAATTGTTTATATCTATTATACCTTAATATAATATGAATATGATAAATAAATATACTATCGAGCGTCATTATATAATTTTTATTAATACCAATGTTTATGAAATATGTGTCATTAATTAACAGTCTTTTATTTAGTTTCTTAGTGATGAAGTAACCTAAAATTTGGTGATGGAGAAGAAGAAAAATAATGAAATTATTTATGTCTATTATTCTATAATACAATGTGAATATGGGGAATAAATATAATATCCAGCATCGTTATATAATTTTAATTATTACCAATGTATATGAAATATGTGTCATTAATTAATAGTCTTTTATTTTGTTTCTTCGTGAAGAATTAACCTAAAATTTGGTGATGGAGAAGATGAAAAATATTGAAATTGTTTATATCTATTATACCATAATAAAATATAAATATGGTGAATAAATATACTATCGGCCTCATTATATATTTTGAATTATTAATAATCTATATGAAATATGTGTCACTAATTAATAGTCTTTTAATTTAGTTACTTAGTGCGGAAGTAACCAAAAATTTGGTGATGGAGAAGAAGAAAAATAAAGAATTTGTTTACATCTATTATACCATAATAATATATAAAGATGGTGAAGAAATATACTACCGAGCGCCTTTATATAATTTAATTATTACCAATGTATATGACATATGTGACATTAATTAATAATCTCTTAACTTAGTTTCTTAGTGAAATAACATAAAATTTGGTGATGGAGAAGAAGAAAAATATTGAATGTGTTTACATCTATTATACCATGATACTATATGAATATGGTGAACAAATATACTATCGAGCGTCTTTATATAATTTTAATTATTACCAATGTATATGAAATATGTGTCATTAATTAATAGTTTTTTAACTAAGTTTCTTAGTGATGAAGTAACCTAGAATTTGGTGATGGAGAAGAAGAAAAATATTGAAGTTGTTTACATCTATTATACCATAAAATAATATGAATTTGGTAATTATATATACTATTGAGCGTTGTTTTTTAATTTTAATTATTACCAATGTATATGAAATATGTGTCATTAATTAATAGTCTTTTAACTTAGTTTCTTAGTGATAAAATAATCTAAAATTTGGTGATGGAGAAGAAGAAAAATATTGAAATTGTTTACATCTATTATAACATAATACAATATTAATATGGTGAATAAATCTACTATCGGGCCTCGTTATATATTTAGAATTATTACTAATGTATATGAAATATGTGTCATTGATTAATAGTCTTTTAACTTAGTTTCTTAGTGATGAAGTAACCTAAAATTTGGTGATGCAGAAGAAGAAAAATATTAAAATTGTTAACATCTATTATACCATAATACAATATGAATATGGTGAATAAATATATTATCGGGCCTCATTATATAATTTCAATTGTTACCAACGTATATGAAATATGTGTCATTAATTAATAGTCTTTTATTTAGTTTCTTAATGAAGAAGTAACCTAAAATTTGGTGATGGAGAAGAAGAAAAATATTGAAATAGTTTATATCTATTATACCTTAATATAATATGAATATGGTGAATAAATATACTATCGAGCGTCATTATATAATTTTAATTAATACCAATGTATATGAAATATGTGTCATTAATTAACACTCTTTTATTTAGTTTATTAGTGATTAAGTAACCTAAAACATGGTGATTGGGAAGAAGAAAAATAATGAAATTATCTATGTCTATTATACCATAGTACAATGTGAATATGGGGAATAAATATAATATCGAGCGTAGTTATATAATTTTAATAATTACCAATGTATATGAAATATGTGTCATTAATTAATAGTATTTTAACTTAGTTTCTTAGTGATGAAGTAACCTAAAATTTGGTGATGGAGAAGAAGAAAAATATTGAAATTATTTATATCTTTTATACCATAATAAAATATGAATATCGTGAATAAATATACTATCGGGCCTCATATGATATTTTGAATTATTACTAAAGTATATGAAATATGTGTCATTAATTAATAGTCTTTTAATTTAGTTACTTAGTGCAGAAGTAACCTAAAATTTGGTGATGGAAAAGAAGAAAAATATTGAATTTGTTTACATCTATTATACCATAATACTATATTAATATGGTGAACAAATATACTAC
Source organism: Vicia faba (assembly GCA_948472305.1). Taxonomy (NCBI): domain Eukaryota; kingdom Viridiplantae; phylum Streptophyta; class Magnoliopsida; order Fabales; family Fabaceae; genus Vicia; species Vicia faba. The sequence continues at coordinate 6,634 of CATIWC010002738.1, read as the reverse complement.
CAAGTGTCTTTATATAATTTTAATTATTATCAATGTATATGAAATATATGTCATTAATTAATAGTCTTTTAGCTTAGTTTCTAAGTGATGAAATAACCTAAAATTTGGTGATGGAGAAGAAGAAAAATATTGAAATTGTTTATATCTATTATACCTTAATATAATATGAATATGATAAATAAATATACTATCGAGCGTCATTATATAATTTTTATTAATACCAATGTTTATGAAATATGTGTCATTAATTAACAGTCTTTTATTTAGTTTCTTAGTGATGAAGTAACCTAAAATTTGGTGATGGAGAAGAAGAAAAATAATGAAATTATTTATGTCTATTATTCTATAATACAATGTGAATATGGGGAATAAATATAATATCCAGCATCGTTATATAATTTTAATTATTACCAATGTATATGAAATATGTGTCATTAATTAATAGTCTTTTATTTTGTTTCTTCGTGAAGAATTAACCTAAAATTTGGTGATGGAGAAGAAGAAAAATATTGAAATTGTTTATATCTATTATACCATAATAAAATATAAATATGGTGAATAAATATACTATCGGCCTCATTATATATTTTGAATTATTACTAATCTATATGAAATATGTGTCACTAATTAATAGTCTTTTAATTTAGTTACTTAGTGCGGAAGTAACCAAAAATTTGGTGATGGAGAAGAAGAAAAATAAAGAATTTGTTTACATCTATTATACCATAATAATATATAAAGATGGTGAACAAATATACTACCGAGCGCCTTTATATAATTTAATTATTACCAATGTATATGACATATGTGACAGTAATTAATAATCTCTTAACTTAGTTTCTTAGTGAAATAACATAAAATTTGGTGATGGAGAAGAAGAAAAATATTGAATGTGTTTACATCTATTATACCATGATACTATATGAATATGGTGAACAAATATACTATCGAGCGTCTTTATATAATTTTAATTATTACCAATGTATATGAAATATGTGTCATTAATTAATAGTTTTTTAACTAAGTTTCTTAGTGATGAAGTAACCTAGAATTTGGTGATGGAGAAGAAGAAAAATATTGAAGTTGTTTACATCTATTATACCATAAAATAATATGAATTTGGTAATTAAATATACTATTGAGCGTTGTTTTTTAATTTTAATTATTACCAATGTATATGAAATATGTGTCATTAATTAATAGTCTTTTAACTTAGTTTCTTAGTGATAAAATAATCTAAAATTTGGTGATGGAGAAGAAGAAAAATATTGAAATTGTTTACATCTATTATAACATAATACAATATTAATATGGTGAATAAATCTACTATCGGGCCTCGTTATATATTTAGAATTATAACTAATGTATATGAAATATGTGTCATTGATTAATAGTCTTTTAACTTAGTTTCTTAGTGATGAAGTAACCTAAAATTTGGTGATGCAGAAGAAGAAAAATATTAAAATTGTTAACATCTATTATACCATAATACAATATGAATATGGTGAATAAATATATTATCGGGCCTCATTATATAATTTCAATTGTTACCAACGTATATGAAATATGTGTCATTAATTAATAGTCTTTTATTTAGTTTCTTAATGAAGAAGTAACCTAAAATTTGGTGATGGAGAAGAAGAAAAATATTGAAATAGTTTATATCTATTATACCTTAATATAATATGAATATGGTGAATAAATATACTATCGAGCGTCATTATATAATTTTAATTAATACCAATGTATATGAAATATGTGTCATTAATTAACACTCTTTTATTTAGTTTATCAGTGATGAAGTAACCTAAAACATGGTGATTGGGAAGAAGAAAAATAATGAAATTATCTATGTCTATTATACCATAGTACAATGTGAATATGGGGAATAAATATAATATCGAGCGTAGTTATATAATTTTAATAATTACCAATGTATATGAAATATGTGTCATTAATTAATAGTATTTTAACTTAGTTTCTTAGTGTTGAAGTAACCTAAAATTTGGTGATGGAGAAGAAGAAAAATATTGAAATTATTTATATCTTTTATACCATAATACAATATGAATATCGTGGATAAATATACTATCGGGCCTCATATGATATTTTGAATTATTACTAAAGTATATGAAATATGTGTCATTAATTAATAGTCTTTTAATTTAGTTACTTAGTGCAGAAGTAACCTAAAATTTGGTGATGGAAAAGAAGAAAAATATTGAATTTGTTTACATCTATTATACCATAATACTATATTAATATGGTGAACAAATATACTACCAAGTGTCTTTATATAATTTTAATTATTATCAATGTATATGAAATATATGTCATTAATTAATAGTCTTTTAGCTTAGTTTCTAAGTGATGAAATAACCTAAAATTTGGTGACGGAGAAGAAGAAAAATATTGAAATTGTTTATATCTATTATCCCTTAATATAATATGAATATGATAAATAAAAATACTATCGAGCGTCATTATATAATTTTTATTAATACCAATGTATATGAAATATGTGTCATTAATTAACAGTCTTTTATTTAGTTTCTTAGTGATGAAGTAACCTAGAATTTGGTGATGGAGAAGAAGAAAAATAAAGAAATTATTTATGTCTATTATTCTATAAAACAATGTGAATATGGGGAATAAATATAATATCCAGCATCGTTATATAATTTTATTTATTAACAATGTATATGAAATATCTATCATTAATTAATAGTCTTAAACTTAGTTTCTTAGTGATGAAGTAACCTAAATTTTGGTGATGGAGAAGAAGAAAAATATTGAAATTGTTTATATCTATTATACCATAATAAAATATGAATATGATGAATAAATATACTATCGGGCCTCGTTATATATTTTGAATTATTACTAATCTATATGAAATATGTGTCACTAATTAATAGTCTTTTAATTTAGTTACATAGTGCGGAAGTAACCAAAAATTTGGTGATGGAGAAGAAGAAAAATAAAGAATTTGTTTACATCTATTATACCATAATAATATATAAATATGGTGAACAAATATACTACCGAGAGCCTTTATATAATTTAATTATTACCAATGTATATGACATATGTAACATTAATTAATAATCTCTTAACTTAGTTTCTTAGTGAAATAACATAAAATTTGGTGATGGAGAAGAAGAAAAATATTGAATGTGTTTACATCTATTATACCATGATACTATATGAATATGGTGAACAAATATACTATCGAGCGTCTTTATATAATTTTAATTCTTACCAATGTATATGAAATATGTGTCATTAATTAATAGTTTTTTAACTAAGTTTCTTAGTAATGAAGTAACCTAGAATTTGGTGATGGAGAAGAAGAAAAATATTGAAGTTGTTTACATCTATTATACCATAAAATAATATGAATTTGGTAATTAAATATACTATTGAGCGTTGTTTTTTAATTTTAATTATTACAAATGTATATGAAATATGTGTCATTAATTAATAGTCTTTTAACTTAGTTTCTTAGTGATAAAATAATCTAAAATTTGGTGATGGAGAAGAAGAAAAATATTGAAATTGTTTACATCTATTATAACATAATACAATATTAATATGGTGAATAAATCTACTATCAGGCCTCGTTATATATTTAAAATTATTACTAATGTATATGAAATATGTGTCATTGATTAATAGTCTTTTAACTTAGTTTCTTAGTGATGAAGTAACCTAAAATTTGGTGATGCAGAAGAAGAAAAATATTAAAATTGTTAACATCTATTATACCATAATACAATATGAATATGGTGAATAAATATACTATCGGGCCTCATTATATAATTTCAATTGTTACCAACGTATATGAAATATGTGTCATTAATTAATAGTCTTTTATTTAGTTTCTTAATGAAGAAGTAACCTAAAATTTGGTGATGGAGAAGAAGAAAAATATTGAAATAGTTTATATCTATTATACCTTAATATAATATGAATATGGTGAATAAATATACTATCGAGCGTCATTATATAATTTTAATTAATACCAATGTATATGAAATATGTGTCATTAATTAACACTCTTTTATTTAGTTTATTAGTGCTGAAGTAACCTAAAACATGGTGATTGGGAAGAAGAAAAATAATGAAATTATCTATGTCTATTATACCATAGTACAATGTGAATATGGGGAATAAACATAATATCGAGCGTAGTTATATAATTTTAATAATTACCAATGTATATGAAATATGTGTAATTAATTAATAGTATTTTAACTTAGTTTCTTAGTGATGAAGTAACCTAAAATTTGGTGATGGAGAAGAAGAAAAATATTGAAATTATTTATATCTTTTATACCATAATACAATATGAATATCGTGAATAAATATACTATCGGGCCTCATATGATATTTTGAATTATTACTAAAGTATATGAAATATGTGTCATTAATTAATAGTCTTTTAATTTAGTTACTTAGTGCAGAAGTAACCTAAAATTTGGTGATGGAAAAGAAGAAAACTATTGAATTTGTTTGCATCTATTATACCATAATACTATATTAATATGGTGAACAAATATACTACCAAGTGTCTTTATATAATTTTAATTATTATCAATGTATATGAAATATATGTCATTAATTAATAGTCTTTTAGCTTAGTTTCTAAGTGATGAAATAACCTAAAATTTGGTGATGGAGAAGAAGAAAAATATTGAAATTATTTATATCTATTATACCTTAATATAATATGAATATGATAAATAAATATACTATCGAGCGTAATTATATAATTTTTATTAATACCAATGTATATGAAATATGTGTCATTAATTAACAGTCATTTATTTAGTTTCTTAGTGATGAAGTAACCTAAAATTTGGTGATGGAGAAGAAGAAAAATAAAGAAATTATTTATGTCTATTATTCTATAATACAATGTGAATATGGGGAATAAATATAATATCCAGCATCGTTATATAATTTTATTTATTAACAATGTATATGAAATATCTGTCATTAATTAATAGTCTTAAACTTAGTTTCTTAGTGATGAAGTAACCTAAATTTTGGTGATGGAGAAGAAGAAAAATATTGAAATTGTTTATATCTATTATACCATAATAAAATATGAATATGATGAATAAATATACTATCGGGCCTCGTTATATATTTTGAATTATTACTAATCTATATGAAATATGTGTCACTAATTAATAGTCTTTTAATTTAGTTACATAGTGCGGAAGTAACCAAAAATTTGGTGATGGAGAAGAAGAAAAATAAAGAATTTGTTTACATCTATTATACCATAATAATATATAAATATGGTGAACAAATATACTACCGAGAGCCTTTATATAATTTAATTATTACCAATGTATATGACATATGTGACATTAATTAATAATCTCTTAACTTAGTTTCTTAGTGAAATAACATAAAATTTGGTGATGGAGAAGAAGAAATATATTGAATGTGTTTACATCTATTATACCATGATACTATATGAATATGGTGAACAAATATACTATCGAGCGTCTTTATATAATTTTAATTCTTACCAACGTATATGAAATATGTGTCATTAATTAATAGTTTTTTAACTAAGTTTCTTAGTAATGAAGTAACCTAGATTTTGGTGATGGAGAAGAAGAAAAATATTGAAGTTGTTTACATCTATTATACCATAAAATAATATGAATTTGGTAATTAAATATACTATCGATCGTTGTTTTTTAATTTTAATTATTACCAATGTATATGAAATATGTGTCATTAATTAATAGTCTTTTAACTTAGTTTCTTAGTGATAAAATAATCTAAAATTTGGTGATGGAGAAGAAGAAAAATATTGAAATTGTTTACATCTATTATAACATAATACAATATTAATATGGTGAATAAATCTACTATCAGGCCTCGTTATATATTTAGAATTATTACTAATGTATATGAAATATGTGTCATTGATTAATAGTCTTTTAACTTAGTTTCTTAGTGATGAAGTAACCTAAAATTTGGTGATGCAGAAGAAGAAAAATATTAAAATTGTTAACATCTATTATACCATAATACAATATGAATATGGTGAATAAATATACTATCGGGCCTCATTATATAATTTCAATTGTTACCAACGTATATGAAATATGTGTCATTAATTAATAGTCTTTTATTTAGTTTCTTAATGAAGAAGTCACCTAAAATTTGGTGATGGAGAAGAAGAAAAATATTGAAATAGTTTATATCTATTATACCTTAATATAATATGAATATGGTGAATAAATATACTATCGAGCGTCATTATATAATTTTAATTAATACCAATGTATATGAAATATGTGTCATTAATTAACACTCTTTTATTTAGTTTATTAGTGATGAAGTAACCTAAAACATGGTGATTGGGAAGAAGAAAAATAATGAAATTATCTATGTCTATTATACCATAGTACAATGTGAATATGGGGAATAAACATAATATCGAGCGTAGTTATATAATTTTAATAATTACCAATGTATATGAAATATGTGTCATTAATTAATAGTATTTTAACTTAGTTTCTTAGTGATGAAGTAACCTAAAATTTGGTGATGGAGAAGAAGAAAAATATTGAAATTATTTATATCTTTTATACCATAATACAAT